>JAKZAP010000012.1:10362214-10920345 GCA_023053575.1 Branchinecta lynchi | reverse complement strand
CAATTGGGTCTTGTCTTCGCCAGATCCAGTCTTCGCCATACTCCTGGAACATTTTTACGATTAAAATTCAGAAACAGGTTAAGGCCAAAAAGCTAATCATCTGAGAAAACCAAATTCAGGTATGGATTCAGCATGTTTGTGTTTACCCCTATAAGTCATATCTCTTTTGACAAAAACTTCCTGCCACTTCTGCGAATTCCCCGGTTTCGGCCGAATTCCGGAACTACCTGTCCGGCAAAAAAAAAAGAAAGCTAAAAAACGAACTCAGCGTATCTTCTTTCCCCTATATCCAACATCTGATCAACTTAAAATTAAAATTTAACTTATAACAAATTCTCGGTTCCAGCCGGATTCCGAGCGAACTATATGTCCGGGTAAAAAACTATTGTGATACACGGATTCAGCATCTCTTCTTAACCCTAAATCGGATATCTAATCAACTACAAATACTTGTAACAATTTTCCGGTTTTGGCCGGATTCCGGGCGAACTACTTGCCCGGCGAGAAAATAGTTTTCATCATCGTGCTCAGCATGTCTTCCTACCCTTTACCGAACATCTAATCAACTTCAAATAAAACTTTGTTAGAAGTTAGGAAAGTTTGTTAGAAGGAAAAGTTTTATTTGAAGTTGATTAGATGTTTCATTTAGGGGTAAGAAGACATGATGAACACGACGGCAAAAATCATTTTCTCGACGGACAAGTTGGTCGCCCGGAATCCGTCCAAAACCGGAAAGTTTCTTAAAATTAAAAGTTTTATTTGGAGTTGATTAGATGTTCGATTTAGGGGTAAGAAGACATGCTGAATACCTATGTGAAAACAATTTTCTACCCGGACATGTAGTTCGCACGGAATCCGAACAAAAGTTAAAAGTTAAAGTTTACTTGTAGTTGATTAGATATCCGATTTAGGGGTAAGAACAGATGCTGAATCCGTGTGTGACAATCATTTTTTTTCCGGACATATAGTTCGACCGGAATCCGGTTGGAGTCGGAAAATTTCTTATAAGTTAAATTTTTATTTCAAGTTGATTAGATGTTCATTATTGAGTAAAGAAGATACCCTGAGTTCGTTTTTGAGCTTTCTTTTTTCGCCGGACAAGTAGTTCCGGAGTTCGGCAGAAACCGGGAAATTGGCAGAAGTGGCAGGAAGTTTTCGTCGAAACAGATACGACTTATAGGGGTAAACACAAAAATGATGAATCTATATCTGAACTTGGTTTTATTTGACCTTAATCTGTTTCTGAATTTTAATAGTAAAATGTTCAAGGAGTCTGGCGAAGACTGGATCTGGCGTAGACAAGCCCCAGTTGTCTGGATCAAATATTGAATTTGTGGGATCCCATCGAAACCTTTGGTCTTTTTATAAGTAAGAAATCAAATGCTGCAAACGTTACTCGGTTGCAACCGGAAAGCTTAAGTCTCGTCCGGTATCTTATTACACGTAATAACTCGAATTCCGCAAACTTTTGTCGGGCAAACCCCGAAAGTCTCGTTGTTAACCTTTTATTTTTTAATTATTATGTTTCATTGATCCGTCAAAATTGATAATAACAAAATGAATGATTATATAAATACGCAAAAAGGAAACATTAAAGAAAACTCTAATCCATCAGAACGACTAAAAAAGAAGCAAGACATGAAAACGGTCAAGGGAGATCCAACACCACAAACAATGATACAAACTTTTAAAACAAAAACTTCAAAAACATTAAGATTTAACTAAAAAATTTAAAATTCAAACATAAAAATCAATAAAATAATTTAAAACTCATAGAGGAAAGATGACAAATTATGTTTGATGCATAATTTGAATGCTAGGTCAAACACTTTTTTGTTCCATTCCGTTCCGTCGTCAAGATTCGGCAAACTTGTTCTCCTTATTTACATAAACTACCCTTTTTGGCTGATCTGGCTGCACATCCTTCTTTCTTTTCTTGGTCGAGTGGTGTAGTCATAATCAGGAAGAGTAAAGGAGGGGACGCAGTACCAGAGGCGTCACGACGGGGAGGGGGGGAGGGGGACGCCCCCCCCCCAAAGCCGTCGGCCAGTCTGTAAAAAATACCGAGTAGCCGCGAAGCGCCGCCATTTTTCGTCAAAACAGTTGATTTTTTTTTATGAAAACAGTTGTTTTTTCTGAAAATTGGTCGATTTTTCTTCAGAATAGTCGGTTTTTCTGAAAATATGTGGAGTTTTCGGAAAATCAGTCGATTTTTTTCAAAAATGTAATTTTTATTGTTGAAAACAGGGTTTTTTTCTCCAGAAAAAGTCGGTAAAAATTACCAGCCAGTCGGTAAATGCCTCGCCCCCCCCCAAACATTTTGGCTAGTAACGCCAATGGCGATGCGCTGTATACAGCATGTATTTTTAACGTGAAACTACTTCTTTGCCGTAAATTCAGAACAACTCTACTTTGTACCTATTTTATTATGCATAGCCACTACTTTTTTTGACGGACAGATCTGTGATTTCACAGCTAGATTTATTTTTATTTCAGATCGCAAAAAGGTGCTCGGCTCACCAGCATTTCCACAAAACTTCGCCTGCGGCGTATTTCCTAGTATTCTCTGTTTGGAAGAACGGTAATTCATTTAGGGTAGCTCGCGTTTAAAGTTTGAAATTCCGGGGGTTTGAAGCACATTAAAAGCTACAGTTTGTATGGTAGGTATAGATCAGTTTTTTTTCCGGAGATAGGCAGATTTTATAAATTTCGCCTGCGGCGCTTAGTTTCACTCAATCTGGACAGGCTACAGTCATTGGAAGCGTCGCTTTTTAGCGAAAGATAAAACGAAAAGCCAAATATGTGAATTTAAATTTAATTTAAATTTAAAATGAATGAAAATAACAATTGATGCATTACAGTTAGTTTTACACAAAACTTCGCATGCGGTGCATTTCGTAGTAGGCCTATTCTCTATTTGAAGGAATGGTGTTTCATTTAGTTAGCGTTTTAGGATTGGAATTCTTGGGGGTTTGAAACACATTAATATGGTAGGTAAAGCAAAATTTCGGAAAGAAGGCAGATTAATAAAATTTCGCCTGCGGCGCTTACTTTAACTTTTTCTGGGTATAGTCGTTGAAAGTGTCGCTTTTTTGCGAAAGCTGAACGGAAAAGCCGAAAATATGATTTTCAATACGAATTTACCTTAAAGAAATAATCGCAAATGCATTGCAATTCGTTTTACACAGGTTCTGTTCTATGCTGGCAAAAA
The DNA here is from genome assembly GCA_023053575.1 of Branchinecta lynchi. Taxonomy (NCBI): domain Eukaryota; kingdom Metazoa; phylum Arthropoda; class Branchiopoda; order Anostraca; family Branchinectidae; genus Branchinecta; species Branchinecta lynchi. Next base: position 10,917,134 of record JAKZAP010000012.1, on the reverse strand, counting down.
ATGTACGCCGTTGCCTTGAAACGGCAACGGCGTGTTTTGTCAGCACATTTTTCAGTCCGTTGGCACAAACTGGCTCCCCCCCCCCCACAAAGGTTAAAGGCTAGTGACGCCCCTGTCGCTGACAAAATCCTAACTTACACGAAAGAGTTTTGCCTGATCTTTTTTAACGGACTAACCCCAGCCAGCACCGGTTGCCACGTGGGAAAATTAAAATAAGCACGTTTAGAAGCGTTTGAAGACAAAACGCCTTATTTGTGACCGGCACCAGTCCCGGCACCACTGATTTCAATCGGTGTCTGGAAAGGGTGTCAACAGGTATCGGGAGCGGTTAACCCCTCGTCTCTAACTATGGAACAGCATATCCAGGTCCACATCCAGGAATTTATTTCGGAGGGGGGCTTTCGCCCGCGGGTTGGACCTTTAGTCCGTACCAAAAAGTACTAAAACGACATAGATCAGAGGTTAAAATCTAGAAAGAAAGATTATTTTGTATATTTCGGAGGGGGATCGAACCCCTAGCCCCACCGTACGGCCATGCCCATATCCCTTCGACTCTCAACAGATTTCAAAGCTCTTTTTAGAATACACATACTCAGGTTATCTGTCTAATTGTACAAAGCTGACTACGAATCAGGACCCAAAATGGATAAGTCAGGCCATACTTTGTCCTTTAATGACAAGGGTCCCATATCAGGTATTCACTTACATTTTAATTTTGTTTTCTTTCCTTCTTTTCAATACTTCTTTTGGTTATTTCCTTTCTTTTTTTAGACCGTGTTGTAGTTTCTAGCTGTCTATAGAAGCAGGAACAAATAAGCCAACAGGACCTCCGTCTTTGCTCCCATGCAGCAACTACGGATATCCCAACAAAACTGAGCTGAGCTAGAGGTATTTGTTGAGCTTTGAGTTGCTACCCGTCTACTTCCTTCTTCACCGTTGCACATATCAGAGGAATTAGTGCAGGCGCTGACCCGCTCTGCAGCGCGTTCAGACAACCAATCGACTTTTACTTTGGAAATTTCTTCTCCGGGGCTTTACTGCGAAATAGCTGTTTGTAGAGGAAACGAATTGTGATGTTCAGCATAGCTCCTACCCTCCGCTCGTTTGCATCGGGCAGAGTATCGGAATATATTCGATTCAGCATGGTCGTATTACTGAGATAGGGAGGCGGAGGTTCTAGTGCTTATTTGTTCTTGATAGAAATGCATAAATACTTCTTCTAACCAAGCTGGCTGGGCAGACTGGTGGTTCGTTCTTTCAACTGAGGCCTGAGGAGGACCATTGCCAAGAAGGGGCGGAATGTCTCTGAAAAATAACCTAGCTGACTTTCCATTTTCAGAAGTTTTAGCGACGCAAGTGTCTCTCCCTTCTATACCGGTAAAAAAAAAAAAAAAAATATACCGGTAAAAGAACCGAGCAGTTTCTTTGATATGAGACTGAGCGCAAAGTAATTTAAAGAATATGTTTTATTTGACGCGTCAAATATGATTCGCAGTCAGCTTGGGCTGAAGGTCTATCTAAAGAATATGACTTTGCGTCCTCATGTCCTCATGTATGGGTAAGTTGGCAAGCTGTCACACTTTTGTAGCGTAGATTGCCAGGTGGTTTTCAAATTTTTCATGACAATATTATTAATTTTCTTTAGCTTGAGCTTTTCGGCTAATGTGTATGAATGAACAATGGGTTTTGTTTGCCCATTTCAAACACACAAGTGTGGAAAATTTAGTGTAACAAACAAAGAAAAAAGAAAATGAAGACAAATCACACTAGTCTAACAAACAAAGAACAATAACAAATAGCCTAATGCCTGGTAGGCCTACAGACTGTGCTGGGATTCCAATGACTGCATAAACTTTTGTCTACGGATGTTAATGATATCCATGGGATCAAGAACGGTAACAAAAACTGAAGTATCTCTCGTCGAAGTCCATTGCTGATATTTTTTTCTTTAATTAAAAACAGGTCTGAGGACTCAGCACGGGACTCTGGTATTTCTTCAGGAAACAAAACAGAGCTGGGTTATCGCGAATGCAATTCGTGCAGGAAGTGGCAAATTGCCAAGTCCATTAACCATCGGCTGTTGGGAGTGCGAGTCATCGCTTTTTGCGTGTTTGATTAAGCGGTTTTTTTTACGCTTTTGAGAAGGCAAAAAGTTACCTAACGACTTGCCAACCATAGTTAAAGCTTATGGCCCAGTCACGACATCTCGCCCAACGTTGCCAGCTTTCTCAGATGGAACCTAGATAAAGTTTGTCCGTAAAAACATATAGTATTCTAGCGCCGTCGAAAATCGGTCCTTGTTACCAAGCTGACATTTATTTCCTGAATAGCTCATTTAATTATTCGCTAGCGTCGGATCGTCACACAATTATTAACACGGCTACAACTTAATAATCACTTCTCAATAATAACCTTAAAAATGTATATGCATATACAATTAATAAAGAATATATCACAGTTCAGAATTAAAATAGTTTACGAAACATGGTACAAATGTTGAAAGACACAGCGCGAAGCCTTGTTTCAGGTCGAGTCTGGTTTGGGTGTTCGTAAGGACCTACCTTACCTAAAATAGTAAAGCAACCTACACCCGTAATCGGTACATCCTTCAAGAACACTTCGCACGACATAGTGTTTCTGCTAAGATGTACAGAGATGCTTGACTACTTTAAAGTTTAACCGAAAAGGGCTGAGAAAGTACAATCTAGTTATCCATCACTCACTCATTTGATTAGGCTTGAAGACCCGGCGAAAGTGCGTTACTTCGTTGTTCCGCTGTTCACGAATAATCGATTTTCAAATAGTGGAATTTCCGTGTGATTTGTGGTACCTGGATATGCGCTTGTATTTTGGTTGTATGCCTTACGAGAGAGTTATGATTTTTTTGTTTTCAACACTGAGCAATCTTCACCAATCTCACCACTGCCCACTGAAAAACCGCGTTTGTGTTGAGATTAAAATTTCCCGCGTCGTAGTCAAATTTACATTGTGGGGACGGCCGCAGATATTCTAAACGTCATAACTAGAGCAGATACTGGAAAATAAAAAAATCACTTTGCATAATCCAAATAATTTAGTGTATTCAACTAAATGACACAAAAATAAGGTGGCTTTTCAGTTAAACTTTAAACATAGTTATGCTTACAGCAAATTTCACCACGCTTCGGCTGCTTTTAGCCTCTTCCCATGTCTCTTACATTGAGAAAACGTGGCAAAATATGCATAACCGGTCTGCTGACTAATAAGCTTCTCGGAAACAATGATGGGGGCCTGATTCGTCACGTACAGAGAACAAACGCGGCAAGCGTGATAATCGGTGTAATCCCAATAGAGGATAAACGTTCCTTCAGCCAAGCTGACTGCGAATCAAATTTGACAATGCAAAACGGATACATCAGAGATTGAGGAGATATGATACACTTACACAGTGTAGGTTTCCGGGAACAAAAATGGATGGAAATACCGGTACTACTCAAGTATGATCAATTAGTAAGCTGACACGTCCTTTAAACACAAGCTTAAACCCCGAAAACCCCGAAAACCCAAAATTCATAAAACGTATATTAATCCACCTAAGCGGAGGCGTTACTAGCCCAATGTTTTGGTTGTGGCAAGGTCTTTACCGACTGGCTGGTCATTCTTATGTAAAAACGACTATTATTGAGAAAAAAAAACTGTGCTGACAAAAAATCGGCTGATTTTGAGAAAAACTACCATGTTTCATAAAAAAAAATCGACTAATTTCTAGAGAAACCGAGTTTAAAGAAAAAAATCGACTGTTTCCAAGAAAAAAATCGACTGTTTTACGAAAGATCGCGAAGCTCCTTTGTACCGACTGGCCGACAACATTGGGGGGGGGGCGTCCCCCCCTCCCTCCCCCCTAGTCATGACGCCCCTGCACCTAAGGACACCTCACTGACTCCTCACTTGCATTGTTTCACTACCTTCGATGCGTATCATGCTGTCGACGTTCTTTGCGAGAAGTTTATTCATTAGACAAAATGGTTCTGTAAATGTATCACTGTTTTGCCAGAAGTCAACGTACCTGAAAACAAAATCTTAAAATAACCAAAGCCGCGGGTAACTTGTTGGAAGCAGGACGTAGTATTAAAGCATTTAATTTATTTTAAAATACTGGGACATAAACACTTATAATGCGAGACGCCTTTTTTAAAAGATTTATGAAGATTAAAGAAAACATTAAAGACACTTTTAACTTTTCAAGATCTTACAGGATCGCAGAGTTCTAGCTAGCTTTGTCAAAGTAAAAACCTATGACAAATCGCAGAATACTGCTACGATTGGCAACACTGACCTCGCTACTTGCTAATTTTATTTGAGATTCTTTTTGCGTGCTCTATTGCAAAAGCTTTAATTATGCCCCATTAAAGGAGTTGACTCAGAAGCATTTTCAATGGCCAGGTGACCCAATTTTAAGACGCTACTTTAAACCAGGACCAGGACAGTGGGGACATCTAGTGGTGCGATCCGGTAGCACCCAACTGGGCTTTTACTGGTATATGAATAAATAGTAAGATGATTATAGGTCATATATATGTATATATTTCAATTTATGACCCACCAAATACAGGAGGCGGCAGTGGAGTAAAAGGGAAAACAACATAAGTAAAAATCAACGTAAAACACGACCATTTAGACTGAAACACTAAATGGGTCTAAAGTTCATGAAAGACGTCATATTGATGATGAACTACATGAATAGATGTATTTAGTAGAGACCCAGCGTACTCTCCAGTGACTGCAGAACATCTTGCACTCCGAACTTTTGAACTAACTTACCGTTAGGATACTATGTTTGGCTTATAATATTTGTCGATTTCTCTTACATTTGAGACTTTTGTCGGATTTGTTTTGTCCCTTCTTCTTAAAAATATCCAAGAAGAAAAGCTTTTTTAGTGTACTGGACAAACCTTTTCTTACTAACTGTAGTGAGTCAGCCTAAAACAGATCTTATGATTACGTACTTGCAATAGACTAATAGTTTTTGATATGGGTTTGGAGACGGACTTTTTAGATTTGTTGCTCTGCTTCTTCGAATTTGAAGATTCTATTGTCCGACCAGCAGGCAACGCCCCGCCGAAAGGCACCCCCCCCCCCCCCCGAAATAAATTTCTGGATACGGGCCTGGACAGGAGCAAAATTGGAAAATTGCGAGTTCTCAGTTTTTTTTATTAGTTACATTTAGTGTTAGTGAATTGCAAGACAATCCTTAAAACTTCCTTCTTGCTTACTAAGTACATACCTTTTGTTTAGTTTTGTTTCTTGTTTAGTGTTTGGTTTTGGTTTGGTTTAAAAAAAATCCTACTTAATTAAACAATAAAACTATACCTACCTTGAGGCGTGTTCTCGCTATTCCCAAGGATGCATGTAGTCATAAAACGACAGCAGATTTAGTAAGAAGCAGAAGCAGCGATTTTTTAGACCCATCTTTAAAGCAAACCTAGCACTATTTACTGTTTATGCTCTAATATTCAGAATTATGTGAATACTGTAGAACTATAGGCTCTGTTTTTAACAAATTATCCACGGCTTTGGCTGTTTTACATCTTTTCCCAGGTCCATTGGCTCCTAGGAAAAACTCGGCTAAATTCAGATAAACGGTTTTACGCATCAGTAGCATGATATGCGAACACTCATAGGGAGCATAATGAGTAGAATAGTGAATCTTGTCAAGCGAAGAGATTAGTGAAGTATCGTTAGTGGACTTAGAATGTAACATATTAAATTGGCGTCTCCGGGCTTAAGAATTAATGAATGCAGTTACGAAAGTAGGTTGCATTTGCATTATAGACATTACGGGGTTTTTTCGTCATCACTCAGGTCCTGACTTGCCTTAGGTCGTACACCGGGGAATCCTTGGAAATTTTGGCGGAACCGTGGCATGGGATACCTTCGTATGCGTTTTTCGGACATTCACCAGTATACGTTAATGTCAGCCTTATTAGTATAACAATTACTATTTGGCTGTAAGGATGGTCGAAAGAATGCAAAGCGTCCCATACCCAGAAAGAGTCAGCCCTTAAAGGAACATTTGTACTTATTCTGCCTTTTGTATTATTATTATTTCTCCTATGGAGTTACCAACTTCAGAAAAATCCGCCCTTCGCCATTGTTTTCTTGTGCGCCAATGAGGTCTTAGCTCTTTTTCGGCCGAAGCGAGTTTTCAAGCTAAGTCGCGCAAATTTTGCAAAAACCAGGTCCGACAACTCTTCTAAACAAGGGTATTTGAAGCTTCAAGACATTTTTTTTTGTAATTCTCGAAGACTTGGTAGGTCAAAAGGTCTATCTTATGTCTCGGACCCTTCCTTTGCTTGGTTTTTACCACTTTCAAACACGGCGCGCAGAGTTTTCAAACATTTTGCGACCAGTATCCTCTTCAGATGCAAAAATAGAGTCGACACGCTCCAAGAAGAAAATCACTAATTTTACGAGGCACGTGGTGGTATTTTCGAAGAACGATATTTCTGAACCATTTCACCGTGTCAGATCATTTCTAGTAAAAAATGTGCTTTAACATCCCAACAATGATCTATAGAAGAACTCTCGCTGCCATGATTGCTATGCGCAAAAAGGCAAAAGGTTTTGATGGGATCCCAGAGGGCAATTTTTGTCTTATATTTTTAATACGGATAATCACGTCTTGCAGATGTTAAGTCTTTACCGAGTACACATTCGATATCATTTTAATAGATCACTGAACAACAGCCACCAAATCATACTTTCTCCCTAAAAGCATATCAAACGATCAGGCTTATTTCGAAAAAATCCCGTTGTGACTAAATTCCGACAGGACTATCCACCTGAAGTGACAATAAACAGTATTTCCGGATTTATCGAGTCTTTCCCGCTTACACCTACCTCCCCCAACCACTTTTTTATCGACGCCAGAATTTCATTTTACTTCTTCGAAATTTTCGGTTTTGGCCGGACTCCAGTCAAACTAATTGTCCGGTGGGAAAATAAAGTTCATATTTAGATGTGGCAAGATGTTATGCTCTGAATGACGAACTCTTCGTGCCAGTGAAGAATCGCCGTGTTACTAGCGAAGAGCCGGAAGCGTCACCACCGCTGTCTCCAACGAACGCCATTGATTGGTTGACATAGGATTTGAGTCATCGCTCGGGCGACGTATATCGTTCTTCCCGGGGTTCAGTGGCGTGTTTTCGGTTATTCGCAAACTGGGGAAGTGAACTGTTTGCACTCGGTTTGTACTGTTTGTTACGATTTACTAGTCCACATGTCGGTGGAAGGAAGAGCTTGCATGTGTCAAACAGGGAATTGAAGGAGTACAACTGGTTTGGAAGAGAAACAATATATTTTGAGGCCATCTATTCCTCGAGTAGAAAAAAGTTCCGGGACGATGAGAGTTCGTACTACCTTTCAGTTTAAAAAGTGAAAGCTTCTGTTCATTAACTTCTGATCGTGTGTGACCGATGATGAAAAAAAATCGAGCATAGACAAATAGAGACTGATGTAGCCTACTTGAAGCGCTGATCTGGTGTAGTACAGATAATTAAATATCATAACAAAATGCAGCTTGCATCTCAGTCGTGCCCAACGTTTTATTTAGCTTCAGAAGCTAATAGACATTGCTGTACAGAGAACTGAACCGAATTCTAAAACTAGAATTAAAGCGGACATTCTAATCACAATTTATTCGAATGCAGGAGTAACAGTTGCTTATTAACTCAATGGGTATCTTACTTTGCATGTCGGCACATTTCAAAGACTCGCGTTGCGCAAAATGCGGTTTAGAGCGAATGGTTTAATTACCAGTCGTCTTTTTGCAACCGGAAGCCGCCTTCTTGACAACTATAACTGGAATATTCTTGCTTGCAAATTAACACGAAAAGAATCTAAACTTCCGTGACATCTCTCTGATGAACTTAATGACAAGATTTCCGTCCCCCCTAGGGGTTGAACAGCAGCCTAGCGACACAAACATCTGGCATGTTAAAAGGGACCTGTGGCTTCTGTCCCGAGCTGACCAGCTCAGCCTATTCTATTAAATCGGTAATTGGAAGACATCTCCCAGCGTCTGGCAATGTTTTAATGGTTTTAGTACCTCAGAGTTGATGTGGTGGGGCTTTAAAAGTGTAAATTACCGGAAATTTGGAGGAAGGCTTAAGCCATGCCTGAAGTAACTTCAAAACCTTCAATGACTGAATTAATTTCTTTCCCCAAGAAACCCGTGAGACCATGGCGGAAAAAATATAAGAAGAAACAACACTCACATTCTAATCACATTATTATAAACACCAAAAACAAAATACTACATTTTCACAGGTTACCCCAAAATAACAATCACGATGCTGCATAGCCTGCTCAAGAAACCCCGACGAAGGTCCCTGAAATTTTTCTTTCCATTCTCAAACCTTCCTATTCCGGGTTTCTTATGGTACTTGCCCTTCCACCAAGTGCCTTATAGCGATCACAATTTCTGTCCGTCCGTCGGTCTGTCAGTCGGCCTGTACAGGTATTGCTTGTTCGGGCACTTCCACATAAAGCTAGGACGATGAAACTTGGCAGGCATATAAGATTTAGTTGGGAATAGTCATTTCACCGAACTGAGCATCGTGGGGGGAGTCGAAGGAGGGGGAATCCGGAATCTAGAGGTATTTATGACTATTGAACGGGTGATCGGATCTTAATGAAACTTGATATTTGGAAATACCCCATGTTTCATTCCGGTGATCCAGCTAGTTCAATGAAACGATGTGCTAGGACAACGAAACTTGGCAGGCATATCAGGGACCTTAAATAATTAAGCTAGAAATAGTCACCTCCCCGATCCGAGCATCGTCGGGGGAGTGAAGGGAGGGGGAATCCGGAATCTTGTGGTATTTACAACTTTCGAACGGGTGATCGGATAGCAATGAAACTGGGTCTTTGGAGAGACCTCGTGCCTCAGAGACTTACTTAAAATCCAGACCGGATCCGGTGACTTCGGGGGGAACTGGAGGGGGAAATCGAAGATCTTGGGAAACGCTTAGAGCGGAGGGAGTGGGACGAAACTTGGCGGGAAGAACCTGCTCAAGTCCTAGATACATCGTTGACGTAACCGGACCGGATTCGGACACAGTGGGGGGAGTTCGCGGGGAGGGGGCTGGCATTCGGTGATCTCGCGAGTTCGGTACTAGGACGATGGAATTTTGTAGGCATATCAGGGACCCGAAGTTACTGCCTTGAGAATAGTTGATTCGCCTATTGGACCATCGTGGGGGGGGGGGCATGGAGGGATGGGGAATCCGAAATCTAGTGGCATGCATAACATTTTAACGGGTGAACGGATTTGAATGAAACTTGACTTAAGTCCGGATCGGATCCGGCCACCGGAAATATCTTGAAACGCTTAGAGTCAAGGCATCGGGATAGAATTTGGTAGGAAAAACAAGCATAGGCCCTCGCCCTGTAGACACATTCTTGACAGAACAAGATCTTACCGGGGCTCTTTTTGGGGGGAGTTGGAGGAAGTTTCCCGGAAGTCCCGTGATAGTTATGACACTTTCAGATGTGCCAAGGACGATAAAACTTGGTAGGCATATAACTTACCTGACCAAATAGACGCAGGAACCCCACACGATGCTCTAAGAAAACTTCAGTTCCTGGATCCGACCGTTTTTGAGGGGGCTAAGAGAATGGGAATCCGGAAATTACTGACTAAGTTTCCCTATGTTGCGAGCACTTGGTCCGATTCGACTGAAACTTTATGGGTGATGAGAGCTCACTGGTAGAGAATTCCAGACTGCAGTTCCAAGAAACTGCAATCTGATGACCTAGATATGCAAAACATGTTGCCGGACCACATGCAGCCATGGTTGGGGGAGTTGGAGGGGAGTCCGGAAACTTTTTGACGTGCACAAAGACCAAACGAATGGGCCGAATGGGATACAAGTTGGACAGGACCGAGTTTATGCGTCCCAGATATTATTTGGCGTCCGAATCTATTTGGTCACTGAGGGGAGTTGGAGGGAGAGTATCGGAAATTCTGTGGCTTGCCGAGGGGTCACGAATGGAGCGATTTTAATGAAACTTGGAAAGTAGAGAGATGATATGGTCTAGATGACATATTTTAGGGTCCGGACCGAATCCGAGCACGGTGCTCGAGCAGTTTCCCGAAAAACGCTCAGATTCGAGTGAAACTTGATAGGTGGTAAGAGAAGAGGCTTCAGATGATTCATTTATCTGTCTGAACCAGATTCGGCCGTGGTACTGTGGTACCGGAAATAGTGTGGCACTTTCAGGAATCAAACGAGTGGATCTAAACTTAAATGACCTAGATGATCCAACGCAATTCCGGAAATACTCAGACTCGAGTGAAACTAGATATCCTATTTCTAGGTTCGAACCTAGGGGGTTGAAGGTCTTCTTTCTTGCATCACCTACTCGTAACAAGTGTCATAGGAGCTCGTAGCTCTTGTTAAAAATATCTAATAAATTAGTGCTAAGGGTTTTATAAATGACAGGCTTGTGTAAATTTAAATAAGCCCTACCAGAAAAGCATGATCTCCAGCACGGTAAAGTTGAAGTACGTGGTAAAATTGCTACCTACCGCTATCAAGGTCTTACGGTACACTGTAAAAAATCTTAAAGTATTTGCTACTGGGATTAATATTCTCTTTATTGAGATAAGATTGTTCCTAACCCGGATTAATTTTTTCCGAATAGAGATAAGATTAATCCTAGTAGCAAATACTGCATCCTTATTCGGAGAAACATTTCACAGTGTAGTTGAAACACGGTAAAAAAAAGTAATTGAAGTTAAAAAAGAAGTAAGTATTAAGTTCAGTTTTAAGTAAAGTATTAAGTAATAACGAGTTAAACAGATCAAAGAAAAAAGATAAAATAATTTGAACTTAATTAAGCTGAAATCCTTAAAAAAAAAACAAGACGCTGAAAACCAGTATCATTGCATCAACTCCAAGACTATTGAAAAGCCGAGATAGTATTTATCTCTTTTCTATCCTTGAGGACCTCTAATTAACCCCCCCCCCCGAAACGGTGAAATCTGTCCCCTTTTCTGTTAGTGTGTGGAATCTTTAGAATTTTGGTGATATTAGCATTTGTACTACCGCTGATGCTTTAACAGCATACAGACAAAACGTGCCAATGGCAAAACGTCCTCATGGCAAAACGTCCCCAGCGAAACGTCCCCGTGTGAAAACCTCCCCAGCGAAACGTCCCCGTGTGAAAACGTCCCCAGCGAAACGTCCCCGTGGGAAAACATCCCCGTGATATAATGTCCCCACGGCAAGCAGACGTCCCCATGACAAAACGTTCCCAGTGAAACGTCCCCTTAGCAAAACATCCCCATAACAAAACGTACCCATAGCTGAACGTCACCGTGTGAAAACGTCGCCAGCGAAACGTCCCTGTGGGAAAACATCCCCGTGACATAACGTCCCCACGGCAAGCAGACGTCCCCATGGCAAAATGTTCCCAGTGAAACGTCCCCTTGGCAAAACATCACCATGACAAAACGTACCCATAGCTAACCGTCCCCGTGTGAAAACATTCCCATGGCAAAACGTCCCCATGACAAAACGTCACCATGGCGAAACGTCCCCACGACAAAACGTCCCCATGGCAAAACGTCCCCATGGCAAAACGTCCCAATCGCAAAACGTCCCCATGGTAAAACGCCCCCATTGCAAAACGTCCCCATGGTAAAACGTCCCCATGGCAAAACTCCAATTGGCAAAACGTCCCGGTTGAGAAACGTTCCCAAGATTTTTAAAATCGCCGAGTATTCCTTCAAAGGCATATGACTAAGGTAAAACAACTGCAGGGTTTGGATTACAATTATAGGAGCATTCTTTACAGGCAGGAAAGGGCGGACGTGGGACCAGTTGCTTAAGATATGCACGATTTCCCTCCAAAATATATAGAGTCATCCGCCTTTCCCTGGCATGGGGTCATAACTGATCAGTAAGAGGCTAGTTCTAGGTCGTTTAAAGCCATTACAACCGGTATTTTTTTTTTGTTCTACCATTAAGCTTCTCGGAGAAAACAAGCTGAAGCACTTTATAAGTAGTAAACTGATAGACAAAAATACTCCTCAGCCGGGATTTGAACCCAGGATCCTCTGCTTACAAGGCAGTCGCTCTACCAACTGAGCTACCGAGGGGCTTGTGAACAGAGTTCGCAAACCACTACAATAGTCTAGTAGAAGCCGGCCATAGGAACAGTGATCCCGCCCGAAGGCAAATTCATCTAACCAGTTCACATTTTGTGGGTCCTGGTACGTCTACGTGGCTCCGACGATGGAGTCCTAGACTTCTAAATTATATTTCGAAAATTGATTATGTTTTTTTGGTCACGGTACAAGTCCCTTGTGTAAAAAGTGCCATCTATGTACAAGCTGAAGCCTGACCTGGCTAAAAAATGAGTCAAACAAGTAGAATGCAAAAATCAGCGTAGTGCCGTTATGGTGGATCCAAATTGCTTGGGAAGCTCGAGATCTCGTTTAATGAACACCTTTACCTTTAACCTTGTTACTAGTTGTTACCTCAGAACCTATAAATTAAAAAAAACATCATATTTTGGTTATCGGTCATTTTAGCCGGGGATGTTTCGCCATGGGGACTTTTTACATGAAGACGTTTCGGATGTGGACGTTTTGCTGCTATGGGGACATTTTGTCATGGGGACGTTTCGATTGGGGACGTTTGGCTGGGGGGGGGGGCATAACCGAAAACCATGAACTCTCAGACTCCCTTGAAAGTGTGGACATGGTTCAAAGTTTTCTTTTATTTCTGCACAAACATTAAACAAACACTGCAGAGAAACAAATTCCGTGGATGCAGCGCTTGTCGAATAATTTTCAAATAACATAAACCAAAATTGAGAATTCGCGTGCGCTCTGAAACTAAAATATGGTATTACGATCTAGCAAACCCCATCTCCCCACTCCAAAAATTGGGAATTTTCGTGCCCTCTAGACTAAAAGACAGAGACACTATTTAACACATCACAAATTCATGTGGATAGAACATTGTTTTAAATCGGGACTTTTGGCTCAGGTACTGCGGGTATGGTTCCAGCTCCGGACTAACTCTCTTCCACTAAGTTACAGAAATAAAGTTTTGATGGGAAAAAACAGGTCGCTGAGGAGAATTACATTTGCTCACTTTGTTGCACCGGGAAAGATTCCATTGACCACCTTCTAGGACAGTGCCAAGAGCTTCTTTCACTCGGTATAGTTGGGACGGCTGATTGTGATCTCTTCCTTGGTATCTTAAATGCGACTTATAAAATTATAATTCGCGAGTCGTTTTTTCGTTTTCAATGCACTGAAAAAGAGAAAATAGTTTGTGTTTAAAAGGATCATAAAACGTAAGTGGAGGGATACCTATAACATCACAAAAGTTTCCGTCTGTCCGTTTGTCTGTGAGCACGATAACTCTCTACACTTGGGGGGGGGGGGGGGCTCAAATTAAGGGACAAACAAAATATTTTTAAACAGCTAATGAAATAGTCGATTAAGGGGTAAGAAGACATTCTGAACATGAACAGAAACCATTTTCTCGCTGGACAAGTAGTTCGCCCGGAGTCCGGCCAAAGCCGGAAAGTTTGTTAAAAGTAAAAGTGTTATCTGAAGCTGATTAAATGTTCGATTTCGGGGTAAGAAGACACGCTGAACACCTATGTGAAAACCATTTTCTATCCGGACAAGTAGTTCGCTCGGAATCCGGCCAAAACCGGAAAATTTGTTATAAGTTAAATTTTTATTTGAAGTTGATTAGATGTCCCATATAGGGGAAAGAAGATTCGCTGAGTTCGTCTTTTAGCTTTCTCCTTTCGCCGGACAAGTAGTTCCGGAATTCGGCCGAAACCGGGAAATTGGCAGAAGAAAGGCAGGAAGTTATGCATCAAAACAGATTTGACTTGTAGCGGTAAACACACATGCTGAATCCATATCTGAACTTGGTTTTCTCAGATGATTAGCTATTTGGCCTTAATCTGTGTTGAATTTAATAGAAATATCTTCAAGGAGTCTGACGAAGACTGGATCTGACGAAGACAAGATTGTCAAAAAATTCAAATATTGAATTTTTGGGATCCATCGAAACCTTTGGTCTTGCTATTTTAGTGGTAAGAATTTTTGTTGGCGCCTTAGGTGTCATTTATATGGCCGTATTTGGCTTTTTCAATAAATTATTTTTATTATTACTATTATTATGATATTACGCTATACCGAATCCCGTCTCTCCAATCGAAAAATTCTACAAATTGTACACATGTAAGCAAGAGGGCATACATTAACGACCATCTAACTGAAAAAGAAAAATCAATTACTCACTGAATCACCCATGCTCCATTACTCTCTCCACTCTGGAAGAAAGAAACGAAAGTACAAACAAAACAGATGCAATTTTTTCAGTCACTGATGAACAGCCCTTTAAAGGACACGTGAATGAAGAGTACCAAGTTCGTTCCTATCTGTATGGCTTCCGTTAACATTGCCTACATAAAAAACAATCCAAATACGAAATAGTGTTTCCATGCTATGATTTTTGCTCCATTTTGCATCCGTCCTTATTTCAGTACCGAACAATTTTAGAAATGAACAAATGTCTCCAATCAACCCTTCTTCTAGAATATTCTTTAACCAGTTAAGCCCAAATATCTAGAAGAAATTCCAATACGATCTGGCCAGTGCTGTACAATATTTGAATGAATTGCGCTTTTTGTCTTGGAGTCTGCATGTGCAAACCTCCAGAAATGAACATCCCTATTTTAGAAACGTCACGCTCAGGAGAAGAATGCTCTCCGTGGCCATGTCTGTAAATGCATTCTCCACGGTGTGTTCAAGTATGGTTTCTTTGTCCAGCTGTCCTTTAAATCGGGATACGAGATGAAGTTTTTGGTTTGTTTTCTATCCTCGCTTGACTTCTAATTCTACCATCACCCCAAAAAATCGTGGCAATCAGCCCTCCCCTCCGGGCAATCTGTGCCTATCAGGTTTCAATTTTGACCAAAACCACTTTCATATATCGTCCTCGCGATCAGTCGGATCCTGGGAAACCCGACACTATAATCCGGAGCGGAAATCCCAGCGTCTCGGCCAGCTTCCCCTCCGATGGGGCGACCTGTAGAATGCTTTATCGATTTCCGAGCTATTCATTCACCCCCCTGCATACATTTCCTCTTCTATCGAGGTATAGGGGATGCAATGGGGTGAGTTTATATTAAAAGAGAGGAATTGACATTGAGTGATTTGTTTTTTGTTTAGTAGAAATGGGACACATGTACGAAGTTTCAAGTAAGGCTGTTGTCTCAGTTTTAGAAAAAAAAATCTTTCTAACACATCTCGCACTGTTTACTGCATAGGTTCCTCTTTTCTAAAACAGTTGAATACTTTAAAACCAGGCTCTGCTTTAGAAAAAAAAATACGAGGTATAGGGGAAGCAAAGGGGAAAACCAAGACATTGAGTGATTTGTTTTTTGTTTAGTAGAAATGGGACAAATGTACGATGTTTCAAGTAAGGCTGTTGTCTCGGTTTTAGAAAAAAAATTCTTTCTAACACATATATATATTTACTGCTTAGGTTTCTAAAATAGTTGAATACTTTAAAACCAGGCTCTCCTTTAGAAAAAAAAAAATACTTTCTGTTAAAGCGCATCTCGCACTATTACTGCTTATGTCTCTCTTTTCTAAAATAGCTGAATACTTTTAAACCAGGCTCTGCCTTTTCTTTAATTTTCACGGCTTTAGCTGTTAGAAGCCTTTGTGAAGGCCCATTGGCTTCTAGAAGCAACAGGGGTAAATTTACATAACCGGTTTTTATGACGAGCGAGCTTCTACTAAACGATCCTCGGAGCACGTTGCGCATCGAACGAAACAAGGCAAGTGTGCCCGTACAATACCTTGTTTGCTTGAGTTGTCGTTAGAAAATACCGTATTTAATTCGGGTCTGAGGGTTTAAGAGTGGAAGGAGCGATTACGGAAGTAGGCTGAACTGGCAATTATGGGTACGAGGGTCCTTTAAAGTCCGCCTCCAAACCTGAGTTTGTAATCCTAATCCAGTTTTTGGCTTTACCTCGTACAAACCCACCCTCTCTTATGGGCCACAGCAAGGTGACACAAGGTTTCAGACATTAAACTTTTCTACCCAGTACTATAAAGATAAACGTCAGGCAAGGAATAAAACAAGAGCTAGAAGCTTATATGACACTTGCAAGCCTGGATCAGAGCGTGAAAATAGGAATTTCCCACTTCGTAAGTTTGTTCTGATAGTTTCTAAGCAAACCCTTGGGCTAAGAATGATCTGGGCCCTTGGAAGTCATGATTATCTTTTAGTATAAAGTATTTTATTTTGGCACTGTGATGATGCGCACTTTGAGGGCGCTAAAAATTGATCTGTAAGCAAAAGTCAGAAATGATGATGGGCTCATCGGTATCACGAAAATGTATTTGATGCGGCAAAACAGATCCGTCAGCTGAATTTTATTAAGGTAATAAGAGTTAAAAATCACCTAGGTAGCCTACATACATTTTACCAGTGAAGTATAAGTTGCTGTACACTTTAAATCTAATGGATCTCGCTTTCGTGCTGCGTTTAACTGATTTATTTCTGTGTTATATCAGATTAATAACGGTAAACGACTTAGAACTGCTAATGGCCAGTTAGATTGTTTTAAGGTTGCCGAAGAACACCTACTTCTCTAGTACTTACATATTCCTTCAGCCCAAGCTGACTGCGAATCGTTGCTGACAGTACTAAACGGATACGTCAGCTGGATTTCTAGTACGACCCCTGAATATGTCACTTAACGTCGTGTTTTGGGGTGAAATAGCCAATATCCTAAGCCTAGTCCTAATCCCAACATTCGTACTTTATGCCTTAAAGGACACCCGAAAAATGAAACCATATTTGAACACACCATGAACAATGCATTTACAGACAAGGCCACGGAGAGCATTCTTCTCCTGAGCGTGACGTTTTCAAAATAGGGATGTTCGTTTCTGGAGGTTTGCACATGCAGACTCCAAGAAAAAAGCGCAATTCATTCAAATCTTGTACAGCGCTGGCGGGATCGTATTGGAATTTCTTCTAGATATACGTTTGGGCTTATCTGGTTAAAAAATATTCCAGAAGAAGGATTTATTGGAGACATTTGTTCATTTCTAAGATTGTTCGGTACTGAAATAAGGACAGATGCAAAATGGAGCAAAAATCATAGCTTGGAAACAGGCCCGTATTCAGGAATTTATTTCGGGGGGGGGGGGGGGGTTGCCTGCTGGTCGGACACAAAAGTACAAAAAAAAACACAGATCAGAGGGGAAAACCTATAAAAATAATTAATTTTGTATGTTCCGGGGGGGGGGGGGCTCAACCCCCCCTGGATACGGCCTTGCTTGGAAACACTATTTCGAATTTGGATTTGGTTTTCTGCAGGCAATGTTAACGGAAGTCAAACAGATAGGGATGAAACTTGGTACTCTTCATTCAGGTGCCCTTTAAAGACTTTGTCCCCACAACTGTAATGCAAAACTTCGTCTTTTAACCTAGATAATGCGCTTTAAGGAGGTTGAACAGCTATATAGGTATCACAAAAGCAGAGGTTAGATTTTTTTGAAAGTAACAGCGGAGCACTATCAGACCATTCTTAAATTAACTACCGCTCGAGGAGCTACCCACTCCCCGGGAATCGGGGTACATCATTTCCCGGCACCAGCCAGCCATGAGTTAGACGATTTATCTTCAAATATGCTGATTTTAGCAATCCATGCCAGCCCCGTCCGGGCACGGCCGGGCACCGGGTAATTAATGGATACCAAGTGGGCAACCACTCCATACCGTTCGGAGATTGGCTGTCTGCTCATATTTGATTGTCCAAGATGTCACTTGCAGGAGAAACAAGACGAAAGGTTTCGATGTGATACCAAAAATGTTGATATTTACTGGACTTTTTTATATAGACAATCGGGGTTTTTAGACTTACTAGAAATGATCTTCTCCCTATGTAATGGGTCAGAAAAAACGCTTTCCGAAAACACCATTACTTTCTACCTAGAATTAGCGATTTTCTTGTTAGCGCTTGTCGACTGTATCCAGCCTTCCTTCTTTCCGACGCGGCAGCTGGGCGCAAAACATTTGAAACAGAACACACCGTGGTAAAAAATTGGGAAAGCTAAGCAAATAAAATAATTAAAAAACAGAAGAATCTGATATCCTTATGTGTGAAAGAATGGTAAGCGGAAGCTAAAGATTCCGGCAAACTTTGCGTTGTGTGACGAGCAAAACTCGGCAATGCCGAAAAAGCGCTTAAGACTAAATGAAACCATTGAGAACAGCGGGGATTTTAGCAACTTCTAATTCCATAAGGGAGCTAGGTATGTTATAAAAGGCAGAATAAGCAAGAGGGGTCATTGAAGCATTTTACTATTTATTCGTAATTATCCGTTAACAAATTTTCATTTAGGCAGGATTCCGGGCGAACTGTACGGTCGGAGAGAATATAATTTGAATACACGAATTCAGCATGTCTCCTTACTCCTGTATCGAACCTCTGACAACTTCAACTCACCTTTGCTTTTAACAATCTTCCGGTTTTGACCGGATTGCGGGCGAACTGTACGCTCGGGGAGAAAACAATTTGCATGTAGGGATCCAGCATGTCTCCTTACACTGTAAAAAGTGTCTCCGATTAAGGAATCAGTATTTGCTACTGGGATTAATCTTATCACTATTCGGATGAGATTAATCCGAATTAGGGGTAATCTTATCTCAATAAAGATAAGATTAATCCCAGTAGCAAATACTGCAAGATTTTTTTTGTTACAGTGTACACCTGTACCAAAACTTTGACTTTTAACAAATTTTCTGGATTCCGCGCGAACTATGTGTCCGGTGAGAAAATAATTAGCAAGTGCGGGTTCAGCAAGTCTAGTTAGGACTAACTCGACTATCTCATTAGCTTTTAAAAAATATTTTGTTGTTCCCTTTTTTCAACCCCCACCCTAAATATAAAGCTAGCTACGGAGTCCGTCTACGAACTTGACCTATCCTTTGACTCAAAGATTCACACCAAGTTTGAAAAGAGTATCTCATTCCCTTTCAGAGTTATCATGCTTACAGACGGACGGAGGGATAGACGGGCAAGTTTTACGAAGTCATAGGTATCTCTCCACTTACGTTTTGAGATCCCAGAAAAGCTTCAAGCAGACCTGGCCAGAGGCGGGATTTCGCGGAAATTTACATAGGTAAATCTTATATAGACCTAAAATGCATAAGTGAATTAACAACATATGAACTAAAAGTAAACACCATATTCACGAAGCTTGTCAACCAAGTTTCTTTTACAAAAAGTAAAGCCGTATCTAGGGGGGGGGTAGGGGGTTGACCCCCCCCGCCCCCGAAACGTACAAAAATAATCATTTGTATCGACTATTTCCTCTGATCTACGTCTTTTTTTGTACTTTTTTGTCCGACCCGCAGGCAACCCCCCCCCCCCCCCCCCCCCCCCGAAAAAGGGCCTGATAAAGAGTTTGTACATATTCGGTTTTGTGCCTTGTCAACTAGGTTTTACGGTGATTTTCATGAGTATATCTGGTACCGCTTAGGAAGCTCACATCCCAGCACCAGCTTTAACTAAAACCAATTATCAGAGAAGAAGTTCACAAAATCAGATATTTAAGGAAGAACCTTTTATTGTTTTTCCACAAGTTTATTTTCCAGCTTGAGCCTGAAGAGGACCCTTGCCAAAAAGGGCCAAAAAATAGCTCAAATAGAATGTAGCTGACTTGTCCGTTTTGCACCGTCAATTATGATTCGCAGTCAGCTTGGGTTGAAGGAATATTTACACCAAATCACGGAACTTCAAATCGCCCATACATGCCACCGGCAAGTATTCATCTTAGCTGGAAAGAAGAAGAAGAGACAGTTGACTCCAAAATCAAAATGCAGAACAATTTCTACCCTTTCGACGACCCAATAGAACAGCAAAAACAGCAGCCGTGTCCAAAATGAAATCCCAGCACCAGCTTTAACTCCAACCAATTCTCAGAGAAGAAGTTCACAAAATCAGATATTTAAAGAAGAACCTTTTATTATTTTTCCATAAGTTTATTTTCCAGCTTGAGCCCGAAGAGGACCCTTGCCAAGAAGGGCCAAAATATAGCTCGAATAAAATGTAGCTGACTTATCCGTGTTGCACCGTCAAATATAAGCTCACCCCCCCCTTCGTAAATGAGGCCCCCGGAACTGGATCGAGAAATATTTGTTTTTCTCCACCACGCAAACAAACAATCACATACTTTTTTTAATCCACGATAAATTCTTTAGGTGTCACGCCCAAAACGCGTGGAAAGCAATATCTGATTTTCACACCTGCTCAACTTAGGTAGAAGAACTCTTTCGCTGTTTTTCCAGAAAGGAACTGATCGGAAAACCTTGCGGATGCAAAAATAATCGACCATTCGTGCCACAAAATGTCAAACAGCTATTTGAATATTCAATAACAACAAAAAAACTGACGTCTGAGCCCGCAGACTGAGCAATCTCTGAGCTTTTTATGGATGGCTAATACATGCCAAAGGTTCACACCTGCCCCTCACTTTTTCCAACAGCTGTCCTTTGCAGAGACGCTCATAAAACATGACGAATATTACGTCATTTTAGGTATCAATTACAGATCGTTCTTACGTTCGACGAGTTCGGTTTTCAGAAAAATAAATTTATTTTATTTTGTAATGGTTTCTTTTTTAATTAGTGGTGTTCACAAATGCTGTTTTGGGATCCCAAAACGTAAGTGGAGGGATACCTATGATCGCAAAAGTTGTCCGTCTGTCTGTCCGTCGGCCGCACGATAACTCTCGAAGGAATTGAGATATTTTGATGAAACTTGGTCGGAGGATCTTTGGGTCAAATTACAGGTCAAGTTCGAAGATGGGCTCTGTAGCTTTTATTTAAATTTGATCAGATGTTCGATATGCGGGTAAGAAGACATGCTGAATTCGCATATGACAATCATTTTCTCAGCGGATGTATAGATCGCTCGGAATCCGGCTGAAACCGGAATTTCTTAAAAGTAAAAGTTTAATCTGAAGTTGATTAGAGGTTGGATGCAGGGGTAAGGAGACATGCTGAATTCGCTTTTGAGCTTGAGTCTTTTGCCAGACATGTAGTTTGTCCAGAACTCGGCCGGAACCGGAAGTTGAGCAAAAGTAAGGAAGGAAGGAGATACGACGTAGGCTATGGGGTAAACCGTATGCTTAATCCATATTTGGATATTTGACAGTGCAAAACGGATATCTGAATATATCTGAACTTGTTGAAATTCAGCTGGCCTATTCGGTTTGTACTGTCAAACACAAACTTGGTCTTCTCCGATTATTACCATTGGCCTTAACCTGTTTGTAAATCTTAAAAGTAAAAATGTTTAAGAAGTCTGTTGAAGACCGAATATCTACAAGACCGAATTGTCGGGAGCAAATATTGAAATTTTGGGATCCCATCGAAACCTTTGGTCTTGTTCTTATAGGCTTTAACCTGTGGTCTACATTTTGCTACTAGGTATGGACCAGGTCCGACCCACGGGGGTACTCCTCCCCCCGTACCCCCCCCCAGGATAAATTCGTCAACACGGGCCTGGTTGTGTTCATTTCAATGCACAAACGTTCATAAAAACGAAGTATATGACAACGTTTACATTTTTACGTTTTTCACATTTTTACATTTTTACATTTTTCAGTTTCAGATCATTTTTACATTCGAAGAGGTCCAGTAAAAATTAAATAATTTCTACTTTGTAACGTTGATTATTTTTGTATTTAGCTCTAAGGTTTAATGGAAAGATTGCCACAATAGCAAAAGCTAAATAACAGGCAAACAATTCATTTCCACGGGTGTGGGGGGGGATTACCCCCCCCCCCGCTGTTGGCGGCCAGTCTGTAAAAAAAATCAATCGATTTTTCTTCAAAACAGTCTTTTTTTTATATTAAAAAGAGTCGTTTTTTCTGCAAAAACCGGTCTGTAAAAATGACCCGCCAGTCGGTAAATACCTTAGGTCTCCCAAAACATTTTGGCTAGTAACGCCTCTGTTCATTTCATGTGAAATTCATTTCATAGTAGTGCGTGTGCTATAGCTCTGTCCTTAGCAGATACGTTCATAAAATAGGACAAATATGACGTCAGCTTATGTGAGAATTAGACATTGTTTTTACGTTCGAAGAGGTCAGTTATCAGTAAAAACTAATAACTATTAGTATTTAACGTTATCTATCGAGATTTGATCCGGCGATTTTTCGGCTTTTCTCGGAAAGGGTCCTCTTTAGGCCTTTCTCGGCAAGGGTCCTCCTTTAGGCTGTAGCCAGAAAAGCGAGGTCACATGTCAGTACGATCGCACTGACCTACTCTTTTCGCACCATCTCATTCGCGCGCAATCAGTTTCGGCTTAAAAGACACGTCGTACTTGTGGTAGCTTAGTAATTCCTTCTATTTCAGAAGAATTTCCATCCATTGCCGTTCGAACGATTCTTCACTTCATTACTGTATCTTATATCCTCCATTACCAACATACCCACTCTTGCCACGTTTTGTCTCTTTACGCTACTTATCATGCGCCCAATCCTTGTCTCCAAGGACCTCATTCGTCCGGAGACGGGTTCTGCAAATTTTGCCAAGATTTTTATCCAAGGCAAGGGACATGGAAAGAGGCTAAAAGCAGCCGAAGTCGTGAGTAATTTTCTAGATATCTTATTTGTAATGTGATTAGCTATCTCATAACATCTGAGCAGAAACGCTACGTAGTGCGAGGTATTTTTTAAGTAATACTTATGATCCCCCTTAGCATTTATTAAAAACATTTTTGCTGCTGCATTCTCTATTTTTGCCAGGCTCCCGTGACTGGAAACCGAACACTGCATGAGAACACACCATGAAACCACAAGCTCTGCGGAAATGGTTTTCGATAACCCGAAAAAAACAGCCGATAAATTCCTTCCTTCAAAAAATAACCAATTGACCTGCAACCACGGAAGATAAGTGCTGGGCGATATCTGATACGACAGTGTAAATAGTAGAGCTTAAACAGAGCCTGAAACTATTCTGTTTCTATTTAAATAACTCGTTTCTGTAAATCGTGAGATCCAGCATTTTTTTTTATTTCACGAAAGTACAATAATGACTTCCATGCACGTCTGTTCAATGTTGTGGCTTAAAAGCTTTGGTCTAAGAATCCAAATATTAGGTTTACTTTCATGTCAACTTATGGTTCATCGCTCTTCGGTTGACATTGTTTTGTAACTGATGATGATGTTGAAACTGTATTTACACACTTGACAAGAAAAGGGAAATAGCACAGTACAGAGAAAGAAAAGGAAAAAACAAGATACAAAAAACACAAAAGAAGAAAAGGGATTATCGGGTCTAAAAAGTCTTCTTCCTAGATGGAATGCGGAGAAACAGACGTATCCGAAACTGTATTGTCTCTCGCTTAACATCTTAAAGCACAATTCTTACTAGAAATGATTTTCCCTACGAAACGAATCAGAAAAAATGTTTTTGGAAATACCATTACTTTCCAACTACAACTAGCGATTCTCCTGTTAGTGCTTGTCGACTATATGCAGCCTTCCAGCTCTCCAACGCTTCGGCTGGGCGCAAAACATTTGAAAACTGACCGTGCCTTGGTTAAAAAGTGGGAAAACTAAGGATGTAAAAGAAGTAATAAACAGAAGATTAACACATTCTTATGGGTGAAAGAATTGTCATCGGACGTTGAAGATTCCGGCAAACTTTTCGTTGCGCGAAGGGAAAACTCGGCAAGGCTGAAAAAGCGCTAAAAATTCGTAGTTACGAAACGAAACAGTGAAGAAAGGTTTTTAGAAGCTTATAATTCCATATGGGAGCTAAGTATATTATAATAGGCAGAATAAACAAGAGGGGTCCTTTAAGAGGGATAATTAGCTGATCAAAAACATTGTTTTGTTTATTTTATTCAACATCCGATTTTATACCGGGTCAACGGATGAGCCCGGTGACTCAGTTGACAAAGAACCAAGTGGAAGGGAGGAGGTAAATCCAACTTGGCCAATCAAGGATAAACTCACCACAAAGTTTTCTTCGTTCTAGCTGAAACGCTGTCAAGCTAGAAGTTTCCAATTATTGGGCAATACCTGCCCAGTTGCCCATGAACCGGGAGGATGGGGATACGACTTCAAAAGACTCTTCCAAATCAGATTACACGAAATCTTGTCTTCCTACTTCTAACGCTATCAAGTTACGAATACAAGTCCCTGGGCAATATGGGCCCAGTTGCCCTTGATCCGGGAAGCTGGAGAAAAGACGCAAGTAATTCCCCACCATGGTCGCGTTGCCAAGTTATGAACTTAAGTTACTGTCAATCTTGCCAAATTACCACTGAACCGGGAAGGTGTGGGGAGCAATATCTCCTCTAAACGCGTACCACCAGTATCAACTTGAAATAACCTGTCACGGTTCACGAGTTATGAACTCCACACAATGAAAAAATCCACATCACTCATAAATGAACACGACTAAAAACCCAACACTGTACTGAACCCGAAACTAGAGGGGGCGGAGGGGGGGGGGGGTGAGGTAAGGTATCAGCCTATAGAGGCCTAACTTCCAGTACTGATCTATGATTCTCTGCCCTCAGTCAGGAAGTGCAATGGGCAGTTGGGGGGCTAGATCCTGGTGCTTTCCTACACCCTCACAGTCACCTTTCCCAGATTTCTTCAGGTACACATTTGAAGTTGGGTGGACTTTGGCTTGTCTTACAGGGTTACGCTGCAACAAAGTTTCTCCGCGTAAGGATTAAAGTCAACTTTAGTATTTGCTACTGGGATTAATCTTATCCCTACTGAGATAGATTAATCCGAATTAGAGATAAGATTATCTTTTTAGAGACAAGATTAATCCCAGTAGCAAATACTGCAAGATTTATTCTTACAATGTACGCCACAAACCAAAAAGTAGGCATCACCGAGACTCGAACCAGCGACCCTTCGCTTACGAGTTCGGCGCCCTAAACATTCGGCCATGGACGGAGGGGGGGGGGGGGGGCATTGCTGGAAGGGCCGACAAAATGACGGAGTGGGATTTGCGTTACTGTTTGTGTGCCGTGTGTTACAGAATACTCCCCTATAAACCCGATAAGCCCAGGATTGTCATTTTTCAATTAGTAAAGTTCAGTTCAGCAGGAGGCCATATGTTAACTATTTTACGTGACTGAATTTAGTCGGCCCTGCGGTCATATCATCGAATCCGTGGGAACGGATGAGGTAATCCTCCCAGACAGAATTCGAGTCTCTAATTGAGTTCGTTTATCCATAACACCATTTCCGGATGGTGGGCAGATAACTAAAAAGTGACGGACATTTAGTGTCAACAGTAGTCTTTCCGGTAGGGTTGGCCTAAATCCAACCGGGTATAGGGCAAGCGCATGTTCTCCAACATTTCTGTTAAGTATTATCTGAACAGGTATTAGATCCGACAGTCTAGTCTAGTTACATGTTACTTATTCACTTAAAGTTTAACTGACAAGGCAACTTATTTTTGCATTTTAGATTTCAATACGTTGAATTATTTTGACACCCGCTGAGGATTTTCGATTTGTCCATAGTAGTCAGGGACGTTGAGAATGTGGAGTCTCTTCCAAGAGAAACTCGTTCACAATTTTACGCGCCAAAATTTCAAACCGTCGATCAAGCGTGATGTCTCAATCTCCTATTTTGATCCAGGTCAGATATTCCAAATATCAGGCGTTGTTCGATCCCTGTTTGTAAAACCAACTCTAAAATCTGCTCACCTGAAAAGGGTGATAACCAGAAGACTTGCCCTGTGGTTCCAAAGGAAATCTTCTTCCTGTATTCTTCAACAGCGAGTGCAGTCAATATAGAATTGTTTATGAAGTTATATGGTCGTGGAATGATGGACTGTCAGAACTTTACAGGTTTGTAGAATACCTTTCTACCGATTTTCTGTAAAGCATCTTCAAAGAATACTTAAAGGACCGCTCGCACTATTTACTCTCCAGCTTACAGTATTTTAATATATTTGAATACTTTAAAACTAGGCTGTGCTTTCAACAAATAACCCACGGTTTTGGATGTTTTAAGCGTTTTCCGAGACCCGTTGACTAGTAGCGAAACAGGGAAACAATTTACATAACCGGTTTTTCTGATGGTAAAACTTCTCGCAGACAACCGTCGACAGCGTGGTATACATCGAAGGTAGCAAAACACGGCAAATGAGAAAATCAGCGTGGTTTTGTTAGAGGGGTTAGAATGTATCATACGAAATTGGGGTCTCCGGGTTTAGAAACATATGGAGTGATTATGAAAGTAGGTTGCATTAGTATTATAGGTAAGACAGGTCCTTAAAGAAACAAACCATACTATGAAGGGCCTAAACTTGCTAAACATCAACCAGTCCTAACTATGTAGCGAAGCGAAGGGAAGTCATTGGTTAAATAAGACACAACTTTTGATCCAAGTAAATTGCTTACTCAAGGTTCCTCAAAGAGTTGAAAGGAAGAAAGCCTTGATCGTTGTACTTTTCAAAAAAGTATGGAATAACAAGTAGAATTAAGGCTGAGCAAACAGACGAAATAAGTAGTATCATACCATACACCCTATTAATTCAAAATTAGTCCTTCATCTTAGCCTTAAAGCCCATACAAATGCGGTGCTTCGTTGTCCGTTATCAACAGATAATCGATTTGATCGACTGAACTTATTCTTTCGGATTTGTGATACTTCTATGTCAGGCCCGTATCCAGGAGTTTATTTCGGGGGGGGGGGGGGGGGGGGGGGGTGCCTGTGGGTTGCACAAAAAAG
Source organism: Branchinecta lynchi (assembly GCA_023053575.1). NCBI lineage: Eukaryota > Metazoa > Arthropoda > Branchiopoda > Anostraca > Branchinectidae > Branchinecta > Branchinecta lynchi. The sequence continues at coordinate 10,890,304 of JAKZAP010000012.1, read as the reverse complement.
TATAAAAAAGACAAATATCAGAGGGAAAAGCCTATACAAATTAGTATCTTTGTATGTTTCGGGGGGGGGGGGGTCAACTCCCTACCCCCCCTGGATACGGCCTTGCTCTATGTGCTTGTCCTTCTACGCTTGACATATTTACCAGCAACAACTGTAAGACATTGCCGAAAATTAAAATAAACATGTCAGATGCCTCGCAAGACATATCTTAATATCATTTTCCTACTTTGTACAGGGGTAACTTTTCCGAGCTTAGCTTAACAGAAAAGAGCTGGGATAAGACAATCTAGTTACCCATCACTTATTCACTTAAATGGGCTTGAAGACCCGCTGAAAATGCGTTACTTCGTTGTTGCGCTGTTCAAGATAATCGATTTTCAAATAGTGGAATTTCCGTGTGATTTGTGATACCTCTATGCGCTTGTATTTTTGTTGTATGCATTACAAGAAAGATTTATGATTTTTTTTTTTTTCAGGTACTAAGCAATCTTCACCAATCTCACAACTGCCCGCTGAAAATCCACGTTTGTGTTGAGATTAAAATGTCCCGCGTCATAGTAGAATTTTCGCTGTCCTGCCGCAGATACTCTGAACGTCATAACTAGATCAGTTAATGGAAAATAAAAATAAAATATTTTGCAGAATCCAAATAATTCAGTGTACTCAATTAAATGACACACAAATAAGTTGGCTTTTCAGTTAAATTTTAAAACCCTGGTGACGCAGGTCTGTTTTGAAATTCTAATTATCTACAATTTGGGTTGTTGTGCAAGCAGTGCACACTCTGAACGTTAATATTAGGACCCCGGGTAAAAATACAAATCCCTTCGACGAGTCAAAATGCTGCCTTTTGAGTTAAACTAAAGGTGTCGCTAATTAGCTAGTCCACAGTCTATACAGTTTCAAACATAAGGAACAAATTTCAAAAATGAAGAATGATGGAAAAATTAGGATTGAAATTGACATGAAAGTAATTTTTCTAAGGAATAATATGGAAGTTAAGCCAAAGTCGAAGCCTCAAGTTCCAAAAGTGCCCGAAGTTTCTTTAGCATCGATTTTAGGATTAAAGACCCTCGGATTCCCGACTACGTAATCCTACATGTAGTAGAACCCAGCGAGAAAAATCCAAAAAAAAACCAAACTAACGTCTGTGGTGGACCCCTACATAAAGGATATAGAAGAAGTTTTGTTCCAGCATTTGTTTAGTTGTAAAATAACCAATAAGTTAGTACTTCTTGGTGTTTCTTATGACAAAATGGCAGTGTAAACAACAATATTTTATTTATTTTGTATGACGAAAAGGTCAAATTCTGCGGTAACACTGCGATAGCTACTTTTGGGATATAAAATTATTTTCTACTATGTTACTTGGTTGTATATAACGATATCGCTTTTCCGCCGGTCTGTCTGTCCTGTTAGTCGTGTCCTGGAGCTGGAGGTCACCACGAGTTGGGGCAACCGAGTTGGGAAACTGGGGCGGATTCATTAGAAGATCGCAGTTTCTCGAATTAAACCATTCATGTCGGTGTGGAGGACCCTGCTGCACGAACAGTTCCCGAAACACCGATCGGATGAAACTTCATAGTTGACAGGATCATACACGTTTGCAGGTCAACAAACTTTGACATTTAGATTTGGCCACTTTATACGGGTTTAAAAAGAAAGTAAAACTTTCCACTTAATCAATACGTGTTGAAGGGTGTGTGGTCTTTTACTTTTCTTTCTTTCTCTTTCTTTTTGGGATCCGAAACCGTAAGTGGAGGGATACCTATGACATCGCAAAAGTTGTCCGTCCGTCCGTCTGTCCGTCCGTCTGTAAGCACGATAACTCTCGAAGGGAATGAGATATTTTGATGAAACTTGGTACGAGGATTGTTTGGGCCAAGGGTAAGGTCGAGTTCGTAGATGGGCTCTGTAGCCCTATATTTGGGGGTGGGGAGGGGGTTCAATATAGGGACAAACAAGATATTTTTAAACAGATAATGTGATAGTCGATTATGGGGTAAGAAGACATGCTGAGCACGATGGTGAGAATCATTTTCTCGCCGAATTGTCTGGATCAAATCTTAGATTTTTGGGATCCCATCGAGACCTTTGGTCTTGTTTTTACAGTTGTTCGGGTGGGGCTGAAACTGGTAAGGAGTAAATATTAAGGATTCTTGTTGTGAATAGTGTTCACGTTTAATTGTCTGTCATTTAAGTCATAGGCTAGGTGGATAATTGTAAGTTGCCGTGTTTAGTTATTTATTTATTAAATACAAGTAGCATTAATAAATTGCACCACAAGTCCTAGGAGTTTCTTTTTGCTGCAATAGGACATTAGTCATGTTGTTTTGTTTTCAATGTTCTGGCTAAATATAGAGCGTGTTCCACCCTACTTACCGTAGTTACTACGCCTGACGTCACAAATTCTGGCTTTTTGCCGTCAAGGCTGGAACGATCTTTCTATTTTCCAGCGGGATATCGTGCCACGGGCGAATCCGACCAATCACGTTACAGAGATGCGTAGTTACTACGCTTACCACGCTCCCGAGCATGGTAAGCAAATAGTAACTATTAGTTACTATTCGGAGAAGGTTGAAACGGTCAGCGTAGTAACTTTTCGTGAGGATGGAACGGAAATAGTAACTAATAGTTACTAATGGTACGAGGGTGGAACACGCTCATAGAAACCTACCTACCTATCTACCGATTAGTTTGAAGCGATACAAATTACGAAAAATATCTACCGAGCGTAGCGAGGTTGACTTTCCTAAATGGCCGTCGCACTTGTGATTCCGGCACCAAACGAGATGGAGGTATATTAACTGTTATAACTTTTTCGAACAGCACCATTAATAATTAACCATTAGTCATGCACATCATCATAACTCACACAGGTTATATGGATGATCGTCACAGAGAAAGTTAAATGTCATGGTTGATGGTCAACCTCTCTTTAAACCGCTATCTGTGCTAAGATTACAGTAATATAACTGGCAGTGGGTCGTAGGATATGCGATGCATACATGTCCGAGAAAAGTTATAACATAGTATATTTATAGTGTCACAGCTGCCGTGGCGAAACTCCGAAAGCCGAATCCCCATTCTGCTTCTCTACGTATCAGTCCATTGCACATTTTGGGAACATTTTATGGCCCCCTTTTCTATCGCCAGCTGTTTTTAGGAATGTCCCATCGAACACCCTGGTGATTTTGCGAAAATCACTGTCAAGAACCGCACATGTGAATTCTTAAGAGCACTGGCGAGCTATAGTCTACCTGAGTTGCTTTCAGTTTCAGAAACTACAATGCCTTAACAAACAACTCTTCTAGAAACGATCGAATGTCCCATCGAACACCCTGGTGATTTTGCGAAAATCACTGTCAAGAACCGCACATGTGAATTCTTAAGAGCACTGGCGAGCTATAGTCCACCTGAGTTGCCTTCAGTTTCAGAAACTACAATGCCTTAAAGCACAACTCTTCTAGAAACGATCTTTCCGCTATAAAATGGATCAGAATTGTTTTTTTCGAAAATACCATTACTTTCCACCTGAAACTGGCGATTCCCTTCTTAGCGCTTGTCGATTCGAGCCTTCCTGCCCTCCGACGCGGCGGCTGGGCGCAAAATATTAGAAAACTGAACGTGCCGTGGTTAAAAAGTGGGAAAACTAAGCAAATAAAAGAAGTAATACACAGACAATTATCAGATCCTTATGTGTGAAAGAGTTGTCAGCGTAAAATGAAGATTCCGGCAAATTTTTCGTTGGGTGACGGGAAAACTCTTCAAGGCCGAAAAAGGGCTAAGAATTCGTAGTTACGGAATGAAAAAATCGAGAAAGATGGGGATTTTAGAAGCTTATAATTGCATATGGGAGCTATGTATATTATAAAATGCAAGAGGGATCCTTTAAACAATTCGATACCCTTGGTCGAAGAAGGCAAAGCGAAAAGAATCCTCCGAGACCAAATTTATGATATGACGCACCTACTAAGCAGTTCTAATTCGTTCTAAGCCTTTGTCCAATCACGTTGATTTTTACAAACGTTTTTTTCTTAGGACGGAGCTTCTCGCGAGGCATCGAAAATAGTGAAACAAGGCAATTGTGAAAAGTCCTGAAAATCAGTAGTGTGTGGATAATAATAATTAATTAATAAATAACTAAACCAGCAAAAAAGGGTACATCCAGTCCAGCACCACCACAACAAAATAAATCCCTCCCAACCCTAAATCTAAATAAATGATAATAATCAAGAGCAAATAAGCACCAGAATTTCCGTCTCCCCGTCATTGTAATACAACCAAGTGGAGTCCAAGCGAACTAATGTCAAATGGTTTGTCATTTTTGTTTATTTGTCGCAAGAGGGTAGTTTTTATTTATTTATTTGGTAGACCGCAGGTCATTTTATACAGGTCAGAGAAATTAAGTTATATTATTTTTGTTAGATTTATAGGGTACGTAGTTCTTGTTATTACAGTAAAATTTTTAACAAGCCCTGCATGTTCTAACTTTGGTTCTCCACAGTGCTTGTATAATGCATTTGTATTTTTGTGTAAAATTAAAAAAACTTGAACTTGAACTTGAACTAGTTTCTGCTAATCCCCCTATGCCTCACCGCTTCCTAAGCGGACTAGTTTCTGTTAATCCCCCTATGCCTCACCGCAAGGCCGTATCCGGGGGGGGGGGGGGGGGTAGGGGGTTGACCCCCCCCCCGAAACATGCAAAAATAATCATTTTTATAGGCTTTTCCCTCTAATCTATGTGTTTTTTGTAAAAAAAATTCCAACCAGCAGGCAACCCCCCCCCCCCCGAAATAAATTCCTGGGTACGGGCATGCCTCGCCGTCAGCACTTGGATCTGACATGGTAAAGTAGATCCACAAGTTACTGAATGGAAAACCTGTCATCTGTGTCCCAGGTAATAGAGGTTTTGCTTATATATCAGCAGCAGAAAGTGAAAGTGACCCAACTACCCTATGGATCCGGCTTTTTACTATGTCTACACAAGTATTGATTATGAGGCAATGGGAGACTAACAGAAACTAGTCCACTTGGAGCGCTGAACTGTAATAATGCCAATAGATTCCCTATACCCTGACCGATGCAAACGAGCGGCCCGATGAAAAATGTATAGCCTGCGTAGTAGTATGGTAGTAGTAGGAAAACGTTGCATGTAATACTATGTAATAGCAAAGAATACTATCATTTAATGTTCCTCAGACTGGTCCAATCCTGTCATGCCATAGTAGCATCCAGTCTTGCTAATAGTACCATACAGTAGTATGCAGTAACACGGTAGCCTTGAAGTAGAAGCATCTAGTAGCATCGTTAGTACTGCATGCAACTTTTTCATACTACTTCATAGTACTGAGATACATTTTTCGTCGGGGGAGGGTAGGAGCTACGTTGAACATCACAACTCATTACCTCTACAACAGTTGTATCGCAGTAAAGATTCGGAGAAGAAATTTTCAACGTAAAAGCCGATTGGTTGTCTGGACCCGCTACAGAACAGGTCAGCGCACCTCCTGCACTTTTTCCTCTGATATGCGCAGCGACGGAGAGGGTAGTAGAGTAGACCGGCATCAACTCAAAACTCAGCAAATTCCTCTAGCTCAGCTCAGTTTTGTCTAGGTTTCCATAGTCGCTGCATTGGACCAAAGACGGAGGATCTATTGGCTCATTTCAAGTTTTTTAATTTTACACAAAAATACAAATACATTATACAAGGACTGTGGAGAACAAAAATTCGAACATGCAGTTCTTGTTAAAAAAAAAAATACTATAATAACATCAACTACGTACCCTATAAATCTAACACAAATGAGATAACTTAATTTATCTGACCTGTATAAAATTACGTGCTATCTACCAATTAAACAAATAAAAACTAACCTCTTGTGAAAAATAAACAAAAATGATAAACCATTTGACATTAGTAAGCAAGAATGCGTATAGCATACCAACCAAACACGAAACAATAATTCAATTAACCATCCACACTCTAATAAACAAATTCTCATATAATAAATTATATTGCAAACATAACTATTATATTTTTTTCAAACTAAGAATCAGTAGTCTTTTGAGTCGGGACCTGATAAGCGATGGGGTTCCTTCCAACCATTCTGAAACATCATTTTATATATTTCCCACACAGACGGTATTAGTTGCGTTTTTGCTGATACCATGGTATCTGTTACCACGGTAACTGGATCTACAATTAGTCGTTTTTGCAGTTATCGTGGTATCTGATACACGGTGCTCTGCAAAAACGACTATTGCCGAAATTGCACTTTTCGAAGTCATCCCAAAAGAAAAATAGATATCCAGTTACACCACTAAGTGCTAAAGTTCTTTCTCACCAATCTAACAAAACTTGATGAAAGTGAGACGACTTTCAGAGCCACGACCAGTTACCACGGTCGGACCGTAGTATCTGAATATCTGATACCACGATAACTGGCCAGATACCACGATAAATGCAAAACGCTTTTTGACCGTGGTATCAGATACCACGATAACTGCAAAAATGACTTTAGACCGTGGTATCAGATACCATGGTATCTGCAAAAACGCAACTATTGTATATCGTCGAGAAAATCTGGATCTTTCACACTTAATCTTTGTGTTTGGTTGAAGTTACGAATTCAGGTCTCCGGGATTAAGAATATAAGGTTTGAAGCCAAGCTCTCGGCCAAGCTGACCATTCATTACGAAAAAAATAGAAAACCGTGATTTTCTGCATCCGCACCGTTTTCTTCTGGTTTTAGCTACATCTCGTCTTCTTGTCTGTTGGTTCCGCATCGTTCTCCTGTTGTGATTGTGGTGGATTTTATGATTTAGTTTTGTTTTGTTTTTCGCTGAGGACGGTTTGCCGGAAGTGGAACCGAAATATCCGAATTTATATTTATCCCTCACACATCATCCTAGAGGGATAATTAGCTGATAAAAAAACCCGAAAATCACGGTTTTCTATTTCTTTCGGGATTAAGAATTAATAGAGGGATTATGGAAGTAGGTTGTATCGGTATTATAGGCATGGCGAGTCCTTTAAGGAATAACGAACTTCAACATGTGACATACACCGGGGCTTTAGTCAGCGGAGAAGCCACACAAAATCCCTCACCAGCGCATTTAAGACTTCAAAATGTCAAATCGAAGGGAAAACAGAAACCCATAAACGCCGGCCCACCCATAAAGCAGAACAGGGATTTCGTAATTAATTGGTAGTTGCACAAGGAGAAACTACTTAAAAAGAGCCATCGATTTCTTTTACTACAAAATAGGGCGCCATTCCGCCTTGTTTTGACAACCTGTTTACTCGAGGTTTATTTACCTCGTTGTTTATACGAACAAGACCAACGGTTTCAATGGGATCCTAAAAACATAATATTTGATCCAGACAATTCGGTCTTGTCTTCGCCAGATCCAGTCTTCGCCATGCCAGATCCAGCCAGATCCAGACGCCAGATCCAGTCTTCGCCATTTTCTCTTTCATCAGACAAAACCAAGTTCAGATATACCTATATCGGCCTTATCTATTTTGACGATACTACTTCTGCCAAAATTTTTTTTTTTTTTTTTTTTTTTTCAAATCAATCAATCAAGTTTACTCCGAATAGCTAAAAGCTAGAAAAGGAATAAATTTCTGGTTTCGGCAGAATTCCGAGCTAACTACTTGTCCAGCAAAAAAAAAAAGAAACTTCAGAAACGAATTTAGCGTTTCTCCATATCCCCATAAAGATCATCTAATCAACTTCAAATAAAACTTTGACTTATAAGAAAATTCCGGTCACAACCGGATTCCGGACGAATTATATGTCCGGGTAAAAAAAAGATTGTCACATACAGACTCAGCGTCTCTTCTTACCCCTAAATCTGTCATCTAATTAACTTCAAATAAAAGTTTTGCCTTTAACAAATTTTCGGGCGAAATAGTTGTCGGGGTAGAAAATGATTTCCACAAAAGTGTTCAGCATGTCTTCTTACCTCTAGATTGAACCTTTAATCAACTTCAAATGAAACTTTTACTTTTAACCAACTTTCCAGTTTTGTCCGGAATCCCGACGAACTAGTTGACCGGCGAGAAAACGGTTTTCACCATCGTGTTCAGAATGTCAACCCCAGAATCGACTATCACATTAGCTGTTTAAAAATATTTTATTTGCCCCTTAATTTGAACAACCACCCCTAAATATAGGGCTACAGAGCCCATCTACGAACTCGACCTTACTCTTGACTCAAAGAACCGTCACACCAAGTTTCATCAATATGTATCATTCCTTTCGTATCGTGCTCACAGACGGGCGGACGGACAACTTTTGCGATGTCATAGGTATCCCTCCACTTACGTTTAGGGATCCCAAAAACAGTATCACACTTACTGGAACCGTTCCGCGCACCCAAACTTCCGTCATCCCCCAAAGACCGGGTCGATTTGAGCTAGTCTCGGAGCTGGTATGGTCTTAGGGCTGTAATCTGTGTAATCCTTTGACCACACTTCAAGCCCGTCACATCACTGCGTTAAAAGCGGTCGACTAGCTTAGTTCCAAAAGGAAGAAAAAGAACGTTGCCTCCACTGAGGATTGAACTCAGGACCCCTGGTTTACAAGACCAGTGCTCTACCACTGAGCTATAGAGGCTTGTGAACGAAAAGCATCCGTTATTAAAGTGGAATCGCGAGAAAACCGGTTCTCTTGCCGTCACATGAAGATAGTCGATTGTATCAGAAGAGAACACAAAATACTACTATTATAAAAAGTCTCAAAGAAAGGAAACTTCCACACAATTTATCCTCCCTTTTCCGTAATGACTGAGTTGTATTTTACGTTATTTTGTCGTACTTTGTGGGAAACTTGAATAGTATTATTTCTAAGTAGGAAGATGGTTTGTCAACATGCTCGATGTTCAAAGATTAGTTTAATAGCATGATTTAACGACAGCCCGAGCGACAGCCATTCACAGATGGAGAGACGACAAAAAAACAACTACTAATTCGATTTCAACAACGGTGTAACAAGCAGGTAACTCTTAACTCTTCTTAAAAAAAATAATACAAAAGTACCGAGACTACAAACACAATGAGGGTTTATTCACTTCAGTTCTCTTCAGTTCAGTTCGCTAGTTGTACAGTAGGTCTATCTCAGAAACAAATTTCTATTTAAGTTTTCGAAGAAGAATGTTCATTGTGTTGCGAGAGCAACACTTTGGTTTTGTCCTGTTTTTTTTTTTTTTTTTTTTTTTTTTTCCTATGACTCCGATTTCATTTTATTCCTGGTAACTGAGAAGGGTCTAACCTGTGCGGTTTTTACGGAAAGTGTGGACCTTAGGCCGGATTGATGAATATGACATTACATTTTGGAAAGCTCCGTAGAACTCTTGCCTGGGGCCAATAAGGATGGTTTTTGCTTGTCATCGAGCCAGAGCCTACGGTTTGCGAAGTGAAGTGGAGTTGTATAGCCTATGTCAGAGAGGACTATCTGAAGTTGTGTAGCGAACCTTTCGTTTCATCAAAAGATGTTTCTGCTTTCCAGTGGAAAGCTCCGTTCTAGCACGCAAGCAGGCAGGCACCAGTTTCAAATTGAAGATGGACTAAAATCTATAAGTGTTAAATATATGCGGCAGTTACCCGGCCCCACAGCCAAAATATCTTCTTTGAGTGATGAATAGAAAAATCTACAGAGACAAAAAAGTGGCTTTTTCCCACGGGTCCGAAAGTGCTGCCATCTATTGTGTCTGTCCATGTCTGCGACGATTTCAGCTAAGTTTATAATTTTTTTTTTTTGCACTTTGGTTTGTGGTAGAGTAACGGTATCAGATGAGCCTCTTAAACTTTAAAAGTTCTCTCATTGCTAAAGAAACTAGAGCTTATCCTTTGCTCCTTTCTAAGTCGTGACGTTAGAAAGTTGGCCTACGGCAAAAAAGTCAACTTTTGAACTAAGACAGGTAGAATTTTTTTTTCGACGGCAATCGATAGCCATTGATGAGCTGATCAAAGTATATGTCATCCATTTTTTGGTACAAAAATTCCTTCATGAGATACACCAGTTTGAAAATTTCAAAGGGGTTGACAACTTCATAGTATGGTACATTGAAACCAAAAATAGGCGATACCAGTTATGATACATATAGGGGACTTTTAAGCAACAGTCGACTGTTAGCCCATAATCATCTTCGGTAATGAGGGGTTTGCAGCTTTTGCTAGTTGGTATACCTGTTATATGTTTCCGGTGTATTCGATGGTAAGAACAATTTGGTTCCCAATGGCAAGATATGCAAGGGACTTGTAAGTAATAATCGGCTGTTATGCTACAATCATCTTCTGCGATGATGGGTTTGCAGCTTTTGCTAGCTGGAGTACCCACTATTTGTTTCCGGTTATCTTAATGTATATCACGGGAGAGGGACTTGTAAGTAGGAATCGGTTCACGAGGGGCTAGGAATTTTTGCAAATGGGTGCACATTGTATTCGATTTCTATAAATCTGACGGTAAGAAAGTTTGTGTCGATGGTCTATCAATGTAACCGAGGATTAACTGTTTACACAACGGATACAAACGAAAATGTAAAGCAATGAGGTAGTTTCATAATAATTAGTAGTGTCATCTATGGTATTTTAATCCTGAAAAGTTACGGATAGGTTTCTATTACCAACTAGATTATATAAGATATTGTTCCAAGTTTTCATCCGTCACGATGTCTACGATTTAAAAGGATAAACTACAACTGACTGCAAAGTTAATTTAGTCCCTTCTTCCTATATTATTTTGTTGTTGTTTTTACAACGCTGAAGAATACCTTTTGATCATATGATTATTTTTTTAGAACATCCCGTTTAAAAAGCTTATGCAATAATCATCTTCAGCGATGAGGGGCTTGCAACTTTTGATAGCTGGCGTATCCATTATTTGTTTCCCGTGAATTTGATGTCAATAACGGGAGACGGACTTGTAAGTAAGAATCGGTTCACGAGGGGCTAGAAATTTTTGAAAATTGGTGCACATTGTATTCGATTTCTGTAAATATGACAGTAAGAAAGTTTGTATCGATGGTCTATCGCTATAAGCTAGGATTAACTGTTTACGCAACGGGTACAAACGATACGGTAATGTAAAACAATAAGGTAGTTTTGTAATAATTAATAGTGTCATCTATGGTATTTTAATCCTGAAACGTTACGGATAGCCTTCTTCCGATATTGTTTTGTTGTTGGTTTTACAACGCTAAAGAACAGCTTTTTATTATGTGATTATTCTTTTTATAACATACCGTTTTAAAAGCTTCGATAAGTTGACAATTTCAGCATTTAACCAACAGCGAAGAAACAAAACCAAAGTGTTGCTCTCGCAACACTTTAGCCGGCGAAGCCGGACAAAGGTTGCCGCAACACTTCACGTTGCCCGGGCAACGTAGGTCTAGTTTCAACTAAGGTTGTCAAGAACGAAATAAAGACAAACAGGTAGTGCATAAAGACAATAAAAAGGAGAAAAAAAAACAACTAAATTTTTTACTACAACGACACCATTACGATAAAGAGTCACGACGGAAACTTTCGTAGCTACTGATTGTAGATATATATCTGTATACATATAGATATACATATATTGATTTGTCCTTTTTAAACTGCTTTCGGCTGGAAATAAAAATGTTGAACCGGAGTGGACGGTAAGAATTGGCAGTCAACCAAACCTGGCACTAGGTCTCGCACAGGTATGGTATACACCAAAGGGTTACCAACTGTCGGAACCACTGTGTACCGGGGAGTGTTCATACATGGCACACGTCGGGCACCAGGCCCGTATCCAGGAATTTATTTGGGGGGGGGAGGGTTGCCTGCTGGTTAAACAAAAAAGGAAAAAAAAAACAGATCAGAGGGAAAAGCCTATAAAAATGGTTATTTTGTATGTTTCGGGGGGGGGGTCAACCCCCCCCCCCTCTGGATACGGCCTTGTCGGGCGCACTCAGTTATCGGGCAGACTAAATGCATTGTACCTCAATTTTCCAGAGTTGGCAACCCCTCGGTATACACGAAAAAAAAGGAAAAAAAGTAAACTCTTCCTGCAACTAGGGCCTGAACTGCATCCAGAATACATCAACGGTTGCAAATAGCCTAGATGCAAGTCGCGTCCAGTATGGCCTCGGTATGGCCACTTCTCCGTATTCAGTAAATCTTATTGTCCCCAAATCAAACACTACAGGGCGGAAGTTATTGATTGAATTGCGGGTCCTAAGCACTTAGTCTAACAAAGCTGGCTATATCGATATAATGGATATGTTTGCTCATGCTGCGAGGCTAATGCATCTGCCAACAGACTGACGGATGGACAACTTGGTCAGCGAACTGACCCATGTCATCATAGTTTGAAACAATGGGTGACACGCTTGGTTGAACCTGGCGGAGTCAAACCCCCTAGAAACTGGACAATTTGTAGAGGGGTACATCCATCTGCCCACTTGCGAGGGAATTCACACTCTAAATTTACAAGTCATTAAGTTGGGCGTTTTAGGCAAGTCCGTGTCCAGGATTTATTTTTTTTTTGGGGGGGGGGCTGCCCGCGGGTCCGACTTTGTCCATACCAAAAATTACATAAGAGATACGGATCAGAGGCTAAAGCAAAAACTGTTTATTAGGGGGAAGGGTTGAACCCCTTAGCTCTCCTGGATACAGCCCTGGTCTGAGTCACACCTCTAGGCAAAGAAGTGGGATTGACAACTGCGACAAAATAGCTAATTAAACTAGGCCACATTAAACTAAAGCAGAAAAAATAAAGAAGGTACTCAAATGTGCGGCCCACAGTACAAGCGGCTAACACTTTCGAGTAATAGTAAGCTTTAGCACTACTGGAAACTGTAAATTTAATGAGAAGGATAATCATGGATTATCGAATCCTTATACTGTAGGTTAGTTTACACCGTAAAAAAAAACTCTCCGCTTTCAGACAACTTAATCAATCAATCAATCAATTTATTTAATTCGTGATATTACAATCACATATTCAAAATTAAACTAACACAGGACTATTCTTTACTACATATATACAATAATTTCATAAACTCGGTGGTTCAGGGCAATAGCACAGTCGACGGAAAAGGCGGTAGAAATGGCCAGAACGGCATTCTGCATTCTCACGGTCTACAGTATTTTACATTCTAGAGTTTTAATCCTCCATCGAATTTATCTCTTTAAAGGACCCCTCTTGCTTATTCTGGCTTTTATAATATGCCGAGCTCCCTTATGGAATTATAAGCTTCTAAAATCCCCACCTTTCTCCATTGTTTCGTTTTGTGCCTACGAACTTTTAGCGCTTTTTGGGATGCGCCGAGTTTTGCCAGAATCTTCAATGTCCGCTGACGACTCTTTCACTTATAAGGATATAAGACTTCTGTTTTTGTCTTCTTTTATTTGCTTAGTTTTCCAACTTTTTAACCACGGCGTGTTCAGTTTTCAAACGTTTTGCGCCCAGCCGCCGCGTCGGAGAGCAGGAGGGCTGGATAGAGTCGACAAGCTCTAATAAGAAAACCGCTAATTTTGGATGGAAAGTAATGGTATTTCCGGAATACATTTTCACTGATCCCTTTCATGGAGAAAATATCATTTCTAGTAAGAGTTGTGCTTTAACTAAAAAAGGTTCGTTATGCACAATTAGTAGCGTCCAACGTAGGAGAGACTTTTTACAGTTAGTGTGTCTTTGTTCCTTCCTCTTCTTGTATAGTGCTTTCTTCTACTTGTATTTCTTTCTCTTTTACTCCGTCTGTGTCTTATGGTTTTCGATGGGCAACAAATAAAATGTTGTCATTATTATTATAGGAATACACAATACAACGGGTAATTTCCGAGGTAATTTTGCAAAGAGGGTAGGTTTTCCGTAACAACGTCAGAGCTTTGTAGAAAACACTTTATTTAAAAGTTTATCCTAAAAGGTCTGAGATAAGACAATCTAGTAACCATCACTTATTAACTTAAAGAGGATTGAAGACCCGATGAAAATGCGTACTTCGTTGCTCAGCTGTTCAAGAATTATCGTATATTTTTATATTAGTGGAATTTCTCTGTCGAATTTATCGGACGTCAGTGCGCTTCTGCTGTGTTGTATGCTTGACAAAAATGATATACGAAAAATAAGTGTTCTCGCAGTGAGCTTACCTTCCGTGACCTGATCACGGGCCACTGAAAAGTCGCGTTTGTATTGAGATTCAAATTTTTCGCGTCTTAGTAGAATTTTGCGTTGTGAGGACGTCCGCGGATATTATGAACGCCATACTGTTCCAAATATTATGAACGTCATACTTTTCACACGCCTCTTCCGATTACCAGACAAGATATAGTCAAGACCCACTTCGAAGCTCTTCATTCTTCCTTAATCGATTCTCACAAAAGTTCAACGAAGAAACCAGCGAAAATGTTTTTTTGTATAGGCCAATGAATATACTGAAATAAAAGGCGAATATTTCGGGAGGACAACCGCCTCCCTTCTTCAGCGCAGACAGAAAATTTCGAGAACAAATGCCAAAACCAGGATGAAGATCAACAGCCAAGACAACTAAAACAAACCCAAAAACCAACAAGAAACCAAAGATTAAAATAAAATTAAAAGAATTGAAAGCCTAAAATAAAGACAGCGAGCCACTCACTAATACCTGCGACTAACAATTAAGATGAAGAAGGGAGGCGGTTGTCCTCTCAAAATATTCGAATTTTATTTCAGTATATTCGTTGGCCTATAAAAAACCCATTTTCGTTGGTTTCTTCGTTGAATTTTTGAATTTCAATGTGGGTTACGAAATTATCTTTATCGACTCTCCTCAAGAACAACGCCAACCTTTCCTTCACGGCTTTCAAGCTACTGTCAAAAGCACAATCCTGAACAACCGTACACTACAGTCCGTCTGAATTACTTGCGTAGCCAATTGCAACGTTCTAAACTTTTTACTCTGACTCTCAAAAAGAAATCCTAATCCATAGTCGCGAAATTAGGCCAAAATGCATAGACAGGATTAAACTGAAGGTTACACAATCCGTAATTCGAGGAATCTAACCTCAAATCTGCTAAACATCATGTAATTTGCTTCTTCAAATCCAACTAGACAAAAATTAGTCTTGTCAGATTTGATCCCATTGTTCTACCCAAATTCTGACTACAGGCCTAATAAATTCAATAACAATTTGGGCAGGACCCGATTACGTTCTAACCACAGATAATCGGTAGGCGACTTTTGGCCCCGGTGCCCAAAATTACGAAGAACAGGTGGTTACCAGAAACCAATTTAAACTGGGCTTATTATGTCCTCCAGTAACCACAAAATCAGTAGCTTCTCGACTCGATGCCTTTTTTTCGTGCGTAAAATGATCGGTCGAAACTATCGTGTTCTAAAGGGCTTCTCGGACCAGATGGAAGCAAAGGCATACTAATTTTGAAGACTGCAATTGATGCTTCTGTTTAAACTTCGAAGAAATCTGGTTTCCGCAGGGGATGTGAACTCCTTCTGGGGCAGATTTGAGCTGATTTTGGGAACTATTTACGAACCCTTTCCAGCACTTATTTTTATACCTTTGATTTGAATGCATTGAATTATTCCGATTTTTGTTTTTCTTCGCGTAGTCTAGTAGTGACGTTGGGAATCTCCACTGATTGCGCACGACAAATAAAAGTTCGTGGCGGAGAACTTGAACGTCTGCTAAAGCGTGTGTCTCAATGGCCAACAAAGTGAAGATTCTGAACTGTTCTATTCCAGACTGCAGAATCACATATGAAGAAAGACAACTATTCTGTGCTACCCAGAAAAGGTTACATACGTGGAAGGACCAGATCAACAGAGAATATGGCCACCAGTCCACCAAGTTGGTTAGCACATTTGAGCTTTCAACTGGCCATATTCTCTGCTGCCTCCACTTTAAGACAAGTGATGTTTTTGCCAAGGAGGTTGAAAATGAGTCTGAGATAAGTCTAGCAAGGACTGCAACTCCTATTTTCTTGTGAAGAGACAGTATAAACACTGCTCTTCTGTCGAGGTCATGACCATGGACTACCAGGCTTTATACAGATTTGTGTAAATCCGTTGGCAAGTTTTATATCAAACACACTTAACACAGGTCAAAAGAATTATCCACTGGTTGAGATCCCTTTTTGAGGGACTTCCTTCCTCCAGATTTTTTTTTTTTTAAAGAGAGATACGGGATTTTTCAGGGATAATTGAGATATTTAGGGATTTTCAACGTTGGAGATTTTTTAGTCTCAAGGAAGAACTCCAGAAACTTCACAACAACTATAGGAGCACATATGTAGCGCGTTTCGTTCGCTTTTCTCCTCATTCTCTTATTCTTTTTTCGCCTTTCTGGCAAACGAATCGAAGTTTTCATCACTTTTTATGGCACTTGCAGCTATCTTGCAGCTACCATATACCGATCACTTTTCGGTATGTCGGTCGGTCTGTCTGCCAGGCCACTCATCTCGAGTTAGGGTACTTGATGGTGGTGATTTTTATCGACTTTTTTTGCAGAAAAAACGACTGTTTTCAACAACAAAAATTACATTTTTGAAAAAAAATCGACTGATTTTCAGAAAAATCCACTGATTTTCAGAAAAACCGACTGTTTTCTTGAAAAAAATAAACCATTTTGAAGAAAATGGCGGCGCTTCGCGCCGACTCGGTTATTTTTTTACCGACTGGCCGACAGCTTTGGGGGTTGGGCGTCCCCACCTCCCCCCCCCCCCAGTCGTGACGCCCCGGGGCATAACACAACATAACACGTCATAACACAGTTAAATATAACAGTAGTTGAAAGACTGTCTCAATGTCTGCTGTTTGTACTTGAAACAGATCACTTTTGGTTGATTGCCTGTCTGTTGCAAGCAGAGAAAGGAACAACACCACATGTAAAGCCCTGTTTCTGAGATCTGATTTAGCTATTTAATGTATTTTACATGGCGAGTTCCCATATGCGGCTGAGTTTGCCAATTTGGCTTATATTCAAACAATGTATACAACGGATACGTCAGCTACTTCATCAGCGATATTTCGGCCCTTCTTGGCAAGGGTTCTGGTCAGACTGCCAGTTTGGCTGTCGTGGGGTACCCTACACTGCACCAATAAAAATCTCGCAGTATTTCCCACTGGGATTAATCTTGTCTATAAAAACATAATCTTATCTCTAATTCGGGTTTATCTTCTCTCAGTAGAGGTAAGATTAATCCTGTAGCAAATACTACAGTTAACTTTAATCCTTACTCGGAGAAACTTTTTACAGTGTACTATACTGTGGGTTCTCATTGGTGTGCTGAAGTTTTGTTTTTCTTTTCCTTGTAGCATATTGGTTGCCAGTGTTTGTTATTTATTTTATATTTTTTTGCCCCTAGTTGGTCGTTTCTTAATGTAAATAAAATTAATGAACAAAAATAATGCATAAAATGGATACCTCGGCTACGTGCTGATATTTCGACCCTTCTTGGCAAGGCTCCTCGTCAGGCTGTCAAACCTAAACAAATATTCCTTGAGCCCAAGCTGACTTCGAGACATATATTCAAGAATGCATCATTTGAGTACAAGATTTGTCAAGATTTGAAGAGGCTGGTAAGTTTCCTAAAGGTAGCGTTAGCCCAAAGAGAGACTTTTCTTTAGTTCAGTTCTATTATTTCGTTCAAGTGTTCTTTTTTGTAAACAATTTTGCCGTGGCCTCAGGCTTTTGTGCAATAAATTCTATTATATTCTATCCTATGAATATAGGCTGTCAAACGTCAGGGAAAACGTTGGGAAGGAACGAACCCTGCAATCAGACTTCCTTGAAGAACGGAGTGAGTCATAGTGTGCGGATGACTGCTGTCTCATGTCAGCTGGTTACTGTATATTTTCGTGTTCGTTAATTTGTAGAGAAGGGGGAGGATTTGAACATCATATTTTTGTCTTATAAGTGCATGCAAATTTGTTTACGCTACAGTAAAATTACTAGACTTTACGTAATTCGTCCTCCGTAGTGCTTATCTAAGGCATGTGATTGGAGTGTTATGAAACGAACAGAACACAACTTGAACTTGGGTCAGCCAAGGGAAGTGTGAAAGACAAATCAGTGAGAGGTCGACAGGGGGGAGGGTGGTAGAATGGGTCTAAGTTACCCCCGCCCCCACCTTATCCCCTCCCCACTAAACCCCCAGATAACCTAACCTCCCTGGCGACCCCAAGCAAATATACATACAATCAGAATTCTTATCAAAAACTGCAATTTTGACTGCAAGAACTAAAGTCCCTAGACACGCGAGTTGAGTGTAAACGCGTGACTGCTGCTCGCTGTCCTCTCGCACTCTCTATGTAATTCTCATACGTGATACTTATTTTTACTAATAAACACAATTTAACTCTTTACTATTTACATCTACTGCCCTAATGGAAAAACCTACGTTTTTGCTGGAGAGCAGTAGTAAACGTTAACCATTTTCTAAACATATCAACAAACAACGTAATAAATAACTAATAAAATAAAGTGAGTCTGACTGTGTGTGTTGGGGGGGGGGGGGGTACCGTTTTTTACCAGGTTTTGGCACTGGGAGACACTGGGAGAACAGGCTGTATTGACGATATAGGTACGAAGGTTCCACGGCAAACACGTTGTTTCTGCTTGAAGTCGAACCTACACTCTCTGTTTTGCGAGACAGACGAGCTCTTTCTTCCAACGAAGTTTTGCAAACGATGACAACAATGCACAAAGATGTATTTCATTCAGACTATGAATTGCGAAGTCTCTAACTCCTTTAGCCTACTTATCGCCTGGCTCAGCATTCTCCAGTTCTGCGCAGCCAGGGTTCTGAAATTGCTTCCATGGGCAAACATGAATCATCATTGACTAATTAGTAATTGTATGCCTCTCACTTAAAGATAGCAATTAACCTTACGGATATTTTGAATGTCTTCTTTCATTTTTATTATTTTTCTCGATCGAAAATATTTACTATCTGTACGCTTGATGCCAGAAAGCTTGTCTCGACAAGTCCGTATTCAAACCTGGATTGTTAACTCTAATCTAATGATACGCTCTACCGTCAAGACGTAACAAGATCTGATGTGTCACACATTCTTGTGGTGCTGACCTGCTGATTTTAATCCAATAATAAGCTTTACCGTCAAGACGTAACGATATTTAAGGTATCAAACGTTCGTTTGCTGCATAACAACATATTTCAAGCAAGAAATAAAACAAAAATGAAAGAAAACATTCAAAATTTGTCAGGATTAACTGTTTGCAATTTAACATCTAAAGCCTATAAGTATGTCATTATTAATTTCTTCACAGATGATTCAACACACTCACGGATGGAAATTACGACTCATTTTGCAAGACGAGTAAGGGGCTAGGGACCCGGCAATTACGAAACCAGCTTGGCAAACCTTAGAAACCAAAGGAATAAATGCTTGTGCAATTGTGTCACTTTTTACGGCAGACTGGTGGAATAAAAACTTGCACTAATCAGAAAATTAAAAGTACAGTTAATTTTAGCGCATCTAATTAAGTTAATCAAATACTGCGTCTTCAAATATCAAATAGGTTTGTATAGGATTTAGAGAAAAAAGTAAATAATAAAGTATTTTAGATTATATGAGAATGTTTCATAGGAAAAGGGAAAGTTTGAAAATTTTAAGGTATTTTGTTTTTTAGATTTTGGAAAATGTGAAAATAAACTTTATTTGTTATGATGTAAGTGACGTTAAAGTAAGGTAAACTGTTAGGTATTTTTGGTATTAACGTCACTGAGTTGGAGGTGGAGACGTAGCCGCTGTTTTAGTTCAACCTAAAACAGGAAAAATGGAAAAAGAAGCTACGCGGGATAATAAAAATAAAAAAAATAAAAAAAAATACTGCGTCTTAAGCGTGGACGCTAATAGAGCGGAGGTTTTCATAAAGCGAAAGCTGAAGATTATAGATTCTGATCAAGTCCAGGCTCGGACACGAAATTCAGGCAGAACCCCACATCTATTAGAGCAGGATACGAACTCCAGGTAGAATACGAAAGATTTCAGGATACGAACTCCAGGCAGGTCTAAACATCTTTTCTTTAACTTAAAAAAAAAATATCTAGCTCTGTTCTAGGAACCTCAGCCCAGATTTTAGTTTATCTCACACCGGCGCACGGCAACTAGCCTGGCATAGGCTCTCGAAATGCCTCATAGCCCAGATATGACACAATGCGACGAAAATATTAATTTGCACTTGCACACCAGATGTTGGCAGAAGAACAGGTTGAATTCTACGCCGTTGGCTACAGCTTCTCCGATACAAAAAATGTCCTTCGATCCATTAGTGTTCAGGTATAGAGCAGGCGTGGAAAAAAACTGCCATAAAAACACGTCTAGCCACCCAACAAAAACGCGTCTGTTTTTTTTACGTCACCCAAAACTTGGCCTGCCGATATAGTGATCAACAATCATTAGTTTTACACACGTAAATGCAATCATCTCTCGTTAACGATGGTTCATGCACTAATGTTCCAAAGAACTCGGTAGACCGATTTATGTCGAATATACTTTTTACGCGTGAAGAAAAATATGATTGCACGTCTGCGGTTCCCATGCAATGATTGTGATGAGTGAAAAAACTTATGATATTTTTACGAGTCAGTAAAATAGCATGATTGCATGCTTACCAAAGTTGGTTTTTCATAGACATCAAGCAAGCTACGACGCAAATGTTCTGGAAAAGTCCCATTATGATATTTTTCAGCCATTATTCATTTGACAAGGACCTGACTCATTTCCTGAATTGCGAAATAATTGTAAAATGGCTACTCAAGTGACAGGATTCAAGAAATGAGTAATTGTGCAATAGCTAGACTATTCATCCACAAAAGTGGAATAAACAGAACTATTTAAACGATGTAAAGCTCGAAGGGTTGGCCACTCTCGATTTAGTGTACAACAAATGGCCGGTGCCGGCCCCGGATCTCAGGTGTTAAAACATAAAAATAAGCATGTTTTAACGCCTGGGATCCGGTACCGTCACCGGGGATTTGCTGTACACTAAAATTGAGAGTGGCCAGCCCCTCGAGCTTTACATCGTTTAACGCTGGTTTAGATCGGTGCCGGGAGAGGGAGTACAACAAGTGCAAGGGAGTGGGCAACCCGTTGGTAAATCTTTACTTAAGAACACTTAAAAGGCAGTTTTTAGTAATGAAGAAATATAACAGGGTTGTCGACAAAACGTCCCCATTCGAAACGTCCCGACAAAACGTCCCCTTGACAAAACGTCCCCACGACAAAACGTCCCCGTGACAAAACGTCCCCTGGCGAAACGTCCCCATGGCGAAACGTCCCCGGCTACAGATTTTTGTTTGCATCTCTGAGGGATACTAGGCCTATGAGACTACTGACTGTGTCATCAGTTTAGACAAACTATATTTTTGGAATATAAAGTTTTGGAAAACAAGATGTGTTAACTACCAACATTTAACCGATACTCAAGAAACAAACCAAAGTGTTGCTCCCGGCTATAGTCATTTCTTAAAGAAAGTGCAAAGATTTAGTAGTTTGTCCTTTTCGGTTTATCTCTTATTTAATTATTTTTTGTGTGCGTTAGTTTACGCTGCGATATAACTCATTGATCTCGCTTTTGTTCGAGATTTAATTTGGTGATGTTTATTATTAAAAATTGTCTTAAAGGATCAAGCCGGACTAACATAGATTTACTATGTCTCTCTACCTAACTAATCGTTCCACCCGCTTTCGTTTCCTCGCTTCCCGTATCATTTTTATCCAGCATAACGGCACTACGCTTATTTTTGTATTTTCCTTGTTTGTGTCTCTTTGAGCCAACAGGCTTCCGCTTTGTCTGAGTGCTCTTCAGATTGTGTATGTTGCCTAACGACCTAGAATCGATTAGTTACGCGTCAATTGCAAAGTATAGTACAATATATATTTTAACTGAAAGCAATAAATTTATGAAGCAACCGGTCCTATGTCAGATCTTTCCTGCTTATAAGGAATGTTCCCACATCTGTACTGCACACTCTGAAGTTATTTTACCTCTATCATGCGCCGGAAGATCGAGGTGAACTTAAAAACCTATGCTTGGGGACGTTTTGTCACGGGGACGTTTTGACACGGGGACGTTTTGTCACGGGGACGTTTTGTCACGGGGACGTTTTGTCATGGGGACGTTTTGTCACGGGGACGTTTCGCCGGGGACACTTTGCCTGGGGACGGTTTGTCATGGGGACGTTTCGTCGGTA
The DNA here is from genome assembly GCA_023053575.1 of Branchinecta lynchi. Classification (NCBI taxonomy): domain Eukaryota; kingdom Metazoa; phylum Arthropoda; class Branchiopoda; order Anostraca; family Branchinectidae; genus Branchinecta; species Branchinecta lynchi. Next base: position 10,868,111 of record JAKZAP010000012.1, on the reverse strand, counting down.
AGCAATTTAACATGCACTGAGAAAATCGACATAACGGAAATCACAGGTAGATCACACAACTTGAACTTCCTTCAGGACATTCTTTTCCATTCTATAAGACAGCTAACGACAGAAACGAGCTGCTACATCCCTTGCGAAGTTCAGAAGAAAGTACTAGAAGCCTAGCAGATTTGTTCTATTTGCCCCTGCTCCCAAAAGGCTCCTCTCTTCGACAACAGTAATATTGGCTTACACTCATAATGCCCACGATCACATGCTCACGACTAAAAATGCCCCCGGCTCAAAATGCCCACCACTAAAAACGCCTACGACTCAAAGTGCCCACGGCTCAAAATGACCATCACTAAAAACGCCCACAACTCAAAATGCTCATGACTGAAAACGCCTACGACTCAAACTGCCCAAGGTTCAAAATGCCCACTGTTCAAAACGCCCACCACTAAAATCGTGTATGACTCAAAATGCTCACCGATCAAAATGACCACGACTCAAAATGCTCACGACTGAAACGCCTACGACTCAAAATGCCCACGGTTCAGAATGCCCACGGTTCAAAACGCCTACGACTCAAAATGCCCATGGCTGAAAATAACCACGGTTCAAAATGCCCACAACTCAAAATACTCATGACTGAAAACGCCTACGACTCAAAATGCACACGGTTCAGAATGCCCACTGTTCAAAACGCCCACCACTAAAATCGTCTATGACTCAAAATGCTCACCAATCAAAATGACCACGACTCAAAATGCTCACGACTGAAACGCCTACGACTCAAGATAACAACGGTTCAGAATGCCCACGGCTCAAAATGCCCACTGTTGAAAACGCCCACCGCTAAAAACGCCTACGACTCAAAATGCCCACGGCTCAAAATAACCACGGTTCAAAATGCCCACAACTCAAAATGCTCATGACTGAAAACGCCTACGACTCAAAATGCACACGGTTCAGAATGCCCACTGTTCAAAACGCCCACCACTAAAATCGTCTATGACTCAAAATGCTCACCGCATCAAAATGACCACGACTCAAAATGCTCACGACTGAAACACCTACGACTCAAAATGCCCACGGTTCAGAATGCCCACGGCTCAAAATGCCCACGGTTGAAAACGCCCAACACTAAAAACGCCTACGACTCAAAATGCCCACGGTTCAAAACGCCCAACACTAAAAACGACTACGACTCAAAATTTCCACGGCTCAAAATAACCACGGTTCAAAATGCCCATCATAAAAACGCCTACGACTGAAAATGCCCACGGCTCAAAATAACCAAAATTGAATTGTTTGAGGCGTTTATCCCGTAGTAAATTGGAATTAGCGATGAGTGAGAATTATATGGAGTAGACCGAGTATCAGAATGGCGACAATCGTGTGTTCAACGGTATAATCCTAGTTATACTTGCTGAATTAAAAAAAACAAAACTGAATAACAAACAGCGATCTTAAAAATAGTGTAAAGTAGTGCAAGTTGACTGGAGGATTTGGATCGTCTAGTTTCAGTTTCTGTGTTGGAACTACTTGAAACAAGTTTGCATGACTATTCTGCACTTTGACGCTAAAAATTCTGAACAGATCAACAAACAATAAACTAACACCTTTCAATACCTTTTCCGTGGTGGTCCTGTCCCTTTAATCTCCTTGTCCGCTGTCCCAGGATATTTTTGCTCCTTCGCTTCCCCTGTTGGCAGTTTGAGTCGTCGGCATTTTGAACCAGGACAATTTTAGCCTACCCTGTGGGCATTCTGAACTGTTGGCATTTTGAGCTGTTGATATTTTAGACGATTTCGATTTTTGGGTTCTTCGACCTCACTGCGGTGATCATTTTGGGTCGTGGGCATTCCAAATCGTGGGAATTTTTAACCATGGGCATTTATCGTGGGCATTCCGAGTGTGGGCATGGTGAGAGTGGGCAAAAAGATCGTGGTGATTTTGGGAACCACCCGTCATTTTGATGCTGTTGTTGCTGCTAATTATTTGAAAGAACACAGAGCTACCAGTAGCATGGAAGATCTTTCACATAAATACAAACTCGTTCTTCGGGAATGGCGGAGCAAGAGAGAAACGTATTTTAATTGGGTTGTTTAAGTGAAAAAGTTATTTTCAACCGGGTTTTCGTGTTTTAGCCCAATTCAGTGAACCTTTCAGGTTTCAGGATTGCGAGATCGTCGTCGAGCTGACACATATAGATTCGTGATCAGAAGAAAACAGGACGTAACACAACTGGTACACCTCTGCCCTGGCTCCGTTATCACTTAGTTATGAGAGGTCTCCAACAAAGGCGTTACTAGCCAAATGTTATTTTTCGTGGGGGGGGGGCAAGGTATTTAGGCTGGTCATTTTACCAACTGTCTTTGCAGAAAAAACGACTATTTTTCAGAAAAAAAATACTATTTTTCAGAAAAAAAGACTATTTTTCAGAAAAAACGACTATTTTTCAGAAAAAAATACTGTTTTGGCGAAAACCCGGCTGATTTTCAGAAAAACCGACCATTTTTTAAGAAAACTATTATCTTTACGAAAAACCGACTGTTTTAAAGACAACCCACTGTTTTTACGAAAAAACGGCTGTTACCAAGAAAAAATTTTTTTTTTAAAGAAAAATCGTGGCACTAAGAGCGATTTCTGTCGTTCCTTACCGACTGGCCGGTAACTTTGGGGAGCGTCCCCTCTTCCCCCCCCCCTATGTGACGCTCCTGGTCTCCGCGTCAACACAAGCCAAGAGGGAGAGTCCCATGGCGAAACGTGACAATCGTCACAAAATTTTTCCAGCAAAACGTCCCCATGTCCAGACATGCTGAATCATTTATTCAAACAATATTTACAACGGATACGTCAGCCATGATTCTTCATCAGCGATATTTCAGCCCTTCTTGGCAAGGGTCCTCGTCAGGCTGTCAATCCTCTTGTTCAACTTTGGGGAAGGAAACAAACCTGTAATCACAGGTTTTGTTTGATTACAGGTTTGAATCACAGGTTTTGTTTGATTACAGGTTTGTTTCCTTCCCCGAAGTTGAACAAGAGGATTGACAGCCTGACGAGGACCCCTGCCAAGAAGGGCCGAAATATCGCTGATGAAGAATCATAGCTGACGTATCCGTTGTAAACATTGTTTGAATAAATGTTTCAAAGTCAGCTTGGGCTCAAAGAATATTCATGCTGAATCCATACCTGAACTTGGTTTTCTCAGATCACATTTTGGGATCCCATCAAAACCTTGGGTCTTGTTTGTAGGGGTTTTTCTAACAAACATTAAGTTTTCAGCGATCGAGTTGTCCGGATTATCGAATATCCGGGTAATCCGGTCGCCGAAACAGCGTAACCAACGGCGGTAAACACAGCTTTAGACATAACCCATTCTGTAGTTGTCACGCTTGGTTGGCTTCTAAGTATAACTAAAACTTCTTTTTCAACAAGGGTAACTACAGCTGAAGCGAATGTGGTTGTTGTGGTCAGTGTGATTGAATTTTGCACCGACGAGATGAGTTGCAGAATATCACAGTGTCCTGTAACATGGATTTCATTATTGTTTTCTTTTTATTCGCTCTTGACCTCTGGCGCATGTACGCCAGCACAGAAGTGTCAGCTTCCATGTCAAATGACGAGGAGATGCCCATTCTCCACTTTAGTGTACATCAGGCGCCGGGTGCCGCGGTGCCGGTTGTCACGTGTTAGAACATTAAAATCAGCATGGGTGTACAACAGGTCCCGTGGAGTGGGTAAACACTCTTCAAATGATGTGTTGGTATCTTATTTTCTTCTGAAGGATCCTGGAGAGAGCTAAACTAAACGTGACGCCTTCAAAGAGCTGGTTTCACTCCATTTAATTAATACTAAGAAGTAAGAATATTCGTTATCCAAGTACTATAATAAAAACAAATTATTCATTATATACAAAAAACTGTAAGCCAAAAGTTTGTCGCTGTTACAAAAGTTAACACTTAATACCAGGCCCGTATCCAGGAATTTATTTGGGGGGGGGGGGGGGGGGTGCCTTTCGGAGGGGGGGGGGGGGGTTGCCTGTTGGTCGGACAAAAAAGTACAAAAAACACATAGACCAGAGGGAAAAGCCTTTAAAAATGATGATTTGTGTATGTTTCGGGGGGGGGGGTCAACCCCCTACCCCCCCCCCTGGATACGACCTTGCTTAATACTCACTACAAACAATGCAGTACACGGATCCGTCAGCTACGATGCTCTGGCGGCCAAAGCATCGTAGCTGACGTATATATACCTTGAATATATGTTTCCCAGTCAGCTTGGGCTATTATTTAGTCACAACAAGTTAACAAGACTGAACTCTAAACAAAAACACTACAACAAAAGATACATAACAGTAGAACAGGTCTACAAACGCCTGATGCAATTTTGTTCATGCACGTGAAGTTTTAAATGTATTCGTATCGTCTGATTCTAGGGTTTCTGGTATTGCTGGAATATTTATGGCTGCAAGTGCCATAAAAACGGAGTTAAATAGGTTATTCAGTTGTAATCAGCGCCCCGACGAAATCCTTAAAATGCACGTATTAAAAGTTGTTGCTTTGACTCCAGAAGAGAAACCTTTCAGATATTTATGTGATATATTGTGTGGTCACATTAGTCACAACCGTGTTTTAAATGTCAGAAAGCCATACTTGAAAGGATTACGGGATATGTGATAGAAATAACGTTGTCATCCCTTACACAGCTTCAGTTAAAACCAGAGTCAGCTAACACTAGGGAGTAGCACCAAGACTTGAAAAAAGTGACACACACTCGAATAGCAGCGACACTGGCACCACCAGCGATAGAGAATGTCCCTGCTGAATCTCAATCAGTAGTAAACCAGCGCCGGCTCAGATAGCTTCATATCCTGAACACAGCAAACAAAAGATACAACCTCCCCTGTTTACTCAATGTGTGCAGACCGCATCTTAGCTTTACTAGAAATTTCTAAACCAACAAGTTCGTCTCGCTTTAAATGTCTCGAGCAAAGTGGTTGGCACTATGAGTAAGGCCCCTCTCCCCATGCATGGAAAGGATAGGTCTCGCTACTCCCTAGTGTTATTCTGCTATGGTTAAAACTAACGTTTTAAGCTGTAAGCTCAGATGACAGTCGCATGGGTTGCGATGTGTTGTTTGATCAAACTTAAGTTTCGACTTTGCGGTTAAGATGCGCACTCTAAGGGAGCTAGATTCATTTGTAAGGGCTCATGGGGATGATGAAAATGTTTATTTTTCTTAAAAAGTATTTTTCTTTCTTTGCGGTCTAGATTGGTACTTTAAGGAATAGTCGGATTTGGGAAGTGGCGATTTCTAAGCCAATCTTGATGAATCTGTAATATTCCAGCCAAGTTTCATCGTCCTAACACATCTGGAAGTACCTCGACTCGCGATCACCGGTCCGGACCTCCCCCCTCCTCCAACTCCCCTCAAAGTACACGGAGCCAATCCGGCTCTATAAATGATTTACCCAGAGCATTTGTTTGTTATTCCCACAAAGTTCAATCCCAATCTCCCCAGCCTAAGCGGGTCAAAGATCCCCCCCCCCCCAAATAGTTGTCGGATCCGCTCGGGACATGAAAAAGATCACCAGAGAAATGTCCTCTGTTCACTTATTAAATTTCACTCGAATCCGATCACACGTTCCAAAGTTACGCATGACTGCGGATTTCCCCTCCCTCCACGATTACCGGTCCCTGATATGTCTGCCAAGTTTCGTTGTGAAAATTCTCAAAACCGCCATCAGCGGAATTCCTGGACCCCCCCCCCCTTAGCTCCCCCAAGTGTCTGGATCCAGTCCAATTGTGTAAACGATTTATCTAGAGCAGATGCTTGCTCTTCCCAGCAAGTTTCACTCCTATCCCTCCATTCTAACCGTTTCTCGAGATTTCCAGTCTCCCCCCAACTCCCCCATAGCTGTCAAATCCGGTCCAGCCTTCAAATGGGACTCAGACATTTATCATCTATTCAGTTATTAAGCTTCATTCCAATCCGATCACCCGTTCGAAAGCTACACACTACTCAAGTTTCCGGATTCCCCGCCCTTCGCCCCCCCCCCACCACCAGATGGTCGGATCGAGAAACTGATTATTTCCAAGTTAGTTTGGTCGGGTCCTGATACGCCTGCCAAGTTTCACCGTCCTAGCACATCTGTTAGTACCCTAACTCTAAAAAGTGGGACAAACTGCCCTCAAGAGTTTCCACCGCCCTCCACTACCCCGCAGATGGTCGGTTCGAGAAAATAATTATTTCCAAGTTAGTTCGGTCGGGTTCCTGATATGCCTGCCAAGTTTCATCGTCCTAGCACATCTGGAAGTACCCTAACTCGAAAAAGTGCGACAAAAAAACCGGACCGACCGACAGACGGAATTGCGATCAGTATAGGTATATGGCACTTGAGCCAGAGGCTGCAAGTGCAATAAAAAGGCGAAGATCTAATTATATTTATTTCGTCGTTTCTGTTATATTTAATTGGTTCATTTTTGTGCCATGATTGTGCTATGTTATTTGATGCAGATTGTGATATATATCGTTTTTGTTCCATGTTTATTTGACTAGTTTGTCTCATTGAAAACTGAAGAACCTGCTTCCCTCTATCTTTATCAATTCTTTATTTTATTGTTCAGTTTCATTATATTCAATCTATATCAGTCTCATTCCCGTGATATCGAACTTCCCATGTCATATTTATCCAACCTAACGGCACTAAACTGATTTCTGCGTTCTCACTGTATGATTCTTTTCCAGCCAGATCAGATGTCCGCTTGTTGTTTCCGAAGAGCTTATTAGTCAGGAATATCGGATGTACAAGTTTTCCATGTTTATCCTCAATAGCGAAGGATCTACGCGCGTCTTGTTTTATAAATTCAAAAGCCAGTAATGTCCACAATAAACGTTGTTGATTGGTTTACATACGATATTGAGTCCAATTTGAGGATTCGTTTGGGTGACGTTTCTAATTCTTTCCCGAGTCACTGAAAAGCAAATCACTGGCGTGTTTCGGACGTGGTCATATCGCTGGTGGACAGGCAGAAACACGTAACTCCTTATTTCACGAAAATGATTTATGGTAAAATGTTTGCTCTAGTTAGCGTATGTCTAGCATGCATAGAGACCGAGTTACTGCAGGCGATGCGGCGAAATGCGCTTGTTTAGCCTCCTGAAAAATAAAACAAGACCAAAGGTGTCGATGGGATCCCAAAAATCTAATATTTGATTCAGACAATTGGGTCTCGTCTTCGCCAGATCCAGTCTTCGCCAGGCTAATCATCAGAGAAAACCAAGTTCAGATATACCTCTATAAGCCATATCTATTTCGACGATACTGACCAAGACTTCTTGCTTTACTTCTGCCAAGTTTCCGGTTTCGCCCGAATTCCGAGCGAACTACTAGTCCAGCAAAAAAAGAAAATCAAGACACGAATCCAGCGTATCTCTTTATCCCTATAAAGAACATCTAATCAACTTTAAATAAAACTTTGACTTAAAAAAAATTCCGGTTACAACTGGATTCCGGACTAATTATATGTCCGGGTAAAAAAGATTGTCGATTGTCAGCCTCTATTCTTACCCCTTAATCTGTCATCTGATCAAACTTTTGCTTTCAACAAATTTTCTGGTTTTGGCCAGATTCTGGGCGAACTGGTTGTTCGGCGAGAAAATGGTTTTCACCATCGTGTTCAGCATGTTCTTTTACCCCTGAATCGAACATTTAATCAACTTCAAATGAAAGTTTTACTCTTCACCAACTTTCCGGTTTTCGCCAGGATTCCGGACGAACTACTTGTTCGGCGAAAAAATTGTTTTCACCATGGTTTTCAGCATGTTTTCTTACATCTAAACCAATCATCTTATCAACTTCAAATAAAAGTTTTACTCTTCACCAACTTTCCGGCTTTCGCCGGATTCCGGACGAACTACTTGTCCGGCGAGAAAATGATTTTCACTATCGTGCTCAGAATGCCTTCTTACCTCATAATCGACTATCACATTAGCTGTTTAAAAATATTTTGTTTCTCCATTAATTTGAACCCCCTCCCCCATCCCTAAATGTAGGGCTACAGAGCCCATCGACGAACTTGACCTTACCCTTGACCAAATAAATCCTCACACCAAGTTTCATCAAAATATCTAATTCCCTTCGACAGTTATCGTGCTTACAGACAGACGGACAGGCGGACATTTTTGCGATGTCATAGGTATCCCTCCACTTACGTTTTGGTATCCCAAAAACTTGAATTAGGCGTTTCTGCCTGTCCACCAGCGATATAGAATATTGAAACTGTATCTAGCTGCGGCCTAGCAAGTGCAAAGATTAGTGAAGTATCGTCAGCGGGCTTAGAATATAAAATATAAAATATGGGTCTCCGGGCTGAAGAACTAATGAATGCAATTACGGAAGCAGGTTGCATTGTCATTATAGACCCGACGGGCCCTTTAAGGTTGGAGACACCTCGACGCCTGCCGGGAAGATCTCGTTTTACGCTTTGGCGGGTCAATTTCTTCTCATCCGGTAAGTCTATGCTTGTAACCAATCGATACAGCAGATTCGGTCTGATAGATTTGGCTGGAGCAGTTCCTGTGTGGGTCAAGAATTTCCGAAAATAAGTTGGTACAGATCATCCATGGGTGACTTTTCAGAGACCGTTTTAAACTGTAAATTCTACCTAATAGCTAAATGTCGTGTTCATTGGGTTCGCTATCCATACTCGTGTTAAACTACATTATTTTATTTTTTTCGAGGGGTTGCCCACTCCCTGGCACCTACTGTACACCCTTTTCCCGGCACCAGCCGAAACCAGCAGTGCCGGTAAAAATTGGTTATTAATCTCTCAAGTTCAGGATGCAAGTATTAGCCTACCCTTTCCAAAGTCTCCTCGTCTTTACCGAAAACCATCGACAACTAGACCCAACCAGCGGATACCTTTTATCCTGTCTCCTGTCGGAAGATTAAATGTGTTTTGTATTTGTTTCCATTTCTTTCTTTCATTTTATTTGTACTCCGTTTGCCACTGCTCCGCTTTCCGAAATGGCGGGTGAAAAATAAATTACTTACTTAGCCTACTTACTTAAACGCTTTTAAACTTACTGATCATGTCAGCCGGGCTCCAGGCTCTTGCTGTACACTAAAAATCGAGAGTGGTCAACCCCTCGCTTTTTTTCTTATACCATGTCCCCTACTGCACAATTTTCGGGTAATAGATCTATGTCATATAGTATTATATCATATCAATTTAGGGCTACGGTCTAAATCAATAAATATCTGCCTATCTATGCAAATAAAGCCGCGTTAACCTAGCCAAGCATAGATGCTAGGCACGTGCTTAGGTATAGCAGGCACCGAGTTCTAAAGCCTGGAACTCCGTGCCTGGCCCAAAATCTGCACCTAGGCATTGGTGTGAACGGTGATGCGATGAACATGCCTAGACATATGTGCGGGGCTTAAACGACAATTAAGTTCTACCGCTCGAGAGATATCACGAATTGGAGGACTCGAGGAAGAAACGACTATTCTAACAAAATATTCGCGTCAGATTTGGTTAAATGACCCCTCGCCCAATTTACAATTCAACTTACAGTATATTAATAAATTTGAATATTTTGCATGCTATGCTTTCAACAAATAACCCACGGTTTGGCTGTTTTAAGCCTATTCTGAGACCCACTGACTATGGCGAAAACAGGGAAACAATTTACATGACCGGTTTATCTGATGGAAGAACTTCCGACAGCGTGATACACACCGAATACCCAGCAAGTGCGAAAATCAGCATGGTTTTGTTAGAGGGGTAGAATGTACCGTACGAAATTTGGGGGGGGGGGGGGGGGGGGGGTAGAAATATATAGAGTGATTGTGGAAGAAGGTTGCGTTAGTATCATATGTAAGACAGGTCCTTTAATAGTTACCTCGCAAGTTTTGATGGGAAAACTGTTTTGCGTCAGTAATGCCCCATCATTAAGGTCAATGGTCTCATGTGAAAACAACAAGTGGGGCGATTTTGGTGAATCAACAAGGCAGGCTCCTGGGGAGCAGACATGTTAAAACGTGGTCAGACCAAAGGCAAACACGTCTGATAAGAGTCATCGAGACAAGCAACCCGTTCGACAGGTAGGGGAAAAGTAAAAGCAAGAATAATCAAGACGATGCCAAAAGTCAAACCGTTCACAACCTTACTACTGAAGTATTTCTGTCTTAAAGTTTAACTGAAAAGCCAACATATTTTTGTGTCAGAACACTCTGAATTATTTGGACTCTGCTAAGGGATTTTTTTTATTTTCCACTGTCAGCTCCAGAATATCTGCAGCTGTTCCCACGACGTAAATTCTACTATAACGCGGGAAATTTCAATCTCAACACAAGCGCGGCTTTTTAGTAGGCAGTTCTGAGCCTGGAGAAGACTGCTTAGTTCCTGAAAAAAAAAATCATAAATCTTTCTCGTAAGGCATGCAGTTCACAGACACAAGCGCATAGAGGTACCACAAATCACACGGAAATTCCACTATTTGAAAACCGATTATTCGTGAATAGCGGAACAACAAACTAACGCATTTTCAGCGGATCTTCAAGCCAATTTAAGTGAATAAATGATGGGTAACTAGATTGTCCTATCCTCGGCCTTATCGTTTATCGGCCTTTTCGGTTAAACTGTAAATACCTTAACAACTTCTGCTCCACTTCTTACCATAAGCCTCCTGAGGTTTCAGACACTCGATATATTGCTGTTTTATTATCGTTTTTGGTCAAAGTTAGAATAGCAACATAAGCGTGAATAACACGTTCTGCTTGGGAATCTTAGGATTTTATAGTTCACAAGAACTTTCCAAGGCTTATACATTTTCTGGGCTTCACTTCGTCAGCTATGCACACTGTTGCTGTTTTTCCATTTTCATCACTACTAGAGAGCCCAAGGTGAAAAAAAAAAATACGCCTTAACAGAGTCAAATAATTCACTGTATTCAAATCCAAAACATAAGAAATACGATGGCTTTTCAGTGATACTTTAAGAAATCATCTTCTTCCTCCTTTACTTAGGGTTAATTTTGTTCACTCCCTGATAAGGCGCTGAATGTCTCCATTTCTATTGTCAGAACTACATCGTTCTTGGCGGCCGTGTCGATCGTGTCCTTTATTTTACTAAATAGTGATTTAAGCTCACTACTGTCCATAATAAGCATGTTCCACCCTTCTAACAATAGTAACTATTAGTTACTGTTTTCGTTCCAACCTCGTGAAAAGTTCCTACGCTGACCGTTCCAACCTTCTAGAAATAGTAACTATTTGCTTACCACGCTCGGGAGTGTAGTAAGAGCTTGGTGACACTGGGCTCAAAAAGCCGCCTATTCGACAAACAATTGAAAATCCCTAGGGGACGTGAGATTTGATCTGGCTTTGTGGCAGTTTGGGGATATCGAGCAGACTGTAATCAGGGGTCAATTAGGGTTCCTGTAACAGAATTATACACGCTGTTTTGCTCTAATTCATCTCCTGAATTTAAAACGACAATGTTCAGAATTAATTGTATCTTGTTCTTTTTTCTACTTTTGCAACCTGTTTGCAACTCAAAAAGCCAGGAAATGAGCCTAGTGTGACCAAGCTCTAAGCGTGATAACTACGAATATCTGCGCCGTGATTGGCCGGATCAGCCCGAGGCACGATATTTTGCTGAAAAAAGAAAACAGCGTTCCAGCATTGACGCCAAGAAGCCAGAATTCGTGACGTCATGCGTAGTAACTACGGTAAGTAGGGTGGAACACGCTCAGTATTTGCTAGATTTGAATTTGCTCCGTTGTTCTCAGTTAGGCGTGTCCCGAAGTAACATACCTCTACACAGTAAAAATAAATCTTGCAGTATTTGCTACTAGGATTAATCTTGTCTCTACTGAGTTAAGATTATATCTAATTCGGATTAATCTTATCCTAGTTTAGATAAGATTAGTCCCAGTAGCAAATACTGTAGTTAAAGCACAGCTCTTACTTTTCCCTACAGAATGGATAAAAAAAAACGTTTCCGAAAATACCATTACTTTCCACCTGAAACTAGCAATTCTCTTGTTAGCGCCTGTCAATTATATCCAGCCTTCCTGCTCCCCGACGCGGCGGCTAGGCGCAAAAGATTTGAAAACTGAACGTGCCTTGGTTAAAAAGTGGGAAAATTAAGCAAATAAAAGAAGTAATAAACAGAAGATTATCACATCCTTATGGGTGAAAGAGTTATCAGCGGAATTCATTCCGGCAAACTTTTGGTTGGGTGACGGGAAAACTCGGCAGGGCGGTAACAAAACTAAACAATGGAGAAAGGTGTGGATTTATGAAGCTTATAATTCCATATGAGAGCTAAGTATATTATGAAAGGTAGAATAAGCAAGAGGGGTAAAGAGGGCAGAATATGCAACTTTAACCCGTACTCGGAGAAACCTTTTACAGTGTACTGTACAGTGCTGACAGTTTTCCATCTGGCAGCCCGAGTGCAAATTACTTGCTAATATTATCTGTGCGGTAGTTACTACTCATAACCACACATTGACGGAGAAGTTCAAAATTCAAGATGCAAGTGTTACCCTTTTGGATGTTTCCTCGTCGCTATAAAAAATCATGGACAACAAGGCCCAACCAGCGCACGACCTTATCCACTACTTCCTGGCTGAAGATTGAAAAGTAAGTGTCTTTTTCTGTGTTTCTGTGTTTTATTTCTTTTCTTCATTTCCTCCGTTTTTTTTTCAAAATGGCGGGTTATAAATAAATTACTTACTTACTTACTTATGGTCGAGAACATGGCACTTCAAGAAGTGCTAGGATCCGGCACATTACGGACAACAATTGATTGACTTGGAAACTGTCACTTCGGATCAGACCATACGAAGGGGGGAGTTCAGAGAGGGGAATCTAGACTCTTGTGGCATGCATAACTTTCCGAAGAGTAATCTGATCGGGATGGGGCTTTATAGTAGGTAAGAGCGTTGGTATAGTTGGTAGATGTTCTGACCTAAGGCATGATACTGAATCCGGCAACTTTAGGGGGGGGGCTACCGAACAGATTGTGGCACGCGAGTAGAACGATGAGACTTGTCAGGCGTATTAGGGACCTGACCAGAATGACTTGGAAATTGCCACTTCCTGGTTCCAACGATCCAGGGTAGAGTAGAGGGAGGGAGATTGGGAATATTGTAGTATCTATAACTTTAGAACGAGCGGTCCGATCGGGATCAAACGAGATATTGCAAGATCGCATCTTCACAGATGTTCCTTTTGAGGTCCGGACCGGATCCGGGAACTGTGGGGTAGTTTGAGACGGATACCGGAAATATTGTGGCACGCGTAGAGTGGAGAGATCAGGGCAAAACTTGGTGGGAAGGACAAGCAGAAGCAGTATGTGTGCCAGTTACACTAACTCTCGAACGAGGGATTTATTCGGACGGAACTTAAGTGTACAGAAGACATGTCCTAGATGTTTCTATTTAAAGGCCCCTACTCGATCTGATTACTGTGAGGGAAACTGTAGGGGGGGGGGGGCTTGTGACATGCACGACTCTCGAAAGAGTCGGCCGAGTCTTTTGGGTAACTGGAGGGCTCAGGAAGAGCCACCCGACCTTAACCTTGCGAACCTTAACTAATATATATGCTAACGATCCTTGCAAGTGCCATAGATCTTACAGCTCTTGTTCTATTTCCTGAACGCCCTTTGACTTTAGACAATAGACAAGCAGACTTAAGGCGTATTCTCGCCGTTCCCATAGGACTCCTCGGGGAATTGAAGGGAACCGAGTATAGAGAGAGTCACTCCAAGTGGAACATGGGGAATGCTTCCAAAATAGATTTTATTAGAAAAAAATTTTTGACGAAATTAGTCTGGATCCATTTTATTTTTGGTTTTGTTTATTCTGATTGTTTTTCATTAGTTTTAGATTGCACCAACACCAGCAAAAATTGATTCCCCTCTGAATCTGAAAGGGAGTCCTTTTTGATGATGGTGATGGCAATCGGACCATTCCCCCTTCGTGGGGACTCCGCGAGAATACGGGGAGTGAGTCCTTGGGACAAACAAAAACGCGGGGACTCCTTAAGTGCAGTCCTCGGGGAACGGCGAGAATACTTTAGAAATAATTAACACAAGGTACCAACTATACTTACACATTACGATTGACTTCAGCCCCTGGATACACTGTCAGAAGTTTCATAACAGATAACACAAGGACGCGCGATTTCAACAGACAACACTTAGGATGTATTCTGACGTCGCGAGAAGCATTATGCATGAAGTGTTATATGCATAATAAGCTTTGCTAAGAAAAGCCGAAAAACCGCCGAAAAAGCATCTGTTGACTTTTGTGTCGTCATGATTTTGGGAAATTCAGCAGATCGGGAGTGGGCAACCCCTCGGGCCTTGCACACCAGAAATTAGCCCTCAACATCCCTCGGCAGATCTCTGACAAGATCGAGATCGCAACCTGCCACTTCCGTTTGCGAGAAATCTTTGGCCTTCGTCAGCTATGTAATTACCGATAGGAAGGGTCGGAAGTGCGTAGGATGTAATTCGAGTAGTTTATGACAAGTTTTCAAAAGAAAAGAGTTGACCGGAATTCCCAGAACGTCAAATAGATTTTTTAAGTCGTGAGCCGTCGTGATGCATGCAAGCTGTTAACAGAAAGAGAATCGTAAATCAGGTTTTTCCTAGGAACTTAAAAAGGAATTCTGAAGAAACATTATTTTTTCCTCATAGCGTTTTCCATAGGATGTGCGTCACATCTTTTCAGACAGAGTCGATGTATTGATGCACGCTCGAATTGAAAACGAAACAATCACATTTTGAGCGCAAATATGTGTCAAGAGGCAATGCAAATCAACGATGTTACTTGAATGTATTTCGAAAACTTAGCACAAAAGTGTAGTCAAATTTTGAGTCTGTGTAATAAACTTGGTTTTGGGGCATAAAAGGATATTGCCCCCCCCCCCACACCTTAAGGTTTACCAAAATGCACCACTGCAGGGGGCCATGGCCCTCTCCAGATATCGAAGCCTTTCTCCTTCGTGCTATTCTCTGGCTGCTAAATACGTTTCAAAAGGCATACGTTTCAAATGCACAAAAGTTAAGACGCTCCCGATTTAACTCCTTTAATTTTTTGCTTTTTTCCATGTTTTAATTCCCTGCTTGTAATTTGTTAATTATTTAGGTCTTACTTTATCTGTCTCATCATTTTGGCGGAAGAAAATCCTTTGCGAGATGAAGAAACTCGTTACGTAAGTAGCACTTTATCTCTGTCGCATCAATTCCACTAACCCTCCGAAATCACACATCATCAACTTGGTCCGAATCATCCCACTAATACGTTTCCCCCAGCTTTAATCTCAAGCATAGTAATGACACACATTAAGACCTCTCCCTCTTCTCACCCCAAACGCCGCTCCTCCGATTTATTGTAGATAACGAGATGCGTCTTTCAATATATCACTTCAAGAGTGACAATTTTTATTGGGACCTTCTACTGCTTTCCGGAAAAGAATGCCCGCAAATGGGAAATGCAGGCTTAACATGTGCTGCAATCTTAATGAGAACTATTGTTAGTCCGAAGGTGCTTCAATGTTCGAGAAATTTATGGCCTAAATGAAGAATTTTTCCTTAACGGTTCGACTGTAACCCCTTCGCAAAGGCATGTAAGGCAATTAGGCCTAATTACAATTATCCGCTCAAGGGAGCCTGGGCTCACGAGAATCATTAGCATTTAAAGCAGTAGTTAAAATGTGAGCTCGTTTTCGGAAAAACCGAAAAGAAAAATACGGGTATAGTACCACACTGTCAGAAGCTTCATAACATAAAACACGAGGATGCGAAAACTTTATGCCTAACAAGCATTGTCAGGAAGAGTAAAAAAATCATCTACTGACTTTATTCCTTATCGTCATGATGTCGGAAAACTCAGCAGATACTTTTTGTCGGTTCTTCCTGATGGTAACGCTTATTATGCATAACATTTTGAAACACAAGAGATACCATTAGAAGTGTTATCTCTTATGAAACTTCTGACAGTGCAAGCAGGGTCGTATCTAGGACTTTATTTCAGGGGGGGGGGGGTAGCCCTGCCGGTTGAGCCTAATCCATACCAAACAGTAGAACTCTCCACTTATTCACTTGAATAGGCTTGAAGACCAGATGAAAAGATGATTTGTGCTCTATGCTTGAAATATTTAGCAACTGGAACGGTAAAGGGTTGTCTAAAATAAGCTTTTGTGGTCACACGCAATAGTGAACTTACTTTAGAAGTGACCTTGCAATATGGAACTCGGCATTTATGCTTATTAGGTAATACGCTTCGTTAGTCATCGAAATTTATTTATTTTCTTTTATTTAAACTAGGATACGACTAACTAGGGTCAAACAAATGACACGCTTTTGTTGAAACTCAAATTCTCCGCTGGGATCAACTTTTTGTCTTATTTTTCCAGCAGTGCATATTTGAACGTCACTACTACAGCCAAAGGTGGGAATATAAATTCCTTAGTCAACATAAGTTAGTGTTCAAATCCAAGACATCAAGATAAACTGGCACCTAACCTAACACCAGAAGCACCTAATTAAATACGGACGGTCGTTACTATGTTTAGTCGGAGCTGTCAGCCCATCTTAAATCACTGGCAAGTTCATTGGTTATTTGTACATGAAGGAATCATCTAATACCTATTTATAGACTAATTCAAGGGTCGGATTGAAGAATTAGGTGGGTCATAATTACAGGAGACACGACCTGATAAGATCCCGTATGCCCTTTTAGGACCGAGTGCGAAAACAACAACCCGACTTGGATGAAAGGGTTCAATGAAGCAGGGGTCGGGACTGATAGGCGGGCTGGTCTTGACACTTAATCCGAGACGCGGTTTCAGTATTTAAAGATTGTTGTAAAATAGGGGAATACTTCAATTAATAAGGCTCAGTCGTTAAAGTAAAACCTAATAAGGCGAAAATAGGACATTCTAGTTACCCATCACTTATTCACTTAAATATGCTTGAAGATCTGATGAAAATGGGTTGTCGACGAAAACGTCCCCTGGCGAAACGTCCCCATGGCGAAACCTCCCCGGCTAAATGAACCAATAACCAAAATATGATGTTTGGAGGGGAGGGGGGCGGATTTCATGATTTACATCAGACCCGGCATTATTTCATTTAAGACCAGAGCATTGGATTTTATTTTTATTTATTTTTTAATTCTTTTACAACATGATGCCATTTACGGCATGGTGAAGTAAGAATGGTGTGGAACCAGAACATAGTATAGTTTGTATGCTTTTGAAAATTCGGAATTGTCCGAGTGAATCTGATTAATTTTGACTCCGACAATTTTGAAAAGAACATTATGCTCTTTTGAACTAGCCATCCCAGTTCAAAATGTCCAAGCCTTTCATCCATCGTTGAGAAATAAAGTCTACATCACTCTTAAAGCAGAGCGGAAACGCGAAATATTCTATTATTTTCTTTCGAAGTAACCAGCGCCATCAGTTTCACTTTTGCTTCTACAGATGTTATCATATTTGGTTCTCTGGCCAAATCCAATCTTCCCACAGAGTGCTGACTTTTCCAATCTAGCCTGTTGACGGCAAAAATAGTCAGCATGGGAATAAGGGATCAAACGGTCTAGGTGTATATTTTAAATATTATCCCGAGCACTACAAGGTCCACTAGCAAAGATCTTGAACCCCATGCCATTTTTATCAGCCATAACGGAACTACGCTGATTATAGCATTCTCCATGTTTGACTCTTTTAGAGCCAGATCAGGCTTCCGCTTTTTCCGTCCGAGGAGCTTATTGGCAAACAAAAATACCGGTTATGTGTGCTGCTTTAAACGACCGAGAACTAGCCTCCTGCAGACCAATTACGAGCCAAGGGAAAGGCTTATTACAATATATATTTTGAAGGGAAAAGATGCGTATCTGAAGCAATTAATCCCACATGCGCCCATACCTGCCTGTAAAGAATATCCCTATATCTGTACACTGTAAAAAAAAAAATATTGCAGTATTTGCTACTGGGATTAATCTTGTCTTTATTGAGATAAGATTACCCCTAATTCGGATCAATCTTATCCCAGTAGAGATAAGATTAATCCCAGTAGAAAATACTGTATCCTTATTCCAAGAAACTTTTCACAGTGTAATGCAAACTCTGAAGTTGTTTTACCTAGGTCATGCCCTTGAAGACGAAGTTGAGCTTGGGGACGCTCCACCACGGCGACGTTTTGCCATGGGGACGTTTTGCCACGAGGATGTATCGCCACCGGACGTTTTGCCATGGGGACGTTTTGCCACGAGAATGTTTTGCCACGGGGATGTTTCGCCACGGGACGTTTTGCCATGGGGACGTTTTGCCACGAGGATGTATCGCCACCGGACGTTTTGCCATGGGAACGTTTTGCCACGGGGATGTTTTGCCACGGGGACCTTTCGCCACGGGACGTGTACGTTTTGCCACGTGGATGTTTCGCGACGGGGACATTTCGGTCGGGACGATTTGCCACGGGGATGTTTCGCCACGGGGACGTTTTGCCACCGGGTTATTTCGCCACGGGGATGTTTCGCCACGGGAATGTTTCGCCACGGGGACGTTTCGCTCGGGACATTTTTCCATGTGGACTTTTCGTCGGTAAGCCGATGTAGACAGCTTACTTCGTTGCTCCGCCATTTAAATAACCGTGTTTCATCGGATCAACTTTTCTTTCGTATTCTTCGTAGGCTACATCTATGGTATGGCTTGGCTCATTTGAGGGCTCATTAGCCGTTAAAATGCACTTTTTGGTTGAAACTGAAATACTCCTAGCTGGGGTGAACTTTGTCTTGTCGGCCCATCAGTACATACACTCAACGTCACTATTAGAACCCAAGGTGAAGAAAAAAAATACCTTGGCAAATTCAAAATAATTCAATGTATTCAAATCGGCAAGGTATGTAAACTAGCTGGCTTCTCAGTTAAACTTTACAAATTACCAACTGCTTTGCCTGTTTAGCCTTTCTCCAGGCCCATTGACTAAAATACAGACAAAAACGGATAATCATTTTTTTCAAGACGAGCGAGGTTCTTGAAAACAATCGTAGTGAGCATGATACACTTCGAAAATCGTAACACATGGAAAGTGTTAACTTCAGTGAGGTGTCGTGACGTGAGGGAAGTTATCATAGAATGCTAATGCACCGTATGAAATTCGGGCTTGAGAACTACTGGAGCGATTATGAAAGAAGGCTGCGTTAGTACAACGAAGACTTTTAAACGATGTGGCAAACTGGTTTACCACTATTTAAAACCGGACTCAAAATACGCTCTTTCTATTCGAAATCAAGTCAACTCCGTGTTGACCGTATCCAGGGGGTGGGGGTATGGGGTCCCCCCCCCCCCGAAACATGCAAAAATAATCATGTTTTGTGATCTTTTCCCTCTGATCAATGTCTTTTTTGTCCGACCCGCCGGCTACCCCCCGAAATAAATTCCTGGATACTGGCCTGCTCCAGAGTATCATAAAGAATGGCAAAATTGCACAGACTTTCACTTTCTTCAGGGCCTTGGTTGCCGAGTCTCTAACCCCTTTATCTCACAGTCCGTCACCATATCCCGAAGCTCCGAAAGGGCAGAATTCTCAAGCTCCTTGCATTACCTTGATGTATAATCATAAATTAATCATAAATGAATCAGAAATGTCATACCTATGAATTTTCGACGTCATGAAACGATCCATCCTATGAATATTCGAATATATTCTTTAATTTTTAGTATCTTCCTTGCTCAAAATTAGTTGTTATAAGGTTTGGATAATGATATCTTGTTTTGTCGGGACCGTGGACCACAGAAGAGAGTATTTATGAAGTAAGGGTGAATATGGGATGAGGATCGAGGAGAGTCAGTTTTGCTGGTTGCTTTAAAATGCAACGAATGCCTGAGCTATTCGTAGGCCCTAGTAGACTTCTCAATAAATAGAGCCATCATCAAACCGCTCTGTTTCTTTTTTAAATATCTGCATGTAACGACTTATTCTTAAAGGACCCCTCGCACTATTTACTCTTCAACTTACAGTATTTAAAATATTTGAATACTTTAAAACTATGCTGTGCTTTCAACAAATAACCCACGGTTTTGGCTGTGTTAAGCCTTTTCCGCGACCCGTTGACTTGTAGCAAAAACAGGGAAACAATTTACATAACCGTTTTTTTCTTATGGAAAAACTTCTCGCAGACAACTGTCGACAGCGTGATACACATCGAAGGTAGCAAACCACGGAAAGTGAGAAAATCAGCGTGGTTTTGTTAGAGGAGTTAGAATGTAATGTACGACATTGGGACCTCCGGGTTTAGACACACATGGAGTGATTATGGAACTAGGTTGCATTAGTATTATAGGTCAGACAGGCCCTTTAAAGCTGAACCCAATAGGGATGAGATACGACAGTCTATTTCCACTTAAGCGGCCTGAACACTTATAGGCTTGAAAACCTGATAAATATCGTATTGTCCCCTATTCACAGATTTTCGATTTTATCGAATGAGCTAATTCTTTCGGATTTGTGGTACTTCTGTGTGCTTGTCGCTCTATGCTGAAATATTCAGCAACTACAAAGGTATGCTGCTGCAAAAAAATAACACAATGAGCAAAAAGACATAGTCTATCTTATCGTTACTTTCTACTCCCTTCAGAGGAGTGGCTTAATCCAATTTTCCAACCTTAGCGTCAGTAACACTTAGAAATGCAGTCCTTTGTTGAAATTCAAATTCTCCACGTCTGGGTGAATTTTGGTTTGTCCTGCAAGCAGCACATATTCTGAACATTATTACTAGATTCAAAATAACCCAGTGTATTCAAATATCAGCTGTAAAAAGATGCCTTTTCAGTTAAACTTTAAGGATGTTTTGAATGTGTCCTTTAATTTTTATTTCTGTTCGTGTTCAAAACATGTCGCCATGTTGGAGAAGAATTTTTCATGCCTGAAATATTAGGTGATATTCGCAGTAATCGCAGTGACCCACAAGAGAAACTACAAAGCCAAAAAAAAAATCTCCGCTTTCAGATAAATTGATCCTCAATATTTTGCATTCTAGAGTATTAATCCTCCATCGCATTTTACGTCTCGGAACTCGGAATACAAATCTAGGAATTAGGTCATGCATAGTTACATAAGTCCGATGTAGGAGAGACTTTTAACAGTGTAGGTTTGTATCAAGCACATTGTACAGTCTAGAATAGGATTAACACGTCTAGGTTTTGATAAGGATATTGCATGCAGGCTTTGTTTGTACCCAGCTTCCGACATGATGAGTCGGCGAGAACACAAGGACAGCTGGGGACAATCTTCATTTTAATGAGTTCGCTGGAAAAGGTCAGCCGCTTTCGCCTGCCCTGGAGGGGTCTTTCGAGGGGCAAAACCGGGAAATGCCGAATTACTTCCGCTTATGAAACTTTCTTCCGCATACCGACCAGGCACGGAGCAGAAATTTTTATATTTCAGATATTGACAGCGGAAGGCGGGAATGGAAGTACAGGAGGGGTGGATTCGTTTGACGAAAATTGAATGCTAGGATCTATGAAAGTTACGATGAAAGGTCAAAAAAATTGTACAGAAACTTTGTACAAAATAATCGACAGTAGTCTTTCCACCTTATCCAAACTTTTTTTTTGAAAGAGTCAATTTCTTTTAATTCTTAATTAATTGATCAAAGTTTAGTATTTAATTCAAAGATTATTCGCCTACAATTCAAATACCGACATTTCCCAGTCATAGGACACATAATCCATAGCATTCAAACTAAGACTATTCATTACAAATACAAAATTATAATAAAGATTGCGTGCTTGTTACTTTCAAGCTGCTGTACTACCATGTACATTTATCATGATGTAATTTGTGTTATTTATTATATTTAATATCATATTTACTCAGTACATTTCGTGGGAAATAAATAATGATACTAATCAATCGAAGGTTATTTCAATGGTTTGGCAGACATATTTTCACCATTTTTCAACAGCGTTTCTGTTATTTGTTTCCTTTTATTTGTTTGGTAACCTGATAGGCCTTTTCTAGGATAGAAATTCTCGGATATGTCTGTTTCTTCTTCTTCTTCAGTGCGATGTTTCACGCGCTGGTCAAGTAGGGCCTCAAAATAGGCTATACGGAACTACATTCTCGTTGTCGTTTTGGAGGTGCTACAGAATCAACGATTGACGACTGGGTTTAGCAACAAAACGTAGCAAACATTATTAGTCAAAATCTTGCAATGGTAGCCCCCAAGGCCGTATCCAGGGGGGTAGGGGGTTGACCCCCCCCCCCCCCCGAAAAATACAAAAATACTCATTTTTATAGGCTTTTTCCTCTGATCTATGTCTTTTTTTGTACTTTTTTTGTGCGACCCGCAGGCAAAAGAAACCACCCGAAAGGCAACCCTCCCCCCAAATAAATTCCTGGATACGGGCCTGGTAGCCCCCTATATCTCGTGAAGAGAAGAAGGAAACATTAAGTTGTGTGTCTTCTCTCAGTCTCAGTTCATCTGACGGCTAACAACGGTTTCACTTTTTGCATCCATTTTTGTATGTTTTTGCGGTGCAATTTGTAGCTATGGCTGAAATCTTCCAACTACAGTGATTACCCGTACAACCGTAGCAATTTATGCTACTACCAAGTGCATAACGCCTTTGCTCACCACCTGGCAAAATTGTGCATGGTGACGCCTGGATTCTTAAATTTCTTCAATCAAAAAGGATCATCAGTGAATAATTAGACATGTTAAATCTTGAGAGTCTTAAAACTCAGTGCGTAATAATATAGTGCGTAAATAATTGTAACTTAGTTGTCGAAATCGTGTGTATTTTTTATAATATTTATGTGTCACTGAATGGGCCAGATGGTTTAGGCATAGTTCTGTTTTATACATTATTTTGTAGTCCTCAGCTCTGAGGGAAATAAATGAATAAATAGATAAATCAGCATGTAATAAGATCATCCTTTGCAAATATCTGTAATGTCTCCTTTCACATTTTGATTTCTTTTTTTGCTTGAAACGTGTTGCTATGGAGGACTGTAATATTACGTGACTGGAATATTTTCGTACTGACGATCAGATTAGGATGAAAACATCTGGACATCTTTGAATCCCTGTATGTTCAAACAGAAAGAGGTAACTCGTAGTTGACTAAACGGACATGTCAGCTGAGCGTTTTTCCACTGGTGTTTCGGCTCTTTTTGGCAGGGGTCCTCTTCAGTCTCAAGCTATACGAACCTGTTATGTAATCAATAAAGATTCGTGTGACTATAAGTATCCATTTTTTTTAGTTTTCTTCGTAGGAATTGCTGGGAGCGGCTGCTCAGATTTCATTTAGGACATAAAAACTTTGTGTTACTACAAGTATCCAATGTTTTTGAGTAGCTTGTAATTTGTGCTAGTTGGTGTACCTAATAATCCTGTTATTTGTTTCTGGTGTATTTGAACTGAGCACAATTTGGTACTATGTCTATCACGGGGAGATGGACTTGTAAGTAGGAATCGGTTGCTAGAAGGGGTTCACAGGGGGCTGGACACTAGTGCAATTGGTGCATATTTTATTTAATCTCTTTAAATCTGAGGGTAAGAAAACGAGTCTCCATGGTCTATCACTGTAACTTAGAATTAAGTCTTTGAGGGGTTGACAACTGTAGTGGTAGGGTACACACTCAAAAAACTAATATAGACACTGCTGTTGCTTACGGTTTGTTTTACAAAATTGTAAAGTAGAGTTTCTCAGTATTTTCCCTGCTTTTTGCTTTTAAAAATTTTTCTGGTTTTGGCCGAATTCCGGACGAACTACTTGTCCGGCGAGAAAATGGTTTTCACCATCTTTTCAGCATGTCTTCTTGCCGCTAAATCGAACATTTAGTCAACTTCAAATGAAACTTTTACTTGTAACCAACTGTCCGATTTTTGTCGGATTCCGGATGAACTACTTGTCCGGCGAGAAAATGGTTTTCACTGCAGTGTTCAGCATGTCTTCTTACCCATAAGCGACCATCACATTAGCTGTTTAAAAATGTTTTGTTTCTCCCTTAATTTGAACCCCCTCCCCCGCCCTTAAATGTAGAGCTACAGAGCCCATCTACGAAATTAACCTTACCCTTGACCCGAAGAATCCTCACACCAAGTTTCATCAAAATATATCATTCCCTTCGAGAGTTATCGTGCTAACAGACGGACAGACCGACAATTTTTGTGATGTCATAGGTATCCCTCCACTTTCATTTTGGGATCCCAAAAACTTGTGTTTGATTATGTTTCTTACCATATCTTTAACTATGTTTCTTCTTGTGTTCAGATTTTTATCACTTGGGTTTGGTGAGATGTTAAATAAACAACAAAAAAATTGTCCGGAGAAAACCTATTCAGTGAACCGAATTTCCGATCTGAGACAGTTCTTTCTTACCTAACCGAGTTCCTAGCTTTGTAAACACGTTCAGTTATAGCAGGAAACGTACTGACCAATGACCAAACAGCCGTTACTGTTTTATCTTCGCAGTTAGTAAAACGGATAAAGTCCGGACCACAGAAGAAAAAGGAGAACTAAGGTAGGGGTTACCCACTCCCCGGCACCTGCTGTACGCCCTTTTCCGGCACCGACCGAAATCGGCTTTGCCAGCACCGGTGCCGTTCATAAATTAGGCGGTTCATCATTCAGACACTTCTAAGAGCCGGCTCCGGTCGCGCACCGGGCACTTGCTGTACACTCCAATCGAAAGTGGGCAGCCCCTCGTTAAAGTATTTAGGGACCTGTCTTACGGGAATCGCTGGTTTAGTGCTGTTTGACCGAATACTGAGATGCTGATTTTCCAACAAGAAATTACGCCACTGGAGTCCGACTTCTTGCTTGAAATGGCAGCCTTTCAATTGAAAGAACTAACGAACAGAAACATGAGTTGCATTTTTGCAGATACCATGGTATCTGCTACCACGGTAACTGTATCTGCAATTAGTCATTTTTGCAGCGTATCCGATATACGGTTGCTTTGTAAAAAACGACGACTGCCGAAATTGCACTTTTCGAGGTCATCCCAAAAGAAAAACTGATATTCAGTCACATCATCACTAAGTGCCAAACTTGTTTCCCACCAATTTGACAAAAACTGATGAAAGTGAGATGACTTTTTCAGATACCACGATCAGTTTCCACGGTTGGACCGTGGCATCTGAATGTCAGATACCACGATAACTGGCCAGATAGCGCGATAACTGCAACTGCATAACTGCCTTTTGACCGTGGTTTGAGATACCATGGTACAGGCCCGTATCAAGGAATTTATTTCGGGGGGGGGGGGGGGGGGTCGGCTGCGGGTCCCACAAAAAAGTACAAACAAGACAGGGATCAGAGGGAAAAGCCTATAAAAAGTATTTTTGTCTGTTTCGGGGGGGGGGGGGGTCAATCCCCTAACCCCCCCCCCCGGATACAGCCTTGCCATGGTATCTGCAGAAACGCAACTATGGATACGGTGGTAAGCACATCTCTGCATCAATCTGAGTCAGAGGCGCCATTTCAAGTAAACTTTGGGGGTGAATCATGGGCCACAGACCCAGGACTCCTCATGCTCAAGTTTAATTACTCATGTTAGGGTAAAGTTAAAGTAATTTTTGAATACACTGGAATACCGTCACCGCTTCTATATTTTACCTTTTGAAAGCTATTAAGGGGCCAAGAAATAGTACCAATATGGAAGATAGAGCGCCCCTCTCAAATCTTCAGATTTCAGAGGGGGCTGGGCATGCCCCCGCCCACCAATGGCGCTTCTGGTCTTCATTACCTGATCTAGACACCAAATAAAGAAATTCAAATACTATCCTTGTTTTGGCATCTTCTGAATAATCCCAGGAGCGCGAAAAGAATGTACAAAAGCCATTTTATGATCTCCGTTCAGGCCCAAGTGGTACAACAGACGGCCATTTGCCCCAATAAAATCTATGAAGGACTGTCACGAAAAAATTTATCGCGACACAAGTCACGGTCGATTTACCTGCAATGAATCAGATCGAACCATCTCGATGTAATTCCACGCCTCCACCTGGCGTCATCTAAACGCGACGCGTGGAAAAAGTCCGTCATCACCATCTCAACCAAAACACTCATGCATATTCATCTGCACTAGATTAGTTCAGGCCACATGTGCTTTGGGTTGCATTTACAAGGGTCGTAAGTGGAAATACAAACCACCTGCTGAGTATCGTTTTACATGCAGGCAAAGGTTCATCGAGGTAGTTGACGGATTTGAAAACCCTTCACCTTCCAAGACGAAGGCATAATTCAAAGGAGTATAAAAGAAGGTCTTATCGCTATCAGAACAAATAGCAGTGTCAGCCTGTAGCTGACCGGTTTCATAAAAGTGGTTTTCAAATGGGCTCAAGTCCGACCACTGAGAGATTAATTATAGGGACTTCACACGACATATATCTATTCATGTAGTCGTGACACGCTTGGCTGTCACAGGGTACCCTGACCCGTATTCACGCTTCTTGGGCCTGTGTCACTTCAGACAAAACGCCTGAAATCTTCAGCTTTTGTAAAAGGATTTGCTGGATTATTTGGGTCTATGGCAACCAACAACGATACAGACATGCATTTTTGAACGTTAGTTAACCGTTAACAGTGCCATTTTCATCCACGTGATGCGACAAAAGTCGACTGCCAAAGTCGCTAATTAAAGTTTAACTGAAAAGGCAGTTAATGTTTACATCTCATATGATATACTGAAATATTTTTAATGATCTGAGGGATTTTGTATTTTTCACCCGTGTCTCTAGTAATAACGTTCAGAATTTTTGCTGCTTGCACGACAACCCGAAGTTCATCCAGGAAAATTTTAATTTCAATTAAGGCCTGCATTTACAGGGCTAAAGATGCCAACATCGGAGAAGTTACGCCTGTAGAAACGTAGGAAAACGATTTTTCGGGAATGGCTTACATCTATGGTGGTAAATATTTCAAGCGCAGAGGGACAAGCTACATAAGAGAGTTTTCGGAAACTTGCGTGAGACCTAAATACCGTACGCTAAAGCTGTAGCTCACGCTAAAGTGATGATGCTGATGACAGATAAGGTGACAAATTTAGCGTTCGAAAAAGTGGACTCTGAGCGAAACACGGTATTTTTAGCGTCACATACTTGGACTGCTAAGCGTGAAATTTGAAAAAAAAGCCACACTGTAGAGTTTTTTGTTGATTGGATTGGAAAGAATGAAGTAAGTAAAGTGTACACACTGTACAAGGGTGTGTCTTTTCCATGTAATTGGCTGCTGCTCTTCATGACATGTTGGCGTTCCAAAAACTGAAGTTTCCGATACGTGCCACCAGATGTCAGCTGAGGTGTTAACGTGAGCAACAAGCCTATTTCCGAAAATTCTCTATAGAGGCACCACAAATCCGAAAGAATAAGTTTATTCAATGACTGTTGGAAATATCAGACCTATTCGGATAAACTTTAAGGGCTTGTTTTGGGTCTTCATTTTACTACTTAGCTCAACGCTGTACTGTTCAAGGTTAAAGAACGTTCAAAGAAGTATACGTCCACCAAGGCCGTATCCAGGGGGGGGGGTAGGGTGCTGACCCCCCCTCCCCCGAAACACACACAAATAATGACTTTTATAGGCTTTTCCCTCTGATCTATGTGTTTTTTTACTTTTTTGTCCGACCAGCAGGCAATAACCCCCCCCCCCCCAAATAAATTCCTGGATACGGGCCTGATAAACTGTAAATCAAACTCAGAGGAGTATTCTACTTACAAAAATCCTTGTCTGAATACTCGTTATGACTTGAAAACCAAGTGTACGCTTTTCCCGTCGAAATTATTCTGAATGTAAGGGTTATTTCCATAGACCTTGGGTGAGTCGCAGGACCGTATCCACGAATTAATTTCGGAGGGGGTCTTACCGTGGGTGGCACCTAGTCCATACTCATCCATTTTTATGGTACAGTGGGGGGGGGGGGGTTACGACTGCAATGGGTCGTGATTGATAAAAGTGGAAAAAAATCCAACCAAGAAACCGGGTTGTATATCTCTTAGCTACTTCCTTCTTTGGAAAGATAACAAAAAAGGGTTTCAGCACCATCAAGAATACCGGTTTTGCCGGTCGTTCCTGACGAAAATAAACAAAATCCAATTTTTCAACTTTTCCAATCGTATTGGTGTAATGGATACAAATCCTCCCGAGCAACCGGATCGTCTATCTTTTAACTATCCCCATCAAGGCCGTATCCGGGGGGGAGGGGGTTAGGGGGATGCACCCCCCCCCCCCGAAACATACAAAAGTAATGATTTGTATCTGCTTTTCCCTCTGATATAAGTGTTTGTTTTACTTTTTTGTCCGACCAGCAGACACCCCCCCCCCCCCCCTCCGAAATAAATTCCTGGATACGGGCCTGATCTCCATCCTTCGAATATTCGAAATTCCCTGCATCGTGAGTTAAGAATGGGTTTCAGCACTATCATCAATAACTGATCTTTCAACTTTTCCGATCGTATTGATGATATGGATAAGAATCCGACCCATAGCTTAATCATCTAGGCTATGATCCGACCGAGGAACCAGCTCCTCATCTCTTTACTATTTCCTTCCAGGAATATTCTAAATCCGCTTTATCAGAATTTAAGATTACGAAAAGGGTGCGCCCAACGGTGGGACTCCGTCCCGAAGAATAAAATTTATGACTTAGACCTCGAAAACTTAGCATGGTATTGAAGCTATGATCACGATTATTCTACGAAAAAAAAAGTTACTCAAGATATCAAGCTATGTTTCAAGAGCCGCGTGGTTACAACGCAATTATGTGGTGCTTGCTGGCCCATGTGTGTTACTGACTCAGTTCGGTCAAGCTTACACGCGGTGGGCGTACATATCTAAAAAAAAGTTTGTTTTAATGAACCCCAGTGCCATACGTGGAAATACAAGACTAGGTCATAAACATACCGTATAGATCTAATAAGCAACGACGTTATATACTGATTTTCGTAGTCAAGGGTCGTATCTATTCCGTGGACCTATGTATTTACTTATATGTGCCTGTTATTAAAGTTCGTATCCAAGCCTAGACTCATTGATACGAATCAAAAAGAGACAAGATTCAGAGACAAACATTCTTATGTTACATCTGTGTTAATTCGCAACATACTTCACGCAAGAAATACATTTTCATAGAAAATGGAACGAATAAAGTTTAAACTATTATATATATACTATTATATTATATTCATGTAAAGATATAAATAAACTGCTTTTAATCTGACACAACAAATTTGTGAATTTACCATTAGGCTACTAAACATTCATAGACAGATCAATTAAGCTCAAGGAAGGAATTTAAGAGTTCTGGTGTCGCTGAATCATGAGAAAGGAGTTATTAATCGAGGAGCAAGGGGTTAGAGACTCTGAAAACAACGACCAAAGGAAGTGAATGCATGTACAGTTTTGTCATACCTTTTAAAATACCAATTACTTTCTACCTAAAACTAGCGATTTTCTTCTTAGCGCCTGTCAGCTCTGTTCCGCCTTTCCGCTCCCCGACACTGCGGCTGGACGCAAAATATGAAAACTGAACATGCCATGGTTAAAAAGTAGGAAAAGCAAGCAAACAGAAAAGCTTTAAATCATCCCATTCCTCTTCTTTTTCGAACTAGCGATTTTCTTCTTGGCGCCTGTCAGCTCTGTTCCGCCTTTCCGCTCTCCGACGCTGCGGCTGGACGCAAAATATGAAAACTGAACACGCCATGGTTAAAAAGTAGGAAAAGCAAGCAAACAGAAAAGCTTTAAATCATCCAATTCCTCTTCTTTTTCAAACCACTGAATTCGTCAGCTCATGAAAACCTGAGGAAAAACCAACGTCTAAATTACGAACAATCCAATGCGACCTTAATACAACAAAGCGTGTTATTTAATTTAAGCTTAACCTGTTCAATTTACATTCACTGTTGTTATCTATGACGTTTCCAGACAAATTTGGACTAAGCACATAGTTTTTCGGTCAATAAAAATAATCTATCTTGCGCGCTAAAACTGTCATGCCCTTGGCTTCTGAGTATTTTTTCCGGGAAAATGATTCTCCCACGCTACGGTGCTAGACTCTTTATCTTCTAGCGACTGTATCAAGTGTGACGTCTCTAATGATTCAAGGTTCGTCAACCGTTACAGGTTTAATGTCAGGAAAACAGAAGCTGTAAATGTCACTGCGTCGCCAAAACACGAGTCAGTGTGCAAAGGCGAAGACTCGTAAACGGATTTAGGACAATCTTCGAAAGGTCGGACACCCAAGACGACGATCCCCTTTCCAGTAAATTAACTCGTAAATTAGTTAAGGATAGAAAGTCTCAGTGTGTGTCTGTAGGTAACTTAGAAATATATAAATCGAGATAACCGAGTAAAATCGTAATCGATAGTAAAATAATGCGTACGCATTAAGGAGAACCTTGTGGGTTTTTTGTTTTTTTTGGCAGACCTGGTGGAGTCGGACTCTGGCCTCGTCTCGAGATGCCTTTCCACGGGCTCGGTCTCGTTGGTCGAGATGCCTTTCCACGGACTCGGTCTCGTTGAAACAGAGCTCGGACCCTGCTTAGAGTCCTGGTAAAAATCTCGGCCTAAAATCACACAGACGTCTTATTGACTTCTATATGCAAATTGCTGGTTTATTTACCACGATAGAAGTCCCTTGTACAAGTTCCCAAGATTACATAAATAAACAAGAGCTGGAAGCTCATATGTCACTTGCAAGGCTGGGTCAGAGGATTAAAGTAGGAATTCGTCAATTCGTGGGTTTGTTGTGATCGTTTGTAAGCAAAACCCTTGAGATAAGAATGGTCATGGGTCCTTGGAAATCACGAGACTGTTCGTAAAACTATTTTATTTGTGCATTTAGCCGTGATGATGCGCACTCCAACTAAGCTAGAGATTAATCTGTTATGAACACTGTTGAAGCACGAATGATGATAAGCTCATTGGAATCATCAAATTTTGCTCAAAATTATTGTTTGTGTTTTAAGAAAATGAGTTGTACGCAAAACCCTTGAGGCAGAAATGATCATGGGCCCTGGGGATCATGAATATATATCGTTTGGCTAAAGTATTTTTTTGACTTTTCGGTTAAGAAACGCACTTTACGGGTGCAAAAATTACTATTTGAGCAAAACCCTTGAGTTAAAATGTATACTTTGCTTCAAAGCATTGTTTGTACTTCGTGGTCAGGATTAGTACTTCAAGGTTAGGATTAGTACTTTAAGGGATGGTCGGGTCTGAGAAGTGACGATTTCTAAGCCAATCTTGTCAAGTTTATAATGTTCAAGCCAAGTTTCATCGCCCAAGTACATCTGGAAGTACCTTAATTCGAAATCACAAAAATTCCGGCTCCCCCCCCCACCAACTCCCCTCACAGTTCCCGAACCCGGGCCGGTTCTGTCAATGATGTACCTAGGGCTTATGCTTGTTCCTCCCACCAAGTTTCATCCCGATCGCTCTACTCTAAGCATGTTACATGATTTCCGGTTCACCCCTCTGACTCCCCCCCCCCACATTCATCGGATTCGGTCCGGACTTTCAAATATCAAGTTTCATTAAGATCCGATCACCCGTTCGAAAGTTATGCATGTCACTAAATTCCGAATTCCGGCTCCCCTCCCTCCCCCCACGATGGTCGGATCGAGCAAGTGACTATTTCCAAGTTAGTTTGGTCGGGTCCCTAATATCCTCGCACATCTGGAAGTACCCTAACACGCAACACCGGACTGACCGACCGAAAGACCGACAGACGGAAAAGTGATCGGTATGTGGGACTTGGCCGGAAAGCAAGTGCCATAAAAATCAGGCGACGAATGCTAAACCAAAGCTAGACCCCATAAAGCAAAACCAGAGAGGCTTTCGGATGCAGAAGAAAGTCGTATAGTAGGCATGGGTTAATGAGTATAAGCAGTTTTTCCTCGACAATCTAGATTGACGGTTCTCAACCCGGAATCTCCAAAATGTGTATTCTCCGATGATCCAGATAATGAAAAATAAGTTTCTCTGACAATCCGATTCGTTCTTAGATCGTCGGTTCGGGAGTCTTGCAACGAAGTGAGATTCAGGATTCAAAATCGTCAGATTGTGGTTTTGTAATCTCAGATAGTCGATTTGCTGTTTGTCTGACGAATCAGTTATCTAGGATTATAATCCGGGATTGTCGGGGAAAACGCCTTATATCAACAGAGCATAGAGGTGACATTCTTCCTGAATATAATTATGATCGAGCATGGGCTTTTTTTCACGGTTAATCAAGCGAAGAATAATACTATTTTGCAGCAAGCGGAGAGCGATACCCTAGCTGTCAGAAGAGGGTAGTGTGCAAACTTGTTTCCCAACTGGGGTTGAAAAAGATGTTTGGCTGTTGTTGTGATTATTGATTTATTACCCATTATATTGCCCAACAAAGAAGGAAAGAAGAAGAAAGGAGGGGCATAAATACAAATAATAAAAATTTGAGTATAACGTGCATTACTGAAAAATTAAGCTTTATATAGAGTATGAGCTTGGTTGTTACGCTTAAAGTAATCTCTCCTTTCCAGAACTGCAGGCATGAGTCGTACTGGTTGGAAGGACTGCGTAGTTTCACTGCTTACTGTACTACTTGCTATATGTGAATCCTTTGGTAGCGAATGATTATTCTCTTCATCAATTTCGGATTGTGTCAGAGTACCCCTTTAAAGCACCAATCTTACTAAATGATCTTTTAATGAGAAATCGTTTGCAAATATGAAAAAAAAGAACGAGAAATACGAAAATACCAATACCCACCCCGTGTGAGTCGTCAGCATTTTGAGAAAGTTTGCACCGCTTGACTGTAAAATAGGGCTAAGGGGGGAATGTGATAAATAGTTGTAGGTGCAAAACGAAGCAATGACGAAGAGTGGAAAATTCTGAAGCTAATAATTTATTTTATCTTTTTATATTCAGCGTAGCTTCTTTTTCATTTATACTTGCTTTAGATCGAACTAAAACAAGTGGCAACGTCTCCACCTGCAGCTCAGTGACGACAATACAAAGTTTACCTAACAGTTTACCCCAGAGTTTACCCTACTTTAAGGTCACTTACACTTTCGTCTTAAACCTATTATCTTTTTATACTTTATTAACTCTAAATCTAACTTCTCTTTTCAAACTTTTCTTCTATAATATATTCTCCTAAAAACTAACTCCTTTCAAAAAGCCCTTCCTCCATAAGGTCTAAATCTACAACCGAAATCTACCCTTTTTTTATTTGTCTAACAACATTAAGTTTTACCTACCACATTTTTCAACGATTAAACATCTTTTCCTCCTTACCATTAATCTACTGATATTTTTAAAACCTAGCTAATAATTCTGTAGGTGAGCTCGGGACTGTATTAAAGGTAGAAGAAGTACGATGGGTCCTTTAAGACAAGATTAGAGAGTACATTTTTTCGTCTGGTTTCAAGAACGGACAAAACTGTCAAAAAGTTGACCTGGCCAAACTATTGGCCTGAAGCCACGTGTACGGCGAACAGAATTGTTCTCTTTTATTACATTTTTTATTATTTATTATTATGAGGGTTTAGGGAATTCATTTCTTCTGGTGAAGCAAAATAATCAAGTATATCTCTCTATAGAGTATGTTGAAGATTAGTTTGTCTGTTTCGGATTTAGAAACAGAAACTGGAAACTGAAACTCGTTATTGGGGTGCTTTAGTAGGAGATTTTCTTGATATCGCTTCGGACAGAAAATAATCGTGGGATCGTCGACGGGTGTGATGTGCCCTTTGAATACCATTATATATACAACACGGATACTAGGATTCAGAGATAACAAAATATCAATACCAAACAGAAGGGAGAGGGAGTCGGAAAAATCCCCACTACGGGAAGCCTTCGATGTCCTACGACAGATCACAGTCACCCTTGTCTATGTTCAGATAAGCCTCACTATGACAGCTGTTTACAATTTCCAGCAATAGTCAACTAATGTAAGTAATCCTCCAACGGACATTATCAAAGTTGTACCACAACACATGACGAATCTTGTCGGCTCTTTATTGCAATCATTAGTGCCAGGTGTTTCACAAGCTCTGGGGTCCAACATGACATCATATCCACTGGATTGTTTCTAGGCAAATAATTCTTAGAAACCACAGTGTTATTGTCGGTAGGAATTAGTGCGATCGCCTCCCGTGTTGCTCTGCGGTCAGCTTTTAAAAATACGTAATCAGTTGTCGGTGTTGGTTTGGGCTTTTTTTGTTTGGTTACAGTTTTTTTTTTTTTTTACTGTTTTTTTCCTTACAGTAGGCTAATGTTTGAACGCTTTTCACTTATTTTTATTTTTTTCTCTAAGAAACTGAAATTAAGAATAGAAGTAGTAGGCCGAAAGATCTAAAGTTTTTAGAGCACAACTCTTACTAGTAATGATATTTTCACGATATAATAATTCAGACAAGTCGTTTCGAAAATACCACTAATTAACCCTTGAAATTAGTGATTTTTTTGTTGGTGCCTGTCGACTGTGTTCACCCTACCAGCTCTCCAAAGCGAAGGTTCGACGCAAAATATTTGAAAACTGCGCGCCGTGGTTAAAAGTAGTAAAAGAAAGGAGTCAGAACAAAAGACAGATATGTTGGCTTACCGACAAGTCTTCCAAAACGAAAAATTGTCATGACCTTATTTTTGGAAGGGTTGCCGGGTGAAAGTCTGCATTACTCGCTTGTCAAACTCGGCTGGACCAACAAATCACTAAAACACCATAGGTGCAAACCGAAGCAATGGCAAAGGGCGTGGATTTCTGAAGCTAATAACTCCATAGGGGAGCGGGGTAATATAAAATGAAGAAGAAGTACCAGGGGTCAAAAAGGGAAAAGTAGGCACCACACCTGTGTCTAAGAAAGGAGGAGGAGGGATTTATGCAGAAGAAAACGTAATAATATTTCCTAGAAATACTAATATTTACTAGGCCAATACCAACGCCGAGTCTACACTTGCCTCTGGTCCCAGTCGTTCTAGAAGCCCCGTGACGACGGAACGACATACTACTGATCTGATTTCGACAAAAAATTACAGTCGAGTTTTCTTAAACTGTTTCGGTGCAAAAGACATACGAATAATGGACAGTAGTGACAGTCATCGCTTCCTAGCGGCGGACATGTATACTACTAGAAGAATTTCTGCAAGGGGGCCCCAGATCCTGAGTGGCTTGAGGCCTCGATAGGGTTTAGCCTAATCCAGCACTTGAAAGGGATGAAGTATCACAACCTGGCGACCCACCCCACCCGGCACCCCCTCCCCCCCCCAAAAAAAAATAAATAAAAAAAAACAGTAGTTCCTTTTCGGACATGTCTAGACGTGCTGATAAAATTTTGAAAATCAAAATTTGGTATCGCAGGGGGCTGGCGGGCGGTTTCGCACGGAGGTCACCAGGGGGGGGGAGGGGGTAGGCAAAGGATTTTTGCCAAGACCCCTGAGAATCACGGTCGATGGCGTATAAACGGATAAATAGCTGAGATTTATTCCAAGCAGTATTTTGGTCCTTCTTTGCAAGTTGGTCCTTCAGGTCGTAGCCACGTAGGTAGAAGAATAGATCTGCAAACAAAACGAACAACAAATGAACTGCAGGCAAATGAACCTTACATGCTCACTCTTATAGCTACAGTAAGAGGAGCTTGGTCAAGAATGGCCGACATATCACTGGAATGAATCTCATCTCACCCGTTTAGCGGTCAACTTTACCTTTTTCTGCAAATTCTAACACCAGCCAACACAAACCAATTGCAACTCTTCAGAGCAATTCGTTCCTCTTTCTAACCGGCTCATTATTTATTCCTCATGTCGGCTGGTATTCACTGGCCCTCGCGGATACATCTTTTCTTCTCCAAAATGTCACGGATTTTTCTGTAACTTCCAAAACAATTTACTGGAAGAAATAAAAGTTACCATTTTTATTTTAAATTTTGATGATCGAAATGCGACATTGTTTCCGAATGAACTCCTTCGTTCGACTAGTGTCATAAATTACATTATACAGAGATGGCCGAGCATTGGAAAATGGCGCAGAAAAACGAAATCCGCAAGAAGTCCTAGTTGGGCACTGTCCTCAATGGATCCCTCGTCCTGTTTACTTTTTATGTCCCACCATTTTAAAATAGTTGGATTCTTTAAACCAGGCCCGTATCCAGGAATTTATTTGAGGGGGGGGGGTGCCTGAGGGTCGGACAAACAAGTACAAAAAATACACAAATCAGAGTGACAAGCCTATAAAAATGAGTATTTTTGTATGTTTCGTGGGGGGGGGGTTCAACCCCCTAACCCCTCCCCCGGATACGGACTTGCTTTAAGCCTAGACTCTGCTTTCAACCACCTAACCACGGCTTTGCCTGTTTGAAGCCCTTTTCCAGGCCTCTTGACTTCTAGCAAAAGCAGGGACAAATTTACATAACCGGTTTCTCTTATGAATAAACTTCTCAGAACAACCATCGACAGGATGATATGTTCAATGGTACCAAACAAGGCAAGTGAGAAAATCAGTGTGGTGTCGTTACGCGAGCGAGAATGTAGCATAGGAGGGTTTTCGCGAGCTGGAAAGCAAAGTCGGTTTCCAATGGTTTTCGCGCTACTTCCGAAAGTTGCCGGACTTTCCAACCGGGTTTTCGCGCTTTCGAAACCGAAGCAGCTTTCCCGGAAACTGATTCCACGAGGCTAGAAAGCTCCGCGGAAAGTTGATTGTTTCGGCGGGAATTTCAAATGTTGAAGAAAAAACAGTGCAATTGTCACTAATAAAATGCAAAAAATGGCAAGCGTTATTTGGGTGCCTACGATGGAATACATGAAAAACAAAGAACCGTTAGGTAAACCATATTTATTCGAAAAAGTTTGTAATTTAACGTTTTCCCGGCAGTATCAACTTTCTATGCGTTTTCGCGATCAGTCCAGCGGGTAAGTGGAAAGTTATTCCAGAATCAGAATCATTTATTTACACAAGCTATCATAGTCAAGAAGAGAACTCAACTAAATGGCGCTTGGGCTTACACATTAAAAGAGGACACAAATAAGAACAGAAACTTCAGCACTTATTAAACACTGACGTGTAATACGGAACGAACGTGTTTGAAAACCGATTTGTTCGTATGGTAGGCGGTAAGAGTTTTTCTTTGTTTCTAGACCTAAGGCGTATTCTCGCCGTTCCCCGAGAACTCCTCGGGGAATCGACGGGAACGGCGAGAATAGAGGGAGTTACTCCACGCGGACTCCGCGTACGGAAAACAACGAGAACACGGGGAATGCTTCCAAAATGGATTTTCGTTTAAAAATAAATATGCAGTTGACAAAATTAGTCTGGATCCACTTTATTTTTGGTTTTGCTTATTCTGATTGTTTTTAATTAATCCTACATTGCACCAACACCAGCAAAAATTTATTCCCCTCTGAGTTTGAAAGGGAGTCCTTTTTGATGATGGTGATGATAATCGGAGCACTCCCCGTCCGTAGGGACTCACGAGAATACGGGGAGTGAGTCCCAGGGACAAACAAAAACGCGGGGAGTCCTCAAGTGGAGTCCTCGGGGAACGGCGAGAATACGCCTCTAGTATCAACTCGATTCGACATGACCGGTGGTAGTATGGTCCTATTTTTGTCACTTCGTAGAAGAAATTTGCATATCAAATTGAACCGTTCGTCGTAAAGGGCGGTAGTTGTAAGGTTGATAATGCTGATTCATAATCAGTAAATGCTTTTACTGATTCCAGGAATCGCTTTCCCACAGTTTTCGCGAGGCGCTTCGATCGTCGGAAAGTGACTCCGAGATCTCGCGAAAACGCTCCTCATATATATATATATATATATATATCTGTATTGAAAAACTCAAAGGCCATATACAGAATAAACAAACAACTCGTAGGAAACGAAACAAAATAACAAACTAAGAAACAGCACTTCTCAATTCGAGTGCTTTTTGCATAAAATTACCAAAGGAAAATTCACTCTTGTTGACGCAGGAGCATAAGATATCAAGATCCCAGAAGCTGCTCACCATTCCCAGAAAATAATGAACCCCTAAGTGCGAAAGCTCCTGGCACCTGAAAAGAAAATGATCCAGCCATCCCCACCAAGATGTCAAAAAGGACCAAACGTACTCCGTCCGGATCCGGACTCCTAGAATTCCACGAATTATTACCACATCGGGTCACCTCCTACTAGAAACGATGTTTTCGAATGGCTCAGAAACATTTTTTTTCGAAAATACCATTACTTTCCGTCTCAAATTAGCGATTTTCTTGTTAGCGCCTGTCAACTAGCCATCCCGTTCTCCGACGGGGCGGTTGGACGCAAAATATGAAAACTAAACGCGCCGTGGTTAAAAAGTAAGAAAAGCAAGCAAAATAAAAAAGGTCCAAGGCAGAATATAGACCTGATGGCCTACCGTCTTCCAAAATAAAAAACAACGCTTTGAAGCTTCTCCTGTCCTTTTGTGAAAAGAGTTGTCGGTGGACCTTTAAGCTTTCAGCGAAGTTTACGTTGCCTGACTGGCAAAACTCGACTCGGACGAGACAGTCCTAGAAAGTTGTAGGTACAAACGAAACAATGTCGAACGGCGGGGATCCAGAAGCTTATAATTCCGTAAGGGAACTAGGGATAACAGAAAAGCAAGAATGGATGGAGCGATTACGGAAGTGGGTCGCATTAGTATTACATTTTATAAGTAGTGAACGGAAAGACAAAAATGCTCCTGAACCGGGATTTGAACCCAGAACCCTCTGCTTACAAGGCAGGCGTTCTTTCCATTTGAGCTACCGAGGGGCTTGTGAACAGAGTTCGCCAACTACTACAATAATCTGATAGAAGCTGGCTATATGAACTGTGATCCCGCCCGAAGGCAAATTCATCTAACCAGTTCATATATAGTGCCCAGTTGTCGAAATTATGTCATAACCATACATTGACGGAGAAATTCAAAATTCAAGATGCAAGTATTACCCTTTTGGATGTTTCCTCATCGCTTTCAAAAATCATGGATAACAGGGCCCAACCAGCGCACGACGTTATCCACTGCTTCCTAGCTGACAGAAGATTGAAAAGCAAGTGTCTTTTTCTGTGTGTTGATGTGTTTTGTTTATTTTCTTTATTTTCTGAATTTACTCCGCCTTTTCAAAATGGCGGATCTTAAATAAATTACTTACTTACTTACTTACTTATATGTATTTTTATTAGTATTACAGGTAAGATGGGTCCTTTAAAATCTGAAATTTCAGTTCCTAGCCCCTGGAAATTTTTACTCGTATTTCGGACATTCCTTCTTCCTAAATGGAATGCAGAAGTAGACAAGGATAATGCTCACTGAAGCTGAACCTTTACCCCCCTGTCAGCTGTTCTTCATCAACTCTCAAATCCGGACCTTCACTAGAATAGCCTTCACGAATGAGGGGCTTCCAGCACCACTAGGGCAACCCTCCAAATGGAGTTTTTTTGCGAAGTATTTCACTTCAGGAATATTATTATAAATAGTCCACTGTAAAAAAAAAAAATCTTGCAGTATTTGCTACTGGGATTTATCTTGACTTTATTGAGATAAGATTATCCTAATTCGTATTCATTGTATCCCAATAGGGATAAGATTAATCCCAGTAGCAAATACTGCATTCTTATTCGGAGAAACTTTTTACAGTGTCTACTATATAAATTACTGCATACGCTATTCGCGTTTTCCAGTATAGATAATATTATGTTATACTTTAAGATGTGGTACAATTAATTCACGAAGAAAGTTGGCTTTTGGTTAATAATTTGTTTCTAAATTCTAAAGTAAGATTCAGCTTCGCAACCTCAACCCTTTTACCACCTTAAACAAATGTGTATGGGTAAGTAGTAAGTAGTAAATGTTCCCCCATTTTCCTTTTCAGTGCCCTATTTTTGTTTGTAAACAACTTGGTCTAACTTTCCTTTCGAAAAGTATTTTAATATTTAAAATTTTAATTTGGTTTAATTTTTTTGTTCAGAAATATCTATAACCGTTTAATAGTCCCTATGATAAAACTAAACGTATAGATTTCACTCCAAAAAATAACCAACTAATACTATTTAAGTAGTATTATAAGTATATTACATAGTAGTATATAAGTAGCTATGAGACGCAACACAAATTATTTATGTTCATTATATTACTATTATATTATATTATTAATAGATTATATTTCATCCGAACGCTGATTGTGGATCGTATTTGACTGTATTATGACTGACAAGTCAGCAGTCGAATATATTATGTATCTTATAATATGTTATTAGACATTATAGTACTGTTCAATATTAGACTGCGTAGTTAAATTACGAAAATAAATTCCCGATTCTTACAGCTTAACCCAACGAAAAAAGGGGTTTAATGACCTAAAAAAGGAAGAATGAAACGGAATGAAACTGAATGCGATATGAACCGAATGTGATATGAAATGATATCTCTTACGAAAAAGCCCGTGGGCCATGGCAACACAAATACGCAACGAAAAGAACAAAGCAACAACAAACAAACGAACCAAACGGTGAACCCAATTACATAAACAAATTAACTCGACAATCCCTTAATGAATTTCTCACGATGCCTCATCGCCAGTTTGAGGAGTCCGGGTTCTTCTAGTGACTTTGAACATGATGCTAGCTCCAAACTGGTCTACAGGTAATTTTTCTGCTGGGATAATAATAGATTGTTTCGTTGATCTGAAGTCCCAAAAACAATTAAAATCTGCCCAGCTGATATTAAGATACCAAAGCGCAATTTCAGTAAGCTCTAGAGGGGGGAGGGGGTGGGTATAAATTTGAGTATGGATGGCCCCTTGCTTTTCCGTGGCGCCTCTGAATAAGTAACTATTATTATTTTATAGGCTTAATGGTTTATGTAAATTTTGGACGGAAGGCAAGCTTAAAGTATGCCGTGTTTTTAATAGGCTAAGAAGAAATAAAAAGAAGTCTGGTCCTTTCGTTGATATCACTGAACGAGAAAATACAGAAACATATTGAGCAAAATTAAAACTAAAAACAGTATGTGGGCTATTGACTTTTACTTGAATTCTAGTAAAAAAAAAGGAGTGAGAAGCCCATTTCTTGTTACCACAAAGACCAGCTCCTTGCGCAACTTGATCGACAGACATTATAAGGTTTCAATGTCCCTTTCGAAAAGCCACTAGCCCCTCGGCCAAAATGCTCACGACCTGCTTCTCTGTTTTTCACCGAAAAGTGATTAAGAAACATATTTTCTTTGCCGATCCGCCAATATTTCTGTATCTCCCTTTTTGTATCTTCTTCTGTAACAACTTATTTACTTAATTAAGTGACTAATCTCTGACCAGAAGTATGGAGGTTGTTATCCCCTGAGCTCAGTGTCTGTGACCGTAGTTTCTTTTGCGCTAAAACCGCGCATCCGGTATGGGGCCCTCCTGTCGTGCGTCTTCTGAATAGGGAGTATCAGACCTCACGCGCTCAGCTTATGCTTGTAGGAATCAGATTCAGGTTCATTAGTAATGTTATTCCCTTTGAATTTCATCTGCCTTTTGTCTTATCTAGCGTTCTGGAACACCTGGTCTCCGTGTCGAGTTCTGCAAGGTGTTTTAAGGCTAAAGGCAGCCGGCTTCACTGACACGTTTCATCCAAAGTCCATGCGAAAGTTCAAGGCACGATGTTGGCCTATAGGGTAAAACCTAGTCGTCCCACACAGTAGTCTATGCAAAACTGAGAGCACAACTCTTACTACAAATGATCTTTTTACGATGAAATAAGAAATATCGTTTTTCGAAAATACCATTTACGTTTCAAGTGAAATTAGCGATTTTCTTGTTTGCGCTATCCAGCCTTTTCGCTCTCCGACACGGCAGCTGGACAAATCATACACTGTAACAAGTTTCTCCGAGTTAGGATTAAAGTTAACTGCAGAATTTGCTACTGGGATTAATCTTATCTCTACTGGGATAAGATTAATCCGAATAAGAGATAATCTTATCTCAGTAGAGACAAGATTCATCCCAGTAGAAATACTGCGAATTTTTTTTAGTGTATTGAAAACTGAACGCGCCGTGGTTAAAATGTGGGAAAACCAAGCAAAACAAAATAATTCCGAAACAGAAGATAGGTGGCCTACCATCAAGGCCGTATCCAGGGGGGGGGGTTAGGGGTTGCCCCCCCCCCCCCCCCGAAACAAACAAAAATGCTCATTTTATACACTTTTCCCTCTGATCTGTGTCTTTTTGTTCTTTTTTGTGCGACCCACGGGCAACCCCCCCCCCCCCCCCCCCCCCCCCCCGAAATAAATTCCTGGATACGGGCCTGCTTACCATGTCTTCAAAAATGAAACGCAGTACTTTGTAGCTTTTCATGTCCTTATTTCTCAATAGTAAAGTTGACCTTGAAGCTTTCGGCGAAGTCTACGTTGTGTGACTGGCAAAACTCGGCTCGGCGGAAAAATCGCCAAAAAATCGTAGGTACAGAACGAAACAATACCGAAAGGCGGGGGTTTCGGAAGCTTATAGTTCCATAAGGGAACTAGGGATAATAGAAAAGGAAGAAATAAACAAGAGGTTGTTAAACAGTCTGAAGCTGAAAACACTGTGCAAGCCACCATTTTCCATCTAAATTCTAGGCGAACAGCGACAACCGAGAGGTGCGATGTTAGCTTGGAGGACAAGACCCATGAGTCTATTTATGGTACAGCGTTTCTGCAAACAAAAACAAACAAGACCAAAGGTTTCGATGGGATCCCAAAAATCTAATAATTGATCCAGACAATTGCGAACGAACTACCATACTTGTCCAGAAAAAAAAAAGTTCAGAAACGAATTGTCCGGGTAGAACATACTTTTGAAATAAGTGTTCAGCG
Source organism: Branchinecta lynchi (assembly GCA_023053575.1). Classification (NCBI taxonomy): domain Eukaryota; kingdom Metazoa; phylum Arthropoda; class Branchiopoda; order Anostraca; family Branchinectidae; genus Branchinecta; species Branchinecta lynchi. The sequence goes on along the minus strand of JAKZAP010000012.1, from coordinate 10,825,275 downwards.
TATCTTCTTACCCCTAAATCGAACATCTAATCAACTTCAGAGAAAACTTTTACTTTTAAAAGACTTTCCGGTTTTGGCTGGATTCCGAGCGAACTAATTGTCCGATCACAAAATGATTTCACCATCGTGATCAACATGTCTTCTTACCCCATAATCGACTATCCCATCATTTATTTAAAAATATTTCATTTGCCCCTTAATTTTAATCCCCTCCTCCACCCCTAAATGTAGGGCTACAGAGCCCATCTACGAACTCGACCCTACTCATGACCCAAAGAGTCATCGCAACAAGTTTCATCAAAATATCTCATTCCCTTCAAGAGTTAGAGCGCGCACAGACGGACGGACAGACGGACGGACGGACGGACAGACGGACAACTTTTGCCATGTCAGAGGTATCCCTCCAATTACGTTTTGGGATCCCAAAAAAACAGGCTAGAAATAAACAGGCGAGGGCAACAAGATACAGGAAGACAGACAACAAGGAATAATGAAAAAAAACCCATAAGAATTGTCATTTAGAGTCCCTCCGAGATCTAGGTGGGAGGCCCCCTGCCTCCCCCCAATGTCGCCTATGTTTCCACATGATAGCACAGAATCCTATTCTAGCTGCATTCGCTTCGGATTCAGTAGGAACATTAAAATCTGTCAGATTGCTTTTCTGGCAGAATCATTGTTTCTGGTCTAAACGAAAACTTTGCCTCGAGGACCACTGTTTAGCCGACTTTGGCCATTTTCCATACGCGAGGTTGAGGGGTTTGAAGTTAGCCTGGATGGCGAAGCCCATGAATATACGACACTTATGCAAATCAACACTGCAACAACTCGGAACTAGTAAGTAATTTATTTTTCACCCGCCACTTTAGAAATCGGGGTATAGGAAATGGAAGAAATTAATCAAAACAAATACAAAAGACATAGATAACACAGTTTTGATCTTCGGCCAGGAGACGGGATAAAAAGGGTTTAAGTCCAGTTGTCGATGATTTTCGGTAGAGAACAGGAGACTTTGGAAAGAGTTTCAGAAAGTTCTTTGAACGACCGCACACCCGTGTTTACCAGTACTTTCTGTCCAGTGGATGAACACTGATTAACTCGCCCTTTGTATTTTTCTTCATTTGTAGTGCTGTATACATTTGGTCATTGATCACTAATTGTCTTTTCTATCTTTTGTTCTTTATTTCTTTTCCCTCCATTTACTCCGTTCTTGTTCAGTTTGAATGTAACGGGTTATAAAGAATATACCATACATACATACAATCAGGGACCCATAAATTTCCTGTAATGATTGGATAATGAATTGGAAATGATAGAAACACTACAGGAAATGTATGGGTCCCTGATACAATACTTGTATCCTCAACTTGAAACTTATCTGTTAGCGTGTTGCTGAGACAACATTTTGAAGGATGGAGCAGGTGTTTTATAAATTTAAAGAAGCACGACCTTATCTTTTTTAGGCCACTCTTTCCTTTTTAACTAAACAGTTAAAGGGCACCTGAATGAAGAGTACCAAGTACCATCCCTATCTGTATGACTTCCGTTAACATTGCCTGCAGAAAACCTATTCCAAATACGAAATAGTGTTTCCAAGCTATGATTTTTGCTCCATTTTACATCTGTCCTTATTTCAGTACCGAACAATTTTAGAAATGAACAAATGTCTCCAATCAACCCTTCTTCTGGAATATATTTTAACCAGTTAAGCCCAAACTTATGTCTAGAAGAAATTCCAATACGATCCGGCCAGCGCTGTACAAGATTTGAAGGAATTGCGCTTTTTGTCTTGGAGTCTGCATGTGCAAACCTCCAGAAACGAATATCCCTATTTTGAAAACGTCACGCAGGGGAAGAATGCTTTCCGTGGCCATGTCTGTAAATGTATTCTCCATGGTGTGTTCAAGTATGGTTTCATTGTTCAGGTGTCCTTTAAAGTCCAACTAAATACTGTGCAGAGTGCCATCGTTTTAGCACCAAGGTTTACACTGACAGAATTCTCATAACAGGTAATACAATGATGCGCACTTTAACAGATAACGAATTCAACAGATGTTATCTGTTATGACTTTACAAACGTTATGCATTTGATGTTATGCATAACAAGCGTTTCAAGGACGAGCCGAAAAACCGCTGAAAAAGCATCTACTGACTTTTCCGATTTCATGACGACGCACAAAATAGTCAGCAGATGTTTTTCCGGTGGTTTTTCGTCGAGTGCAGTCCAAAGCTATTATACATTTTTATGTATAATCGACCAATCCTGACGAAACTAGACGAATAAGACAAACCCTGTAAATTTGTCGATTTTTCGTCATAATAGTAGTTTTCGTCTTATAAAACAGCCGTTTTTTCTGCAAAAACAGTCGGTAAAAATGATCATCTAGTCGGTAAATACCTTCAAACATTTTGGCTAGTAACGACTCCGGTAACACCCATGTGACACTGTGCTACCATGTAACTCTATAATTAAAAGTTATGTCTGTTTGGCACGCGTATCCGTGTTGAATTTTATCAAGCTTCTGACAGTGATGGTATTCATAAGTAACGAAATGTTATCATGCACTGAACACCTTCTTCCGTAACCTGACAACGTTTAGTATCTTAAAATCAAAGAACATGGGGTAGAAAAATTGAACGATCCCATTGCCCCCTCCCCCCACCCCGCGAACCGGCAAAACCGGATCGCGAACAGGGACCATCTGGGCCGTCGTCCTAAACCCGGCCATGTCACTGATGATGATGAACTTTTTGTGTGTAGTGAAGAAGAAAAGAGAACGGTCCAATATGACAAAAAATAAGCAAAACAATTTCACTCAGCTTTGATAACGCGGCGCGAGATCACTGAAAACAAATCAAAGAAGAGAAAAAAGGGCAAGTCGGACCTAATGAAAATCTTATTCCTAGATGGAAGTGGAAAAGTTCTAAGTGACAGTGTAAGAGGCCCTTATGATATTCTTCTCTTCGGATCAACTTTTTAGAGCGGATACAACGGCGCCGACGAATCGGACAAGCGTATCACGTAAAGGCTCTAGGGTTCTTACCCACGCAGATTCGAGAAGATAAACATGTCAATCAGAACTCTGCAGCGATTATCATGTTCAAGTCTAAATTTAGGACAGTGCGATCTCCTGGCCGGGGAGATATTTATTACGAAACGAGACTGCGACCCTAATCTCTGACAACTTTTAACTAATCCAAAATAACCCTTAAAGGAGTTAAGGTACATGCACACAAAGTGGGATGTAAATTTCCTCTTTCGCTATGATATTGTGATGCATTACATATCGGTTTCCCCGTACTGATGCAAATTTCGCATTATATTTTCGCATGCGTTCCTCTGGGTGACACCGTGACACTTTTTCTCTGAAAGTGACACCTTTTCTGACAAGTGACACTTTTTAGGTAAAAAAAGCACCTTTTCTATTTACTGTTGCGGACTACCGGCCCAAACACTTTTAGTTTGATTTACAGATAGTGTCGCCATCTATGTAACTCGTAAAAAGTAGCCGTGTTAACTCTACAACTATACCAGTACCATACCAAACTTACAACTATACAAACTATACCTTGCAATGTGTTTAAGGTACTTAATATTTCTTTCCATTTTTATCATGTACAAGCTGAAATGTATGTACAGCATGCGCGTTTGCGCGGTATCAAAAAGCGCATGGTGTCAAAAAGCACCTTTTTGCCAGGCATTGTGACACTTTCATGACTGGAGCTCTTGGCAACCCGGCACGTCAGTACAAATGCTAATTACTGACACCAGTGACGTATCCGTTTTGCATTGTCAAACATGATTCGCAGTCAGCTCGGGTTGAAGGAATATCTGTCTCAGGGGGGGGGGGGGGGTGGCGGGCAAAGATCATTTTTTGGCTCCTGTTCAAGGTTATTACACAATTTAATTACCTTTTTGGGGATTAATTAAAAAGGTTTAGAACATACCGTAAACCGACGCCATTGCGTTGCATTTGCCTTTGAAACTTATTTAGGGGCAAACAAATAGTAGGCTACCAAGATGAAAGATTCTGTGTCCCACCAAAACCTAGAGGGGTCATGCGCCCCCCCCCCCCCCTCCCAATGGTTTAAATATAAAGTGGGACCCCTCCAAATGGCGGCTCTACATATTGCAAAGAAGAAAAGCAGAGCCGTAACCGCTGGGCTTTTCACCCTCTCCGACCTTCTGAATAATTAGTGATCCGACCAGATTGACGGACTTGTTGCTGTAAAGGGTGATATGTTTTTCTGTATTTGCGAACAGTATTGGCGGAGGTCAGAATTTGCAGAAAGTAAAGTTGTGTTGGCATTAATCTTATGGTTTCCCTTCCCGTCGTCCGTGCGTCGGTCCGAGAGGAACACTGGCAATCAGTTTTTGCCGTATCCTGCCAATTCGTCAACCCAATTATTAAACAGTTTCATTCCAATATTTATTTCAGGTCATATATTGAGAAGTTTATTGGTTAATTTGTTGTCGTTTTTGTGTTTTTCGTATTTGCTCTTCTAGCTTTAGGCTATTGGAATTAAATTTGATTGACTGATTGATTAATTATTCCAATCGACAGGTAATAATTCCTCCTGTTTTTATCTTCCACATCAATTAACTTCTTTAAGTGTGTCCTAAATTCCAGATGCTCTTTCAAATGCTAATTAGTAGCAACAAGTACAAAATGCGTGGAGATTTACTTCGTATCACGCTGATCTGTAAGGGATAGGAGGGCCTGGAATAGAATTTAAATGAACTGATTTCATGGTGTGTGACCGAGCGTTAAGCCGGAGGTCGGAGCATCTGCTAGTCCCTTGCTGCACCATCCCCTCTGAAAGGGGCTTCCCTGCTTGATATTCTTCCGTTTCACAGAACGAGTGACATGGATAGAAGGGCAAGTAGTAACGAGGGTGACTAGAATGCCTTTCAAATGAGGGTACTCAACAAATGCGCCATCTTGCTTTTCAGATACTTTGTAATTGTAGGAAAAAAAATACTTTTATTTGGTATTTATTTATTTATTGTTATCATAAGTATGGTTTGAAATAAAGTAAACAAGTACCAACCAGGTCCGTATTCAGGAAATTTTTTTTTTTTTTTTTTTGGGGGGGGGGGGGACTTTGCCTGCAGGTCAGACTTATTCTACTCCAGAAAGTACAAAAAGACATAGATCAGAGGTTCAAGCGTATAAAAACGATTATTTTTTATGTTTCGGATAAGGCCGTTGTACCAACTATAGGTACCTTTTTTTACGTCCTCTAATTTTTACAAGATGGCTGGGCCACTTCCGAGATAGGGGCCCTAGTTTACCTAGGCAAAAATTAAAAAAAAAGTTAAAAAAGTTCACCACCGGTAGGCAGGGCAAACCTTAGCCAGCACAATCACAGCAGCCTACACATAAAAAGTATTTAAACTACCATAGATCTAGATAGTAAGTGATCTGTTTTTCACGTTTTTTATGCACTTTTCTTCTTGTCTATTTATTCATTCCACCAAAGAAGGATAAGCTTTCGTTTTTCACTTATACTTCAATTGCTTGTGTGTTTCTACGTGTTTTTTTTTCACAGGACTGTTTCGACGGGCAGGATAAACTGGACAGAAAAGAACTGGAAACGAGAGGCACAAGAACATCTTTCAAATGAAGGGTGTTCAAAAACTTACGACATACCTTAGCTAGCACAGTCAGGGCGTTCCTAGCTAGCTTATCGCTAGCATAGATTCTATTTACGCGATACTTTATTTATCGACTTTTAACACATTAATTCTTAAGATACAACTCCATATGTTTTTCTATAGTTTCTTTCACAGTACAATTTTGCTAAATTATCTTTGAGATGACGGGCACGATAAATCTTAAAGCACACCTCGCACTATTTCCTGTTTATGTTCAAATGATAAAAAAAACTGTTTGAGTACTGTAAAGCTAGGCTCTGCTTTTGACGAATTATTCACGGCCTTTACTGTTTTAAGCCTTTTCCCAGGCCCAAGGACTTCTAGCAAAATCTCGGCAGAAATCTGATAACCGGTTTTACGCATCAATAGCGAACACTCATTGGGAGCTTAATGCGCATGGAAACCTGTGAATCACCGCAAATGTAATGATTAGTTGTGCAACATTAGCGGGTCCAGAATGTAACATTTATTACAATTTATTTACAGAAATTAACATTTATTTATTGTAATATTTATTTTCATATTTTTGTCCCGCCATGGCCCTAAGTTTTTTTGAGAATACATTCATTCATTCATTCATCTGTAATTTTGGTTTCCTGCTTTAAGAACTAATGAATGCTGTTGCGGAAGTAGGTTGCATTGACATTATAACTAGACAGGTCTTTATATCGGCACATTCACACCAGTATATCACCGTCAAGGTTGATCTCTATAGCATTACGAGCGAAAAATCAGAACAGTCAAAGCTATACAGACTTCGACTTGCCCCCCCCCCCTAAAGAAACAGAATTTCACTCATTACAACCTACGTTTATATTTTAAATCAAAAATAACTTTCATTCCCCATAATCGACTATCATATTATCTGTTTAAATATATTTTATTTGCCCTTAATTTAAACCCCCACCCCCACCTTTAAATGTAGGGCTACAAAGCCCATCTACAAACATGACCTTACCGTTGACCCAATGAATCCTCACACCAAGTTTCATCAAAACTCCGAGGGGTTGCGCACTGGCCGATTTCGTGTACACCATGAGGCAGAGGCAGATGAGGCACGTGAGGCAGGCATGAGGCACGTGAGGCAGACATGAGGCACGTGAGGCAGGCATGAGGCACGTGAGGCAGGCATGAGGCACGTGAGGCACGTGAGGCACGTGAGGCAGACATGAGGCACGTGAGGCAGACACGATGAAAATACAACTTGAGTAGAATTGAAGTCATCGGACAAAAAAATCTTAGCAATGTCAGTGTCAAAATGTCGCAACATTTTGTTTGGTATTACATATTGATTAAGCAATTCGTTTGTGGCAAATCTCTGAAAGTACCCAGTACCGACAGTACTGTTCAGGCCACAGAGTATCATGATAGTAATATAAGAGGTCTAACTCGCCTATCTTGCAATGTAACGGATGGGATGGAAAAATTCCCGCGCGCCACCTGCAGAAGATTCTCATTTGACCATTTGATTTTGGCCTACATTTGACGGTTCGTTTTGACACCATAGTCATTGAGTGTGAAACCCTGACTGGTTTTACAGTAGACCCAGGGGCATCACGAGCCCTTCCTTGTAGAGGGAGGGGGTGGGGAGGGGCAGCTCCAAGATTATACCAGAATTGTTCGAGATTTTACCTTGGAATTTACCGGAATTTCTTTGCATTACTACGTCATTTCTTTGAAGTTTATTCACTGCCCAGATCTTAAAATATTTGTCTACATCCGGAGAAGGGGGGGAAAATAATCATTGAAAACATGCATCCATGTGCGACCCTGTATTCAGCCGAACGCCGAAACTTTGGTTGCCTTCTTAGCCATTTTTGACATGTTATTATAGCACTTGCCTTTCGGCCAAGTGCCATATAGCGATTGCAATTTCTGTCCGTCCGTCGGTCGGTCCGGATCGGGCACTTCCACATCCGCTAGGACGATCAAACTTGGCAGGCATATCAGGGACCCCAAGTGATTGTTGCATCATTTCCCCCGATCCGAGCGTCGTTGGGGGAGTGGAGGGAGGGGAATCCGGAATCTTGAGGTATTTATAACTTTTGAACGGGTGATCGGATAGCAATGAAAAACTAGACCTACGTTGCCTGGGCAACGTGAAGTGTTGCGAGGTTTTGTTTCTTCGCTTTCGGTTAAATGCTTTTTAAATCCTTTTGAATCCGTAGACATCGTGACGGATGAAAACTTGGAACAATATCTTATATAATCTAGTTGGTATTATAAAGCTATCCTTAACTTTTCAGGATTAAAATACCATAGATGACGCTATCAATTATTACGAAACTACCTCATTGTTTTACATTATCGTTTGTACCCGTTGCGGAAACAGTTAATCCTAGATTACAGCGATAGACCATCGATACAAACTTTCTTACCGTCAGATTTATATAAATCGAATACAATATGCAACAATTTGCACAAAATTCTAGCCCCTCGTGAACCGATTCTTACTTACAAGTCCGTCTCCCATGATAAACATCAAGTTCACCGGATGAAAAATAATGGGTACACCAGGTAGCAAAAGTTGCAAACCCCTCATCGCTGAAGATTTGCCGATTATTACTTACAAGTCCCTTGCATGTTTTACAATTGGGAACCAAATTGTTCTTACCATCGATTACACCGGAAACAAATCACAGATACACCAACTGGCAAAAGCTGCAAACCCTCATTGCCGAAGATGATTATGAGCTAACATATATCGACTGTCGCCTATAAGTCCCCTACATGTCTCACAGCTGGCATCGCCTATTGTTGGTTTCGTGTGTACATTCCTACTGAAGTTGTCAACCCCTTGAAACTTTCAAACTGGTGTATCTCACGAAGGAATCTTTGTACCGAAAAACGGATGCCATATACTTTGATCAGCTCATCAACGGCTATCGATTGCCGTTGAAAAAAAAATTCTACCTGTCTTAGTTCAAAAGTTGACTTTTTTGCCGTAGGCCAACTTTCTAACGTCACCACTTAGAAAGGAGCAAAGGATAAGCTCCAATTTCTTTAGCAAGGAGAGAAGTTCTAAAGTTTAAGATGTACATCTGATACCATTTCTCTAACCGCACACCCAAGTGCAAAAAAAACGAATGATAAACTCAGCTGAAATCGCGAACACAAATGGATAGAAAAAATAGATGGCAGCACTTTTGGACCCGTGGTAAAAAGCCATTTTTTTATTTGCTCTAGATTTTTCTATTTATCACTCAAAGAAGATATGTTGGCTATGGGGCCGGGTAACTGCCGCATATAATTTAACACTTATATTTAAACCAGATTTTAACACTATATTTACCAGATCTTTTTTAGCTTTTTAACCAGATCTAACACTATATTTAACACCAGATTTTAATCCATCTTCAATTTGAAACTGGTGCCTGCCTGCTTGCGTGCTAGAGCGGAGCTTTCCACTCGAAAGCAGAAACATGGTCTGATGAAACGAAAGGTTGGCTGCAGAACTTCAGATAGTCTTCTCTGGCATAGGCTATATAACTCCTCTTCACTTCGCACACCGTAGGCTCTGGCTCGAGGACAAGTAAAAACCATCCTTTTTGGCCCCAGGCAAGAGTTCTACGGAGCTTTCCAAAATGTAATGTCATATTCATCAATCCGGCCTAAGGTCCACACTTTCCGTAAAAACCGCACAGGTTAGACCCTTACCAATTACCAGGAATAAAATGAAATCGGCGGCATAGGAAAAAAAAAAAAAAAACAAGACAAACCAAAGTGTTGCTCTCGCAACACAATGATGTTTGGAGAGATCTCGTGCCTCAGACGACCCACTTAAAATCCGGACCGGATCCGGTGACTTTGGGGGGAGATGGAGGGGGGAACCGGAAATCTTGGGAAACGCTTAGAGTGGAGGGATCGGGACGAAACTTGGTCGGAAGAACAAGCACAAGTCCTAGATACATCGTTGAGAGAACCGGACCGGATTTGGGCACTGTGGCGGGAGTTTGGGGGGGGGGGGGATTAGGTGATCCCGCGAGTTCGGTACTAGGACGATGGAATTTGGTAGGCATATCAGGGACACGAACAGGCTGCCTTAAGAATAGTCGTTGAGAAGTCTTTTGAATAGTCCTGAGTATACCTAAGTCTGTCAGAGATAATTTACCAGGGTTTCTTAAAGGCATTAATCAACTAACAAGAATATTTATTTTACCTTTCAAATAATCCGCATGGACAACCCAGTTCAAAGTTCCCGAGGGGATAAGAAGCTCCCTCTCTTTTTGTTATTCATCACAGATCTCGTAGCTGAGCGGAAATTTTTCAAAAATCCCTAAACGTGTCACCAGAACGGGCGATGAGGCACGTGAGGCAGGCATGAGGCAGGTGAGGCAGGTGAGGCAGTCATGAGGCAGGCGAGGCAGGCATGAGGCACGTGAGGCAGGCATGAGGCAGGTGAGGCAGGCATGAGGCACGTGAGGCAGGCATGAGGCACGTGAGGCAGGCATGAGGCACGTGAGGCAGGCATGAGGCACGTGAGGCAGGCATGAGGCAGGGAACTTGTACACCATGGGGCAGCAGCGCGCAACCCCTCGCAAAACTCATTCCCTTCGAGAGTTATCGTGCTCACAGACAGACGGACATTTTTGCGATGTCAGAGGTATCCCGCCACTTACGTTTTGGGATCCCAAAAAGGGAGGAGAGGAAAAAACCTATGATTTCAACCAGGCCCGTATCCAGGAATTTATTTCGGGGGGGGGGGGGGGTGTCCCTTTCGGGGTGGTTTTGCTTGCAAGTCGCACAAGAAAGTGCAAAAAAGACAGAGATCAGAGGGAAAAGCCTCTAAAATTGGGTATTTTCGTATGTTTCGAAGGGGGGGGGGGGTTCAACCCCCTAGCCCCCCCTCCTGGATACAGCCTTGATTTCAACTATAGATGAAAAAAAAGAGAAAAAAAACAAGAGAAACAAGGAACTACAAAGAAAGAAAGCAAAAACACGGGAAGGGATTAAGGGAGGGGTATAGACGAGAAAAACACTAAATAACTTCCCTGTAATGACCTTTCGCTGCTCGCTTGAATGAATTAAAAACTATCATATATGTCATCTGAGTATTTATTTTGCGCTATATTGTATCCCCTATCGGCTATTTATACATTATTATTATTATGATTTTGTTATCTTCGATAACATCTTAGCCACTGAGGGTGGTAGTCGATGTGTAAGGAAGGGTGAATCAGAACAAAAGAAGCAGCTGACACTATGCATTATGATTCATGACAAAAAAGGAGTGGGGACGTGACCACCACTGGCTAATACTGAATAGAACTCTTTTGAGCTACTGGATATTAAAGACAGGTGTCGAACGTGGCTACACATTTGAATGAGTCTAGACTCAGGACTCCTTGCAAGGGAAATTAGTCATTTATCCCCTTTTGCGTTTTTGCCTTGTCAAGAACAGATGATACAGGAACAACCCTCTACACTGTCAGAAGTTTCATAACAGATAACACGAGGATGCGCGGTTTCAACAGATAATGCATAACAGATAACACTTCGGACGTTATCTGTTGTGTTTGAAAACGTTATGCACATTATTAGCCATTAGCCAAAAAAGCATCTACTGACTTTATTCCTTATCGTCATGCTGGAAAGCTCAGCAGATATTTTTTGGCGGTTTTTCGGTTCTTCCTGATCGTAACGCTTATTATGCGTAACATTTGGAAACACAACAGATACCATCTGAAGTGTTATCTGTTAAGCATTATCTGTTGAAACCGCGCATCCTCGTGTTACCTCTTATGAAACTTCTGACATTGTAATCTCTATCTTAATGGGGTTGGGTGGGTGAGGAGGGGGGGGGCATCAAGTTTAGTTTCATTTTATTTCTAACATTAGAAGACAAATGAACTTATATCGTTTCATGGCCAGAAGATAACAACGAAAAATATAGCTTAAAGGACCCGTCGTACCTATAATGTCGATGTAATCTGTATTCATTAATTCTTATACCCGGAAAATTTTACATCTTGAATTCTAAGCCCGCTAACACCTCACCAGTCTTTGCACTAGTTCGTTAGTGTCTATCCTTCAACGTTTTCCTAAGTGTCCTTAATATATTTTTTCCTCTGCTGCAATCCTTCAAAATCGAGTTAAAATAAACTGATAAAATATATATAGACACTTCTTCAGCCCAAGCTGGCTGCGAATCATATTTGACGGTTCAAAACGGATAAGTCAGCTCAGGACCGTATCCAGGGGGGGGGGAGGGGCGGGGTTAGGGGGTTGAACCCCTAGCCCCCCCCCCCCGACACATGCAAAAATAATCATTTTTATATGCTTTTCCCTCTGATCTATGTATTTTTTGTCCTGTCCGCAGGCAACCCCCCCCCCCCCTCCCGAAATAAATTCCTGGATACGAGCCTGAGTCAGCTACATCTTATTGGAGCTATATTTCCGCCCTTCTTGGCAAGGGCCCTCTCCAAGCTCAAGCTAGAAAACGGACTTATGGAAAAACAATTAAAGATTCTTCCAAATATCTGATTCTGTGAGCAGCCGTGTCCAGATCACAGCACCACCTTTGACTCCAACCAATTTTCAGAGAAGAAGTTAACAAAATCTGATATTCGAGGACGAATCTTTAGATGTTTTTCCACAAGTTCATTTTCTAGCTTGAGCGACTTGAGCACAAATAGCCTTTCTTGCCAAGAAAGGCCGAACTATAGCTCTAATAAAATGTATCTGAATTTTCCGTTCTGCACCGTTATATATAATTTATATGTAAATATTCGATACAGAATATTACATAAGTAAATCTTGACACTGATTGGTAAACTGATCAAAACTGATCGATAAAAATAGGTCAATAATTATGCATCCATAGCTTATATGTATATTCTAAAATTAATGTACAATAATGTACAAAATTTAATACAAAAAGTACATATATAAATAACGAATTGTTACAATCATTAGTCTATTTCTGAGAAATAACAGAACGTAGCAAGCTAATAGGAACAAATCTATAATATAAAAAATACTATAATACATTACATAAATATAAATTTGATCCTGAATAAAACTCAATCAACAAAATAAATCCATCTATGAATTTTCTAAAAGTTTGATAGAAAAAGTACATACATAAATAATAAACTGTTACAACCATTAGCCTAGCGTATTTCTGAAAATACAACAACATAGTAAGCAGGTTCGGATCCAGGAATGTACTGCCCGTGGGTCGGACTATCCCCCCCCCCCTCGATACGGCCCTGGTAGCAAGCTATGAGGGAAAATATCCACCAAAACCGATTTTTTTTTTATCATCTTCTTGAGAAGTTGCTAAATATTTTCAGTTTAAGTATTTGACACATGACCACTGACACGATCTCAAGGCTAGCGTGAGATCGTTTCTAAGTGCCCATCGTAAAACAACCATTTGTGTGATTTGTGGTATTTTAGACACACATTCAGTCAGGAACCGACATTAATATTCCATACTTGTTGCTCGTGCGAGAAATCGAAAACTAAACGAATTCGAGAGTGAGAAAAAACTCGCGTCAGCCCATGAATACATGTCAGATTATACATCAAATCTCCGAAATTGGTAAAGAGCGCACACTCCCTACCCTTACACAAACGATGTGATGAACTTCAGGAAATGGTCAATATCAACTGCATAAAGAGGTAAGGGTGTTGGTATTTTTTATGGCACTTACTGCTTCGCTTATGTGCCATATACCGATCACTTTCGGTCGGTCTGTCAGTCGTTCGGTCTGTCAGGCCACTGTTCTCTAGTTAGGGTAGTTCAAGAAGGGCTAGGAAGATGAAACTTGGCAGGCGGATAAGGGACCCGACCAAACTAACTTGGGTCGCTTCCCCGATAGGACCACCGTGGGGGGAGTGAAAGGAAGGGGAATCCGGAATCTTGAGGTATGTGGCGAGCGATTCTTTTTTGACATTTTGTGATTCATAAGTGTGATTTTTCCCTCTGTGATTTGCCTTTTGTTTTTCTTTGTTGTGTGATCTTTTTTCTGTGTTTTTCTACTTTCTTTCTTTTTTATACTCCATCATTTTCTCTTTCCTGTACGATGGGTGAAAAATAAACATTACATTATATTACATTACATTACATAACTTTAGAACGGGGGATCGGAACTGAACGAAACTTGATATTTGGAAATACCTTGTATCAAAATGTCCCACTTCAAGTCCGGACCGGATCCGATGAATGTGGGAGGGGGGGGGGGGGGGTTAAATGGTGGAACCGGAAATCTTGTAACACGCTTTAAGTGGAGCGATTGGAAACTTGGTGGGGGGGAAAAAGCACAAGAACTAGATGCATCCGATAGACCCGGATCGAATTTGGGCACTGTGGAAGGAGTTAGAGGGGGGGGGGGGGGCAGAATTCCGAAGATCGCGAGTTAAGGCACTTCCAGATGTGCTAGGATGATGCAACTTGGCTTCGAAATTAGAGACTTGACAAGATTGGCTTAGAAGTTGTCACTTATTTGATCCGCCCAAGTACTGACCCTAATATTCAAGTACTAATCCTAACCGCGAAGTACAAAAAAAAACTATTATTTTCACCCTCCCCATGATCATTATTGCCTCAATGGTTTTGCTCAAAAATAAATTTTTAAAATCCTGAAAGTGCGTATCTTAACCCAAAAGTAAAAAAAAATATACTTTTGACCAAACGATCTATATTCATGATCCCCAAGGGCCCACGATAATTTTTGCCTCTAGGGTTTTGCTTACAAGTGAATTTCTTCAAGCAAAATACACATTCTCATGATCCCGATGAGCTTATCATCATTTGTGCTTTAAGAGTGTTCATTAAAGATAAATCTCTCGTGCCCTTAAAGTGAGCATCATCACAGTCTGAAACAAATAAAATAGTTTTTAAGAACGATAGCCTACATTCGCATGATTTCCAAGGATCCATGATCATTCTTATCGAAGGGTTTTGCTTATAAATGATCACCACAGACCCACGAATTGACGAATTCATACTTTCATCCTTCGACCCAGCCTTGTAAGTGCCATATAAGCTTCTAGCTCTTGTCTCTTTTTATTTGATTAGTTGTCAGCCCAAGAAGATATGTCAGATTGTTTATTACATTGTCAATCAATCAATCATCATTTCATCCCTTAGCATCAAGAAGTTGTCCAACATGATAGCAAAAGACTGTCAACATATGTTAAACATAATTAAAGATTTGGACGGACTGACGGAGGGAGCCTTCTGGTAGCTTGAGCCATCGCCACCGAGTACGCGCTTCCTCTTTAAAGCGGGCGGTGACACCAAGATGCCATTTAAACAAACCTTAATCATTAACTTTTTTGTCGAAAGGTGATACCCAGAAGGCCCACATCTGGGTCAGAGAGACATCGCCCTTCACGAAATCCTGTTCCCTGATCTTCGACCACCACCTGCCCGGCAGCAGCTGGAAACTGTGTTTAAACACCGGGCACTCGAGTATTTGAACGATTAGATAAGAACCCCGTCCAGACGCGTCGGGACATCTTTGGAAACTTCCTACTTTCCGGATGCTGATTAATGGTCGCTAATATCACCCTCGCTCCCACGATCTTGTTTTGACTTTGCGGAATTGTAAAATCGCGTGCTCCCGTTCTCCTAGACGAAGTAAAGGGAATGACTATTTACCCGACGTTATTAACCATTGGCGACTGTCTTAATGACACATTAGTACTCGCTACAAGGACTTGATTAAAGTCCGTATCCAAACCTGGACGTTTTAATCATAATCGAATCTTCAGCTTTTGGTAAATACAAAACCAAACCGATAAACTTCATGACAAGACAAGAGCTCGTGCATCAAACATTTGAACTCAAAGTAGCAACTCCTTTCAAGCTAGAAAGAGAGTAAAAAAAAAAGAAAGAAAGATTTACAATTTGATGTACAAAACTTATAAGAGTATGCAATTGCTAATTATAAAGTGACAATTCATTACCTTAAATCACAGCTTGAAGTGAAATAAGGACTTTTGATCCTGTTGAATCACTCCTTGTGATGACTGTTTATCTGTGGTTGGTTGCAGTCTAGTGGAAGATTCTGGTGCATCCCAGTCAAATCTCTACAGTTTGTCTCTCCACTCAGCATCCAAACGGCGTTTGAATGCTTCTGTCGATTCAGCAGCAACATTGTCCTCCTTGCGGTTGTTCCAGAGGTTCACGATCCGGTTCGAGAAGAAGTTGCATCTTGCTCCAGTCCTTGCGTGACATTTGTGGATACGTTTTGGTGTCCTCGTGTCGTGTTATGTGGGAGGGGTCAATCTCCAGGAGCTCATTTCTAATAATAATAATAATTTATTTTTAGCCCACAAATCGTACAAGACGAAAGAGGTGGAGTACAGAAGAATATATGAAAACATAATTAGGCAAAACACTACACATACAAACAAAATCAACTTAAGAGTCAAACAGACGAATAAGCCCATGAGAGGGCGACAGACGCGCGTACGCCGTTTCGGATTGGATCTTGATTGATCATTATGGTAGATGAAGAAATTTATAGCTAAATGGACAGCGACAAGTGAAGAGGATAGAGGCTCGAAAGTTAACAACCGGGATGAAGTTAATGTGTGTGTTGTTTTGCCACCTCTGTCGAAAGAAACTTACAACCTCTATCTGAAGCAGAAATAGCGTATTTTAGGCCTTTTAAAGGACACCTCGTACTAATGATTGTAATTAGTTCTGCTTCAGCAGTATTTTTATCCATTCTCGTTCCTGAGATTTACCCTTCATGAGTGTCTCCTAGCTCCTCTATTAGCATTACACTGATTATCACGCTTGCCACGTTCTTTCTCTTTCCGCGATGTATCCAGCTCCCAATCATTGTTCGAAGAAGCTTATTGGTCTAGAGGCTGGTTATGCAGATTTTGCTAAGTTTGTCATTCAAGGCAAGGAACATGGGAAGAGTCTAAAAAACATACGAAGCTTTGTCTTATTTCTACAACCATCGCTAAGTTTTAAAGTAGAACACTCTCTCAAAAAGTCTTGGCAGAAACACGAAGTTAAGTAACGCGAGGTGTCCTTTTAAGTTTTCTGTCCAACAAAATGTCCTGGACAATTACACAGCTTTACAAACATCCGCTTTTGCTCAACTTTGACACTGTTCCGATGTTTTGCAATACCGGGATTCCCGAATTCCTTCCGTTAGCATAGTGATTGTGGGTCAATAAATAGTAATGTCTTATCGGTGAGTTTCTGTATTATCTTGTGATTCTTGTGAACATCTTCATCTTACGAATATTCTGGAAGACTTCTTTTCACTATTGTTATCTATCTTGCTCGAAACTAGTTGTTATTTAAATGGGAATTTTTAATGCTTGGAACTGGCATTGACGGTACCATCAAGATCCATTACCATCAGGGCCGTATCCAGGGGGGGTAGGGCCCCCCCCCCCCCCCCCCGAAACATAAAAATAATCATTTTTTATAGGCTTTTCCCTCTGATCCATGTCTTTTGTGTCCGACCCACGGGCAAACCCCCCACCAAAAGGAACCCCCCACCCCCGAAATAAATTCCTGGATACGGGCCTGATTACCATCATCCATGTTATGTGCTTAGCATGAAATGGATAACTGGAGTATCTATATGGTCGCCGTGACCTTTACATATGTTATTATTACTGGTATAATATGACTGATGTCCCCTGATAGGAAAATGAATACTCCTACCGCTTTGGAAAAATCCTTTTCATCTCGCCTTGCATTCAAAAGAAAAGTTCAACTACGTTTGATTCTTTGTGAAATGAAACATGGTCTGTTCGCTCACAGGAAAAATTTCAGGCCCGAAGTACTCTTTTCCTATAGGCCATAGCAACAAGTATCGAGCAAGAAAAACAAGACCAAAGGTTTCGATGGGATCCCAAAAATTCAATATCTGATCCAGACAACTGGGTCTTGTCTTACCCAGATCCAGTCATCGCCAGACTTCTTGGACATTTTTACAATTAAAACTAAGAAACCGATTAAGGCCAAATAGCTAGTCATCTAAGAAAACCAAGTTCAGATATAGATTCAGCATGTGTGTTTACCCCTATAAGTCATATCTGTTTTGACAAAAGCTTTCTGCCAATTTCCTGGTTTCGGCCGAACTCCAGAACTACTTGTCCGGCGAAAAAAGAAAGCTCGAAAACGAACTCAGGGTATCTTCTTTCTCCAATAATGAACATCTAATCAACTTCAAATAAAAATTTAACTTATAAAAAATGTTCCGACTCCAGTCGGATTCCGATCGAACTAAATTTCCGAGTAAAATATGATTGTCAAACACGGATTCAGCATCTCTTCTTACCCTTAAATCGGTTATCTAATCAACTAGAAATAAACCTTAAGCTTCTAACAATTTTCCGGTTTTGGCCGGATTGGGGGGGGGGGGAACTACATGTCCAGGTAGAAATTTTTTCATAAGTGTTCAACATGTCTTCTTGCCCTAAATCGAACATCTAATCAACTCCAAATAAAACTTTTAATTTTAACAAACTTTCCGATTTGGGCCGAATTCCGGGCGAACTACTTGTCAGTCGAGAAAATGGTTTTCACCATCGTCCTCCCCATGTCTTCCTACCCCTAAATCGAACATTTAATCAACTTCAAATAAAACTCTTACTTTTAACAAATTTTCCGGTTTTGGCCGGATTCCGGGCGAACTACTTGTCCGATGACAAAATGGTTTTCACTATCGTGTTCAACATGTCTTCTTACTCCATAATCGACTATCAAATTAGCTGTTTCAAAATATTTTGTTTGCCTCTTAATTTGAACCCCCACCCCTAAATGTACGAACTTGACTGGTCCGACGACCCAACGAATCCTCACACCAAGTTTCATCAAAATATCTCATTCCCTTCGAGAGTTATCGTGCTTACAGACGGACAGACGGACGGACGGACAACTTTTGCGATGTCATAGGTATCCCTCCACTTACGTTTTGGGATCCCAAACACTAAAAAGGAAAGGAGAAATATTCGCGAGCTTATGATGTGCTGATACTAAAAACTCGCGGAAATGACACTGCCAATTATTCGCTGATGATTCATTTTGTTATTAGATGGAATTCAGAATCCCGGCATCGCGGAACTGCGTCTATGTGGTGAGAAAAGGGGTTAGACACTGGCTAACAACAACTGAAGGAAATGACGGTATACACAGCTTTGCTGGTGTTTATGATACTTTCATTACAAAAATGAAAATGAACATTCAAAATATTCGCAAATGAGCTTATCAGATGTTGATACTACCTGCGGAAACGACACTGCCAATTACACGCCGATTATTCATATTGTTAACAGAAGTAATTTAGAATCCCGGCATTGCCTAACTGCGTTCATGTAGTGAGAAAAGGGGTTAGAAACTAGCAAGCAGCAATCTGAAGGAAGACAACGTATACACCGCTTTGTTGGTGTTTATGATACTTTCTTTACAAAATTGAAAATGAATGTTCAAAATATTCGCAAAGGAGCTTATTACATGTTGATACTACTCGCGGAAATGGCACAGCCAATTACTCGCTGATGATTTATTTTGATAATAGAAGGAACTAAGAATCCAGGCATCGCCGAACTGCGCCCATGTGGTGAGAAAAGGGATTAGACACTGGTCAACAGCAGCCTGAAGTAAATGAAGGTAGACACGAGGGTAGACACAGCTTTGTTGGTGTTTCTCGTTCTCTTTACAAAAATGTAAATTAACATTCAAAATATTCGCAAAAGAGCTTATTATATCTTGATCCTAAACAAAAATTCTTGAAATTGACACTGCCGATTACTCGCTGATGATTATTTTGTTAATAGATGGAATTTAGAATCCCGACATCGCCGAACTGCGTCAGTGTGGTGACAATGGGGTTAGGCACTTGCAAGCAAAAACCTGAAGGAAGTGAACGTACACACCGCTTTGTTGGTGTTTATAATACTTTGGTTGAAAAATTATACTTTCGTTGGTTTGACTCTTATTATTGACTAGCTCTTCAATTACTGACAAGAAGATGCTGTGATAAGTAAATTACTGAATAACGAGCAATCTTTACAGACATGTTATATAATTTTGAGGTTTTTGCGCCTGCTACAAGAAACAAGCAATTTTCGACTGGCTGAGTACCAAATGTTGGCAAAATGAGAGTCCGATTTGCATGTTACCCGAGCATATACTTTTTACTGCTTCGTCTATTTCCCGTGCCATTTATGGGCAGAAAAAAGTCAATCCAGGATGTGCCTGTTCCCCGGAATAGCGCGTGAGAGGCCAATGAACCAAAACCAAACTGTGTTTTCCCTTTTGTTCTATTTTATGATGTCTGCCGATGGGCTACAGGAGAGGCATGTAAACGTCACCTTATTGTGGGTCCACACTGACACGAATATTTCCGAAATGGTTCGCAAATATTCCCCTCCCCTTTTCTTCTTTTGCCACAAAAGGCAAGTTTCTTCTTTTACCACAAAATTAGCGGGTCAAAGCTACAGATTCGCGACAATTTTTCGGAAAATCGCTGTAGCTGGAAAATGTCAATTTTACTGGAAAAGGCGAATGTTGCTGGAAAATGTCCCCACTGGCACGAATATTTGCGAAATGTTCCGCAAATATTCCCCTCCCCGTTTCTTCTTTTGCACAAAGGCCCGTTTCCTCTTTTGCCACAAAATTAGCGGGTCAAAGCTACAGATTCGCGACAATTTTTCGGAAAATCGCTGTAGCTGGAAAATGTCAATTTTACTGGAAAAGGCGAATGTTGCTGGAAAATGTCCCCACTGGCACGAATATTTGCGAAATGTTCCGCAAATATTCCCCTCCCCGTTTCTTCTTTTGCACAAAGGCCCGTTTCCTCTTTTGCCACAAAATTAGCGGGTCAAAGCTACAGATTCGCGACAATTTTTCGGAAAATCGCTGTAGCTGGAAAATGTCAATTTTACTGGAAAAGGCGAATGTTGCTGGAAAATGTCCCCACTGGCACGAATATTTGCGAAATGTTCCGCAAATATTCCCCTC
This sequence comes from Branchinecta lynchi, assembly GCA_023053575.1. Lineage (NCBI taxonomy): Eukaryota > Metazoa > Arthropoda > Branchiopoda > Anostraca > Branchinectidae > Branchinecta > Branchinecta lynchi. The sequence continues at coordinate 10,804,669 of JAKZAP010000012.1, read as the reverse complement.
CCCGTTTCTTCTTTTGCACAAAGGCCCGTTTCCTCTTTTGCCACAAAATTAGCGGGTCAAAGCTACAGATTCGCGACAATTTTTCGGAAAATCGCTGTAGCTGGAAAATGTCAATTTTACTGGAAAAGGTCAATGTAGATGGAAAATGTCCCCACTGGCACGAATATTTGCAAAATGTTCCGCAAATATTCCCCTCCCCGTTTCTTCTTTTGCCACAAAATTAGCGGGTCAAAGCTACAGATTCGCGACAATTTTTCGGAAAATCGCTGTAGCTGGAAAATGTCAATTTTACTGGAAAAGGTCAATGTAGATGGAAAATGTCCCCACTGGCACGAATATTTGCAAAATGTTCCGCAAATATTCCCCTCCCCGTTTCTTCTTTTGCCACAAAATTAGCGGGTCAAAGCTACAGATTCGCGACAATTTTTCGGAAAATCGCTGTAGCTGGAAAATGTCAATTTTACTGGAAAAGGTCAATGTAGATGGAAAATGTCCCCACTGGCACGAATATTTGCAAAATGTTCCGCAAATATTCCCCTCCCCGTTTCTTCTTTTGCCACAAAATTAGCGGGTCAAAGCTACAGATTCGCGACAATTTTTCGGAAAATCGCTGTAGCTGGAAAATGTCAATTTTACTGGAAAAGGCGAATGTTGCTGGAAAATGTCCCCACTGGCACGAATATTTGCGAAATGTTCCGCAAATATTCCCCTCCCCGTTTCTTCTTTTGCCACAAAATTAGCGGGTCAAAGCTACAGATTCGCGACAATTTTTCGGAAAATCGCTGTAGCTGGAAAATGTCAATTTTACTGGAAAAGGCGAATGTTGCTGGAAAATGTCCCCACTGGCACGAATATTTGCGAAATGTTCCGCAAATATTCCCCTCCCCGTTTCTTCTTTTGCCACAAAATTAGCGGGTCAAAGCTACAGATTCGCGACAATTTTTCGGAAAATCGCTGTAGCTGGAAAATGTCAATTTTACTGGAAAAGGCGAATGTTGCTGGAAAATGTCCCCACTGGCACGAATATTTGCGAAATGTTCCGCAAATATTCCCCTCCCCGTTTCTTCTTTTGCCACAAAATTAGCGGGTCAAAGCTACAGATTCGCGACAATTTTTCGGAAAATCGCTGTAGCTGGAAAATGTCAATTTTACTGGAAAAGGCGAATGTTGCTGGAAAATGTCCCCACTGGCACGAATATTTGCGAAATGTTCCGCAAATATTCCCCTCCCCGTTTCTTCTTTTGCCACAAAATTAGCGGGTCAAAGCTACAGATTCGCGACAATTTTTCGGAAAATCGCTGTAGCTGGAAAATGTCAATTTTACTGGAAAAGGTCAATGTAGATGGAAAATGTCCCCACTGGCACGAATATTTGCGAAATGTTCCGCAAATATTCCCCTCCCCGTTTCTTCTTTTGCCACAAAATTAGCGGGTCAAAGCTACAGATTCGCGACAATTTTTCGGAAAATCGCTGTAGCTTGAAAATGTCAATTTTACTGGAAAAGGCGAATGTTGCTGGAAAATGTCCCCACTGGCACGAATATTTGCGAAATGTTCCGCAAATATTCCCCTCCCCGTTTCTTCTTTTGCCACAAAATTAGCGGGTCAAAGCTACAGATTCGCGACAATTTTTCGGAAAATCGCTGTAGCTGGAAAATGTCAATTTTACTGGAAAAGGCGAATGTTGCTGGAAAATGTCCCCACTGGCACGAATATTTGCGAAATGTTCCGCAAATATTCCCCTCCCCGTTTCTTCTTTTGCCACAAAATTAGCGGGTCAAAGCTACAGATTCGCGACAATTTTTCGGAAAATCGCTGTAGCTGGAAAATGTCAATTTTACTGGAAAAGGTCAATGTAGATGGAAAATGTCCCCACTGGCACGAATATTTGCGAAATGTTCCGCAAATATTCCCCTCCCCGTTTCTTCTTTTGCCACAAAATTAGCGGGTCAAAGCTACAGATTCGCGACAATTTTTCGGAAAATCGCTGTAGCTGGAAAATGTCAATTTTACTGGAAAAGGTCAATGTAGATGGAAAATGTCCCCACTGGCACGAATATTTGCAAAATGTTCCGCAAATATTCCCCTCCCCGTTTCTTCTTTTGCCACAAAATTAGCGGGTCAAAGCTACAGATTCGCGACAATTTTTCGGAAAATCGCTGTAGCTGGAAAATGTCAATTTTACTGGAAAAGGCGAATGTTGCTGGAAAATGTCCCCACTGGCACGAATATTTGCGAAATGTTCCGCAAATATTCCCCTCCCCGTTTCTTCTTTTGCCACAAAATTAGCGGGTCAAAGCTACAGATTCGCGACAATTTTTCGGAAAATCGCTGTAGCTGGAAAATGTCAATTTTACTGGAAAAGGCGAATGTTGCTGGAAAATGTCCCCACTGGCACGAATATTTGCGAAATGTTCCGCAAATATTCCCCTCCCCGTTTCTTCTTTTGCACAAAGGCCCGTTTCCTCTTTTGCCACAAAATTAGCGGGTCAAAGCTACAGATTCGCGACAATTTTTCGGAAAATCGCTGTAGCTGGAAAATGTCAATTTTACTGGAAAAGGTCAATGTAGATGGAAAATGTCCCCACTGGCACGAATATTTGCAAAATGTTCCGCAAATATTCCCCTCCCCGTTTCTTCTTTTGCCACAAAATTAGCGGGTCAAAGCTACAGATTCGCGACAATTTTTCGGAAAATCGCTGTAGCTGGAAAATGTCAATTTTACTGGAAAAGGCGAATGTTGCTGGAAAATGTCCCCACTGGCACGAATATTTGCAAAATGTTCCGCAAATATTCCCCTCCCCGTTTCTTCTTTTGCACAAAGGCCCGTTTCCTCTTTTGCCACAAAATTAGCGGGTCAAAGCTACAGATTCGCGACAATTTTTCGGAAAATCGCTGTAGCTGGAAAATGTCAATTTTACTGGAAAAGGCGAATGTTGCTGGAAAATGTCCCCACTGGCACGAATATTTGCGAAATGTTCCGCAAATATTCCCCTCCCCGTTTCTTCTTTTGCATAAAGGCCCGTTTCCTCTTTTGCCACAAAATTAGCGGGTCAAAGCTACAGATTCGCGACAATTTTTCGGAAAATCGCTGTAGCTGGAAAATGTCAATTTTACTGGAAAAGGCGAATGTTGCTGGAAAATGTCCCCACTGGCACGAATATTTGCGAAATGTTCCGCAAATATTCCCCTCCCCGTTTCTTCTTTTGCACAAAGGCCCGTTTCCTCTTTTGCCACAAAATTAGCGGGTCAAAGCTACAGATTCGCGACAATTTTTCGGAAAATCGCTGTAGCTGGAAAATGTCAATTTTACTGGAAAAGGTCAATGTAGATGGAAAATGTCCCCACTGGCACGAATATTTGCAAAATGTTCCGCAAATATTCCCCTCCCCGTTTCTTCTTTTGCCACAAAATTAGCGGGTCAAAGCTACAGATTCGCGACAATTTTTCGGAAAATCGCTGTAGCTGGAAAATGTCAATTTTACTGGAAAAGGTCAATGTAGATGGAAAATGTCCCCACTGGCACGAATATTTGCAAAATGTTCCGCAAATATTCCCCTCCCCGTTTCTTCTTTTGCCACAAAATTAGCGGGTCAAAGCTACAGATTCGCGACAATTTTTCGGAAAATCGCTGTAGCTGGAAAATGTCAATTTTACTGGAAAAGGCGAATGTTGCTGGAAAATGTCCCCACTGGCACGAATATTTGCGAAATGTTCCGCAAATATTCCCCTCCCCGTTTCTTCTTTTGCACAAAGGCCCGTTTCCTCTTTTGCCACAAAATTAGCGGGTCAAAGCTACAGATTCGCGACAATTTTTCGGAAAATCGCTGTAGCTGGAAAATGTCAATTTTACTGGAAAAGGTGAATGTTGCTGGAAAATGTCCCCACTGGCACGAATATTTGCGAAATGTTCCGCAAATATTCCCCTCCCCGTTTCTTCTTTTGCCACAAAATTAGCGGGTCAAAGCTACAGATTCGCGACAATTTTTCGGAAAATCGCTGTAGCTGGAAAATGTCAATTTTACTGGAAAAGGTCAATGTAGATGGAAAATGTCCCCACTGGCACGAATATTTGCAAAATGTTCCGCAAATATTCCCCTCCCCGTTTCTTCTTTTGCCACAAAATTAGCGGGTCAAAGCTACAGATTCGCGACAATTTTTCGGAAAATCGCTGTAGCTGGAAAATGTCAATTTTACTGGAAAAGGCGAATGTTGCTGGAAAATGTCCCCACTGGCACGAATATTTGCGAAATGTTCCGCAAATATTCCCCTCCCCGTTTCTTCTTTTGCCACAAAATTAGCGGGTCAAAGCTACAGATTCGCGACAATTTTTCGGAAAATCGCTGTAGCTGGAAAATGTCAATTTTACTGGAAAAGGCGAATGTTGCTGGAAAATGTCCCCACTGGCACGAATATTTGCGAAATGTTCCGCAAATATTCCCCTCCCCGTTTCTTCTTTTGCACAAAGGCCCGTTTCCTCTTTTGCCACAAAATTAGCGGGTCAAAGCTACAGATTCGCGACAATTTTTCGGAAAATCGCTGTAGCTGGAAAATGTCAATTTTACTGGAAAAGGTCAATGTAGATGGAAAATGTCCCCACTGGCACGAATATTTGCAAAATGTTCCGCAAATATTCCCCTCCCCGTTTCTTCTTTTGCCACAAAATTAGCGGGTCAAAGCTACAGATTCGCGACAATTTTTCGGAAAATCGCTGTAGCTGGAAAATGTCAATTTTACTGGAAAAGGCGAATGTTGCTGGAAAATGTCCCCACTGGCACGAATATTTGCGAAATGTACCGCAAATATTCCCCTCCCCGTTTCTTCTTTTGCCACAAAATTAGCGGGTCAAAGCTACAGATTCGCGACAATTTTTCGGAAAATCGCTGTAGCTGGAAAATGTCAATTTTACTGGAAAAGGCGAATGTTGCTGGAAAATGTCCCCACTGGCACGAATATTTGCGAAATGTTCCGCAAATATTCCCCTCCCCGTTTCTTCTTTTGCACAAAGGCCCGTTTCCTCTTTTGCCACAAAATTAGCGGGTCAAAGCTACAGATTCGCGACAATTTTTCGGAAAATCGCTGTAGCTGGAAAATGTCAATTTTACTGGAAAAGGCGAATGTTGCTGGAAAATGTCCCCACTGGCACGAATATTTGCGAAATGTTCCGCAAATATTCCCCTCCCCGTTTCTTCTTTTGCCACAAAATTAGCGGGTCAAAGCTACAGATTCGCGACAATTTTTCGGAAAATCGCTGTAGCTGGAAAATGTCAATTTTACTGGAAAAGGTCAATGTAGATGGAAAATGTCCCCACTGGCACGAATATTTGCAAAATGTTCCGCAAATATTCCCCTCCCCGTTTCTTCTTTTGCCACAAAATTAGCGGGTCAAAGCTACAGATTCGCGACAATTTTTCGGAAAATCGCTGTAGCTGGAAAATGTCAATTTTACTGGAAAAGGCGAATGTTGCTGGAAAATGTCCCCACTGGCACGAATATTTGCGAAATGTTCCGCAAATATTCCCCTCCCCGTTTCTTCTTTTGCCACAAAATTAGCGGGTCAAAGCTACAGATTCGCGACAATTTTTCGGAAAATCGCTGTAGCTGGAAAATGTCAATTTTACTGGAAAAGGCGAATGTTGCTGGAAAATGTCCCCACTGGCACGAATATTTGCAAAATGTTCCGCAAATATTCCCCTCCCCGTTTCTTCTTTTGCCACAAAATTAGCGGGTCAAAGCTACAGATTCGCGACAATTTTTCGGAAAATCGCTGTAGCTGGAAAATGTCAATTTTACTGGAAAAGGTCAATGTAGATGGAAAATGTCCCCACTGGCACGAATATTTGCAAAATGTTCCGCAAATATTCCCCTCCCCGTTTCTTCTTTTGCCACAAAATTAGCGGGTCAAAGCTACAGATTCGCGACAATTTTTCGGAAAATCGCTGTAGCTGGAAAATGTCAATTTTACTGGAAAAGGTCAATGTAGATGGAAAATGTCCCCACTGGCACGAATATTTGCGAAATGTTCCGCAAATATTCCCCTCCCCGTTTCTTCTTTTGCCACAAAATTAGCGGGTCAAAGCTACAGATTCGCGACAATTTTTCGGAAAATCGCTGTAGCTGGAAAATGTCAATTTTACTGGAAAAGGTCAATGTAGATGGAAAATGTCCCCACTGGCACGAATATTTGCAAAATGTTCCGCAAATATTCCCCTCCCCGTTTCTTCTTTTGCCACAAAATTAGCGGGTCAAAGCTACAGATTCGCGACAATTTTTCGGAAAATCGCTGTAGCTGGAAAATGTCAATTTTACTGGAAAAGGCGAATGTTGCTGGAAAATGTCCCCACTGGCACGAATATTTGCGAAATGTTCCGCAAATATTCCCCTCCCCGTTTCTTCTTTTGCCACAAAATTAGCGGGTCAAAGCTACAGATTCGCGACAATTTTTCGGAAAATCGCTGTAGCTGGAAAATGTCAATTTTACTGGAAAAGGCGAATGTTGCTGGAAAATGTCCCCACTGGCACGAATATTTGCGAAATGTTCCGCAAATATTCCCCTCCCCGTTTCTTCTTTTGCCACAAAATTAGCGGGTCAAAGCTACAGATTCGCGACAATTTTTCGGAAAATCGCTGTAGCTGGAAAATGTCAATTTTACTGGAAAAGGTCAATGTAGATGGAAAATGTCCCCACTGGCACGAATATTTGCAAAATGTTCCGCAAATATTCCCCTCCCCGTTTCTTCTTTTGCCACAAAATTAGCGGGTCAAAGCTACAGATTCGCGACAATTTTTCGGAAAATCGCTGTAGCTGGAAAATGTCAATTTTACTGGAAAAGGCGAATGTTGCTGGAAAATGTCCCCACTGGCACGAATATTTGCGAAATGTTCCGCAAATATTCCCCTCCCCGTTTCTTCTTTTGCCACAAAATTAGCGGGTCAAAGCTACAGATTCGCGACAATTTTTCGGAAAATCGCTGTAGCTGGAAAATGTCAATTTTACTGGAAAAGGCGAATGTTGCTGGAAAATGTCCCCACTGGCACGAATATTTGCGAAATGTTCCGCAAATATTCCCCTCCCCGTTTCTTCTTTTGCACAAAGGCCCGTTTCCTCTTTTGCCACAAAATTAGCGGGTCAAAGCTACAGATTCGCGACAATTTTTCGGAAAATCGCTGTAGCTGGAAAATGTCAATTTTACTGGAAAAGGTCAATGTAGATGGAAAATGTCCCCACTGGCACGAATATTTGCAAAATGTTCCGCAAATATTCCCCTCCCCGTTTCTTCTTTTGCCACAAAATTAGCGGGTCAAAGCTACAGATTCGCGACAATTTTTCGGAAAATCGCTGTAGCTGGAAAATGTCAATTTTACTGGAAAAGGCGAATGTTGCTGGAAAATGTCCCCACTGGCACGAATATTTGCGAAATGTTCCGCAAATATTCCCCTCCCCGTTTCTTCTTTTGCACAAAGGCCCGTTTCCTCTTTTGCCACAAAATTAGCGGGTCAAAGCTACAGATTCGCGACAATTTTTCGGAAAATCGCTGTAGCTGGAAAATGTCAATTTTACTGGAAAAGGTCAATGTAGATGGAAAATGTCCCCACTGGCACGAATATTTGCAAAATGTTCCGCAAATATTCCCCTCCCCGTTTCTTCTTTTGCCACAAAATTAGCGGGTCAAAGCTACAGATTCGCGACAATTTTTCGGAAAATCGCTGTAGCTGGAAAATGTCAATTTTACTGGAAAAGGCGAATGTTGCTGGAAAATGTCCCCACTGGCACGAATATTTGCGAAATGTTCCGCAAATATTCCCCTCCCCGTTTCTTCTTTTGCCACAAAATTAGCGGGTCAAAGCTACAGATTCGCGACAATTTTTCGGAAAATCGCTGTAGCTGGAAAATGTCAATTTTACTGGAAAAGGTCAATGTAGATGGAAAATGTCCCCACTGGCACGAATATTTGCGAAATGTTCCGCAAATATTCCCCTCCCCGTTTCTTCTTTTGCCACAAAATTAGCGGGTCAAAGCTACAGATTCGCGACAATTTTTCGGAAAATCGCTGTAGCTGGAAAATGTCAATTTTACTGGAAAAGGCGAATGTTGCTGGAAAATGTCCCCACTGGCACGAATATTTGCGAAATGTTCCGCAAATATTCCCCTCCCCGTTTCTTCTTTTGCCACAAAATTAGCGGGTCAAAGCTACAGATTCGCGACAATTTTTCGGAAAATCGCTGTAGCTGGAAAATGTCAATTTTACTGGAAAAGGCGAATGTTGCTGGAAAATGTCCCCACTGGCACGAATATTTGCGAAATGTTCCGCAAATATTCCCCTCCCCGTTTCTTCTTTTGCCACAAAATTAGCGGGTCAAAGCTACAGATTCGCGACAATTTTTCGGAAAATCGCTGTAGCTGGAAAATGTCAATTTTACTGGAAAAGGTCAATGTAGATGGAAAATGTCCCCACTGGCACGAATATTTGCAAAATGTTCCGCAAATATTCCCCTCCCCGTTTCTTCTTTTGCCACAAAATTAGCGGGTCAAAGCTACAGATTCGCGACAATTTTTCGGAAAATCGCTGTAGCTGGAAAATGTCAATTTTACTGGAAAAGGCGAATGTTGCTGGAAAATGTCCCCACTGGCACGAATATTTGCGAAATGTTCCGCAAATATTCCCCTCCCCGTTTCTTCTTTTGCCACAAAATTAGCGGGTCAAAGCTACAGATTCGCGACAATTTTTCGGAAAATCGCTGTAGCTGGAAAATGTCAATTTTACTGGAAAAGGTCAATGTAGATGGAAAATGTCCCCACTGGCACGAATATTTGCGAAATGTTCCGCAAATATTCCCCTCCCCGTTTCTTCTTTTGCCACAAAATTAGCGGGTCAAAGCTACAGATTCGCGACAATTTTTCGGAAAATCGCTGTAGCTGGAAAATGTCAATTTTACTGGAAAAGGTCAATGTAGATGGAAAATGTCCCCACTGGCACGAATATTTGCGAAATGTTCCGCAAATATTCCCCTCCCCGTTTCTTCTTTTGCCACAAAATTAGCGGGTCAAAGCTACAGATTCGCGACAATTTTTCGGAAAATCGCTGTAGCTGGAAAATGTCAATTTTACTGGAAAAGGTCAATGTAGATGGAAAATGTCCCCACTGGCACGAATATTTGCAAAATGTTCCGCAAATATTCCCCTCCCCGTTTCTTCTTTTGCCACAAAATTAGCGGGTCAAAGCTACAGATTCGCGACAATTTTTCGGAAAATCGCTGTAGCTGGAAAATGTCAATTTTACTGGAAAAGGCGAATGTTGCTGGAAAATGTCCCCACTGGCACGAATATTTGCGAAATGTTCCGCAAATATTCCCCTCCCCGTTTCTTCTTTTGCCACAAAATTAGCGGGTCAAAGCTACAGATTCGCGACAATTTTTCGGAAAATCGCTGTAGCTGGAAAATGTCAATTTTACTGGAAAAGGCGAATGTTGCTGGAAAATGTCCCCACTGGCACGAATATTTGCGAAATGTTCCGCAAATATTCCCCTCCCCGTTTCTTCTTTTGCACAAAGGCCCGTTTCCTCTTTTGCCACACAATTAGCGGGTCAAAGCTACAGATTCGCGACAATTTTTCGGAAAATCGCTGTAGCTGGAAAATGTCAATTTTACTGGAAAAGGTCAATGTAGATGGAAAATGTCCCCACTGGCACGAATATTTGCGAAATGTTCCGCAAATGTTCCCCTCCCCGTTTCTTCTTTTGCCACAAAATTAGCGGGTCAAAGCTACAGATTCGCGACAATTTTTCGGAAAATCGCTGTAGCTGGAAAATGTCAATTTTACTGGAAAAGGTCAATGTAGATGGAAAATGTCCCCACTGGCACGAATATTTGCAAAATGTTCCGCAAATATTCCCCTCCCCGTTTCTTCTTTTGCCACAAAATTAGCGGGTCAAAGCTACAGATTCGCGACAATTTTTCGGAAAATCGCTGTAGCTGGAAAATGTCAATTTTACTGGAAAAGGCGAATGTTGCTGGAAAATGTCCCCACTGGCACGAATATTTGCGAAATGTTCCGCAAATATTCCCCTCCCCGTTTCTTCTTTTGCCACAAAATTAGCGGGTCAAAGCTACAGATTCGCGACAATTTTTCGGAAAATCGCTGTAGCTGGAAAATGTCAATTTTACTGGAAAAGGTCAATGTAGATGGAAAATGTCCCCACTGGCACGAATATTTGCAAAATGTTCCGCAAATATTCCCCTCCCCGTTTCTTCTTTTGCCACAAAATTAGCGGGTCAAAGCTACAGATTCGCGACAATTTTTCGGAAAATCGCTGTAGCTGGAAAATGTCAATTTTACTGGAAAAGGCGAATGTTGCTGGAAAATGTCCCCACTGGCACGAATATTTGCGAAATGTTCCGCAAATATTCCCCTCCCCGTTTCTTCTTTTGCCACAAAATTAGCGGGTCAAAGCTACAGATTCGCGACAATTTTTCGGAAAATCGCTGTAGCTGGAAAATGTCAATTTTACTGGAAAAGGTCAATGTAGATGGAAAATGTCCCCACTGGCACGAATATTTGCGAAATGTTCCGCAAATATTCCCCTCCCCGTTTCTTCTTTTGCCACAAAATTAGCGGGTCAAAGCTACAGATTCGCGACAATTTTTCGGAAAATCGCTGTAGCTGGAAAATGTCAATTTTACTGGAAAAGGCGAATGTTGCTGGAAAATGTCCCCACTGGCACGAATATTTGCGAAATGTTCCGCAAATATTCCCCTCCCCGTTTCTTCTTTTGCCACAAAATTAGCGGGTCAAAGCTACAGATTCGCGACAATTTTTCGGAAAATCGCTGTAGCTGGAAAATGTCAATTTTACTGGAAAAGGTCAATGTAGATGGAAAATGTCCCCACTGGCACGAATATTTGCGAAATGTTCCGCAAATATTCCCCTCCCCGTTTCTTCTTTTGCCACAAAATTAGCGGGTCAAAGCTACAGATTCGCGACAATTTTTCGGAAAATCGCTGTAGCTGGAAAATGTCAATTTTACTGGAAAAGGCGAATGTTGCTGGAAAATGTCCCCACTGGCACGAATATTTGCGAAATGTTCCGCAAATATTCCCCTCCCCGTTTCTTCTTTTGCCACAAAATTAGCGGGTCAAAGCTACAGATTCGCGACAATTTTTCGGAAAATCGCTGTAGCTGGAAAATGTCAATTTTACTGGAAAAGGCGAATGTTGCTGGAAAATGTCCCCACTGGCACGAATATTTGCGAAATGTTCCGCAAATATTCCCCTCCCCGTTTCTTCTTTTGCCACAAAATTAGCGGGTCAAAGCTACAGATTCGCGACAATTTTTCGGAAAATCGCTGTATCTGGAAAATGTCAATTTTCCTAGAAATTGTCAATTTAGCTGGAAAATATCCCCAATGGCACAAATATTTGCGAAATTTTTCGCAAATCTTCCCCTCCCCGTTTCTTCTTTTGCCACAAAAGGAGCCGTTCTTTTGCTACTAAAGAACCGTTTCTTCAGAAAATAGCTTTAGCTAGAAAATGTCAATTACAGCTACGATTTCGCGCCACAAAACGTAAGAGTTTGTACAAACAAATAGTTGCTGTCAGATGGGGCGACATAAGATCTCTTTGCAAGTTGATGGGGAGGATTTGGCCCACTTCTTGCTAGATAAGAGGGCCAAGCCTTTTCGCATTTGAGGGTAAACTTTGTTCAGGGTGGGTTGATCTTGCTTCCCGGTGTGTTGTTTAGACACTTGAACTTAGAACAGAAAGATACAAGGCCGTATCCAGGGGGCGGGGGGGAGGGGGGGGGGGGGGGGGGGGGGGTAGGGGGCTGCCCCCCCCCCCCCGAAACATACAAAAATACTCATTTTTATAGGCTTATCCCTCTGGTCTACGTATTTTTTTTACTTTTTGTGCGATCCGCAGGCAAACCCCCCCCCCCCCACCCGAAAGGGAAAAAAAAACAGAAATAAATTCCTGGATACGGGCATGAAAAGGTGTAACAATTTATGTGTGTGGTTATACATGTAGTAAATCTTGCATGGCCTTTTGGCTGAATAAACAAACGTTGTTATTAGAAAATGAACACCTACTTCTTTCCGCCTTCTCCTAAAGAACTATATACAAATATATACAACTGCAAGATTTTGACTTGAATTTTCCACCATTTCTAGCTCAACCCATTAATGAAGTTATGAAGTTTGATGCCTGATTATGAAACACAGTAACTCTGAATGGCACCGGAAAATAATATCAAAACCAAACCTTAGCAAAGATTTATGCAGGACTCTTGCTGCACTTATTTTAGATGCTACCCTTGCATACTGGCCCCGAGTCTCCCTCCCTCTCTCAGTGACACACACGTGGCACCTACTTTTTAATTTTCTGTCATAACCCTTACTTCAATGACAGGCTGACTTTGGATCATATTTTACTACGCTAGAGAGGCAAGGCAGCTATACGTTATTCTAGCGCTATTTGGGCCTTTGTTGGCAAGAGTCCTCTTCAGGCTCATTTTAGAAAAAAAGAGCCTGCGATGGCCCTTGCCAGGAAGGGCCGATATATATGTAGAAAAAATCCCAGCTGGCTTGTCCGTTCAGAAGTCAAATAAATGTTTTTTTTTTTACCTAAATCGTTTTTATCGAAAATTCATTCGTCATTCGTCCATTGGGCAGGTCCTTATCCAGGAATTTTTGTCGAGGGTAGATTGCCCACGGGTGGAAACAAAAACTACAAAAACGACAGATCAGAGGTTAAAGCCTATAAAAACAATTATTTGTGTATGTTTCCGGGGGGGGGGGGGTAAACCACTGAAGCGCCCCCCCCCCCCCCCCCTCCCTGGATATGGCCCTGCTATTGGCGTTCAATTTTTTACAAGGAATGAGAAAATTGCGACCTGGGAGATTTTTGTATATCTTATTTAAAGGTCCATTCCATTTCTGCTGAAAACGGATCTAATTTTTTATCTACATCATTTTTCAGTTACTCTGAGACATTAGATGACTTTTCTCTTCCTTCAATTTCAATTCCCTGTGCGTCCTGTTTTCAACAGCTTTAACAAAATTTGATTTCACTACGTAGATATTGGCGGCGGATTTTTCCCTTATACAGGCAGTTTTGCTAAATTGAAAAGTCAAAAGTTGTCAGCGGCAACTGCAGGAAAAAGTAGTTACGAAGCAACAGAATAATAATTTCAATAAAGTTCCACTATTCTGGTCTGCACATTTGTCTAAGAATGTAAAGGTACAAAAAGCAAAACACCAAATACTTCTGAGATCATAAGAAAATTAATCAACAGAATTTTGCAATTTTACGTAGTGAAACTTAACTAAACATCCTGTGAAGGATTGGGTAAGTTTTGTATGCATTTTTTTCTCAAGACCGAATAGCAACCCTTCAACAAATGAAAAAACACAAAGCCTTGCGACTGTTCTGGTCAGGAAACAGAATGTTTATATTTGGTCTTTAAAGGCCCATTCCATTTCTGTTGAAAACAGATCCTCTTGTTTATCTACATCATTTTTAATCCATATTTTTAGAAAATGTCACTGGGCTTCAAATTTTTCAAAGAATGAAAAAATTGTGACCTGGAAGCTTTTTTATATCTTATTTACAGGTCCATTCCATTTCTGTTGAAAACAGATCTTGTTTTTTGTTATCTACAACATTTTTTGTCTTTTTTATCGGACATCTCACTTTCTTTCAATCAATCGGCCATGAGGCAACGGAGCTTCAAATTTTGCCACGAATCACAAAAATTGCAAGCTGCGGATTTTTTTTTGTTATCTTATTTAAAGACCTAATCCTTCCGAAAATGGATCTTACATAATAAGTCTGACGTGTAACAGAAAGGCCATCCCTCTTTTGGGTATACTCGCAACCCTTTGACAAGTTTTTTTTTTTATTTACCACCGACATAACGAAGGACGGCTTTCGCCCATTTAATTAAACGTATATACGTATAACCGGTTTTTGCAGACATGCTCTGGCAGAATCAAGGGGCCCTCAACTTCAAAATGAGGGTACGACACGACGGTTACCTGTCAATGGCGCAAAAGCAAAAACAAGGACTATGAATGATGTAAAAAAAAACGTCAGGACAAAATCTCAATGGTGAAAATTGCGCAAGTCGGTATCATACATACATACATGCATACTCTTTAATCCGGAAAAAGAAATTCCATAATGACTAGCCTAATACAAAAATACAAACAAAAACAATAACAGTAACATAACTAATATCACCTACCCACCTGGGAAACCATCGGAATTGATCTTATCCCAGATGGGTAATGATAACTGCATAAATGGGGTACACACTCCCTCGATAAGCTTATTACCGCAATAATTATGTACAACCTGGAGTCTAATGGATTCCCGGCTCCTGCGAACTACCTCCGCAAAATCAGGCAGTGTAGCATATCGTTGTGTCAGAGGTTCCATGCAGGGCTGTCCCCAGGAGGGGGGAGGGGGGGGGGGTCAAAGGGTTCGCCCCTCCCCAAACATACAAAAATAATAGTTTTTACAAGCTTTGGTCTCTGATCTACGTTCTTGTCTTGCTGTTTGGTATGGGTTAGGCCCGATACGTGGAAAGAACCCCCTCCCGAGATAAATTCCTGGATATGGACCTGGTCCCATGACATTAAAGAATTTGAATCATGTCGGCAGAGAAGGTGGGAGACACCATTATCTTTTGATGGGTCAGATTCTACGAACAGACTGATACCTTGTTTTCTACAAAATCCTCACGGTAGCCAACGTTATCCACAAATTAATGGAATTCAATATTCTTCAAAGCAAGGTGGCTATTGCTAATTAATTATTCAGTGATATCCCATCGGAGGTCAAAAGGGATACTAAACCTTCGAGAAGATCGATTGGCGAGTAAGTTGATTAATACAATAGAATATATTGCAAAAAAGCCTGAGGCCATGACAAAAATGGTAACAAAAATGAAAATGTTCACTAGTGTGACAACCCTGCTTCGGAGAGCCACGAGAAAGATACAAGGCCCGAAGAGGTGTACACAAATAGACAGAACTGTCAACCCTTCGAGCAGAATGTAACAGGCACACTGGTTACACAGGACGTCAGACTTGGAGCAAAGAATGCAAGGTAGCGGAAATCCTGCCGTAAAAAGAAGCCGAATGGGTTACACTCTTCCCTTATGTGGTTGATCACCGAATACCTGCTTTCCGCTGAAGCCCTACGACGCGGTCGGCTCAATTGTTTAATTTGAACCTCGAGATATGTGCAACTGGTCGATGCTGCTACACTGTAAAAAGTTTCTCCGAGTAAGGGTTAAAGTTAACTGCAGTCTTCGCTGCTGGGATTAATCTTATCTCTACTGGGATAAGATTAATTCGGATTGCAGATAATCTTATCCTGCAAGATTTTTTTTTACAGTGTATGCATCATGATTGAGCATAGCAGAGTCTTAGCGCCACCGGAATTTTTCGCCGCTGGGTATTTATCGCCACCCTGTGTTTCAACACATATCCTAATGACCAGTGTTGCCAAGTATGACACTTTTGGTGCTGTTTGACGCTTTTTGTCTCTGGTTGACACCATGACATTTTTACTATGAAAATTACACCTTTTCAAACAAATGACACTTAATAGATCAGAAAAAGCACCCTTTCATTTACTTTTACCGGATTACTTTTACCGGACAACAGTATGAAGCCTTATATAACTCATTTCCGATTAAATTTTGCAACAAAACTGTGATCTAACAATCAAGAAATTTTTTAGAAATGTTTTTACACATTCAGAGTATTCTAAATCAATTAATCGCAGTTTGGGCATTGCGCAGCGGGATGCGCAAACAAATTTACAGGCGTCAAAAAGTTTTCGTCAGGAATTGTGACACTTTTATAAGTCGAGCTGTTGGCAACCCTGCTAATGATGCGCTGAACCTTGTGTAGTTAACTGAAGGCTTAATGGGATTAGTGACCTCGGATTTTTCGACACTCTAACACTCATTGAATCTAATTCGTATAGCCACTCAACAAGTAAAATCGAATGATTTTATTGCAGCCTTACCAGAAAGATTCTCGAGTGTAAGAGTTTAAATTATATTTACAAAAATTGCAATACAGTAAAAACACGATATAAATTGTATTTTCTTTGCAGCTCGCAGTTGTGTTACTTTCCACCTGTGTCTGTTAGAAGAGAAGGGAATGAGATTGCAGCAAATGGGCAAATTTTATTTTTAGTATTTTAATATTTTTTAGTATTTATAACTAGTAGCGAGGAGTGGCGCAAAACCCTTCTGAGATCTTTTTGCTAATCACACTGCTTGCATAAAATCTGAGTTTGCCTTTTTTTTTTCGATGAAAATTTATCTCAAAATAGTACTATGAAGTAGTACGAAAAAGTAGCATGCAGTACTAACGATGCTACTACATGCTTCTACTTCAAGGCTACCGTGTTACTGCATACGACTATATGCTACTATTAGCAAGACTGGATGCTACTATGGCAAGACAGGATGCTACTGGATACTACTACATAAGATTGGACCAGGCTGAGGCGCATTAAATGATAGTATTCTTTGCTATTACATAGTATTTGCAACGTTTTCGTACTACTACGCAGGCCAAAAAATTTTCATCGGGTTACCTCTTGCGGTACCTATAATGGCGAAAAATACCCAGTGGCGAAAAACCACGGGGGGGCTAAAACACGTATCTCTGATGTGATATATGCCGAACTCTCTAGGCCTAGCTGGATTTAATATCGAGTAGAGTCCACGACTTTCGCCGAGGACAGCAAAAAGTCCGACGAGGCCTGCTAGAAAATGAATACTGTTTATCCATACTTTCAGTACTCTTCATACTCTTTTCTATCCACACCCGTTTTGATAAAAAAAAAATTTATGTTTTCTATCTATAAAGACCCATCCAGTTCAAGTAGGACTCCGTATCTCTATTCTAGTGCCGACGACCACCCACCGACTGATTGGCTATGCCTTTCGCATCCGGCACAGTGATATATGCCGAACTCACTAGGCCTAGCTGGATGGTTTAGTATCTGACTAGAGTCCACGACCCCCACCCACTCCCTCCATTACATCCCTTTCCAACCCTCAACCTCCAAACCTAACCCCAAAACAAAAGTAAGTAAGTTAGTAAACTGAATTTCTATATATCTATTAAACGACTCGCAAAAGGTCCTCATGACCCCCCCCCCCCCCACACACACAAAAGTATAAGAATAGTTAAATAGTAAAGCAGTTATGAATAGCGGATAGTAAAGGATTCACTTTTCAGTCTAACCAGGCACGTATCCAGGAATTTATTTCGGGGGGGGGGTTGACTGTGGGTCGGACAAAAAAGTACAAAAACTACATAAATCAGAGGGAAAAGCCTATACAAATGAGTATTTTTATATGTTTCGGGGGGGGGGGGGCAACCCGCTAACTCCCCCCCCCCCTGGATACGGCCTTGAGTCTAACCTTCCACTGATTTTCACTTGCCGCATTTTTGCAGTGTCAGCTCTGTGCTAGTGTCGAATTACAGTTCCACGTTCAGTGAAATTCGCCGGATAGCACATGTGTATCTCTATTGTTATGACTACAGAATGTGTGATAATGAGCTAATCGTTTTTGCCTCTAAGCCTTTATTTTTGTTATTTACCGATCTGGCAGTCGTTACACGACAATTTACTTTCTGTTGTGATTTTTCTCTTTTGTTCCTTCTTTCCTGTTATTTATTTATTTGAGCTGAAACTGAATTTAATTGATTGATTTACGTTTATTTATTCTCTTGGAAACTGAAGAGTACAAAATCTAACACATAAAACAAAACTAGACATTACCCAACTGATCCTAAGAAATAAATCAGATTTGGTTAGCTAAATTAGAATTGCTATCGTATTACAATGTTCAAAGATTGGTTCAGGTTGAAGATTTGGAGGGCTTCCCAGGATCATTTTTTAAAAGTTTGTCAACTTTTCCCCTGGAATTAAAACTAGATCTTTGCCTTTAAGATCGGTTCACTTTATTTTTGTCTACTTCCAAACTAATATAATTTTTCATGGGGACAACAACACCTCTATGATGGGCAGCCCACCAAAGAAAACCACTTGACAAACAAAGTATCGACTGATATACCTTCCACCCAGGGCGTAACTCGAACATACCCTTTTCCAAACTGTTACCCAATAGCTCTTCTTGTACTCCCTGAAACCTCAAACCCACAGGAAGCCTTAAAATGGCTGCGATTTTTATCTCACCCCATACGGGACCAAGCCAACCTGTCAGGTCCAAGCGCCCTTCGAAAGATCGGGTTTCTTGTGTCTGACACCGCAAGAGACCCTTCGAGTCAAGCAACATGTTCTCTGACATTGTGCTCTTTGAACTCCCCCTTAGAGAAACGCCCCGCTGTGACGCTTGAAGATGGAGGGGGTTCGATGAGAGGAATCTGGTGAATTGAAGAGGCTTTAAATCCTTCATGCGGGTCAGACGCTTTAAAAGGCAAAAATGCAGCCTCACAAGCGAGCGGTGAATATATTACAAAAGCGGAAAGGTTCGCGTTCCCGCTGACATAATTACCTGCTTTTTGTATACAGCCCTGATGAATGAAAGGTTCTGGCACTCAGTTTCCTGTAAGCTATAGTTGTACAAGTTCAAATTCGTTTTGAATTATTAAAATTCGTAACTACCACTTTCTTCTTGTAATCAATCACGGAAGCGATCTTTTCTGACAAGACACCAGTAAAAGTTAAATACCAACGTCAATTAAATTTAGATATAAGTAAAGAACAACATGGAAACAATGTATAATTTTGGTTTAAATAGTACCGTGGAAACAAGATTTCAACTTCAGCACGATTTATCAGAAAAACACTACAGTAAGTTTTAATGATCACTCGTCAGAGTGTTCATGCATGGATCGCCGTTATACTTTGCATTTATTTCAACGACAGCGATAGACTTGACCGATATATCGGACTAAATATCGATATGGAAAACGATATTTGTATATTTATAAATATTGTAAATAATCAAAAATAAGTTATGTTTAAACATCCAAGGAGCAACATGATTTTCGTAATTCAGTTTTTTGTTATTCCAAGTTCGAGGAAGCAAGATGCTTTTACAACGAGTTTGTTCATACATTTGGCAAAACTAGACGTATGGCTAAAACATGGTCCTGAAATAAATATCGGTACCGATCTATCGATTCTCTAATATAGAATATGAAAATATCAGATATATAAAAAATTCCGAATATTGCCTTTCGCCATTGTTTCGTTTTGAACCTACGACTTTCTAGCGCTTTTTGGGCCTAGCCGGGTTTTGAAAGTCGAGCAACGCAAACTCCTCCGAAGCTTCAAGGTCCGTCATCAACTCTTTCACAAATAAGGACATGTGAATCTTCAGAGCATTATTTTTCATTTTGGAAGACACAGTAGACCACCAGGTCTACATTCTGTTTTGGAATTCTTTTGTTTTGCTTGGTTTTCACACTTTTCAACAAAGGTCTGTTCAATTTTTAAATACTTTGCGTCCAGCCGCCGCTTCGGAGAGAGGGATGCTGGACAGAGTCGACAAGCGCTGACAAGAAAATCTCCAATTTCTCGTGGAGAGTAATGGTATTTGGAAAACGATGTTTCTGAGCCATTTCATCTTGAAAAGATCGTTTCTAGTAAGAGTTGTACTTTAAAATTGTGTTGTGACGTCTCGGTTCTGATACGGAGAATATTTCTGGTCACTTTGTTCGTTGTCTAGTGTGGTGCTTAAAGGCAACTTCATTAGCCAAATTTCACACATAAATGCCCATCTGTTTAAAAATGACAAAGTTATTCTGTCTTTATACAAAACAAAAGGTGCGGAATACGGCAAATTCGCTGTTAAAATATTCATGCCACAAAAAGTGATGCTACGTAAATTAATTACGTACCGTTTTGTGTGGCCGTCCAGCTAACAAACTATTAATTCAATCCTACTTTTTTTTTCTTTTTTTTTAGGTACGTGTCTTTTTTGGAAATCGAGGCAACTTTCAAGGGGTCGAGAAGATCTCCAGGAAATCAAGCTAGTGTAGATCTTGGACAAAAGTCAATTGCTGATTAAAGGACAGCTCTCAGCAGAAACAATCATATCACGATAAACTAGTTCAGAAAATCGTTCTCCGGAATTTGCTCTGTGAAATTAGCAATTTTCTTGTTGGCGCTTGTCGAGTCCATCCAGAATTCCCGCTCTCTGAAGCGGAGGTTGGACGCAGCATATTTGAATTATGTGCGCGCCGTGGTTAAAAGTGGGAAAGCCAAGCAAAAAAAAAAGGAATCCGAAACGCAAGTTCGACCTGTTCGCCTACCAAGTCTTCTAAAATGAAAGTCTTCTAAAAATGTAAAACACATTTTGAAGCTAGTCATGTACTTAAGTTTGAAAAATATGTCGGCGGACCTTGAAGCTTTCGTCGAAGTTGTGGTCCATGACCGACAAACTCGGCTCAGCCAGACAACTCCTAAAACTCATAGGTGCCAAACGAAACAATCGCGAAGCGCGAGAATTTCTGTAGCAACAACAAATCACGGGCTCTTGGTAACAGAAATTCGAACATCCTGCATTTCGGCCAAGAAAGATACGGAACATTATGCCTGGATGAGGTTTACCGACATCCCTGTGCAACTAGAAGTGATCCGACAAGGCTATTAGTCAAGCTGCCAACAATTAGTAGTCGAACTTGTTTATCTCTTTCTTGTTTCGTTGCAGGGGGCCGACCCCCACCGGTTTAGATAATTAACCGCAGTTACGGCAAGGACTCTAAAACCCTTGAAATAATAACCGTGTGAGATCTATCCACGAATGATACATAACCTACAATTTGGAGGTTCTGAAGAATAGAGGCGAAGTACCTTTTTCAGGATCGTATGGGTGTATAATACAGGGGGAGAAAAACAGTGATTTGGGTTGGAATGCAGCAAAGATAGGGTTGTTGGTGGGTTATGGTGTTTTTAATGGCTCCAAAAAGGTTGACGGATTAAGCAAGGATTTTAGTTAATGGTTGCTATAAGGGTGAATTAGCTCTAGGATCGACATGCTTCTATAAGAAAAGGTTGTTATCGTATCTCCTAACCAAGGCCGTATCCAGGGGGGGGGGGGTAGGGGGTTGACCCCCCCCCCCCGAAACATACAAAAATAATCATTTTTATAGCCTTTTTCCTCTGATCTATGTCTTGTTTGTACTTTTTTGTCCGACCCATAGGCAAAACCTCCCCCCCCCTGAAATAAATTCCTGGATACGGGCCTGCTCCCAACTTAACATGAGAAATGTGCTGGCTACATGCCACTTCGTCACTTACCAAACACAAACGGGTACTTTTCGTTTTTATCTTTTATTTTTCCAGCGACCACCTAATGTGACTGTACCTATGCCTATTTTGTGTTCCTCATTCGAACCTAATGCTGTAAAAAAGTGTGACGTCCCTTTATTCCCAGGTAAAACATAGCTAGGATAATATAAAAGTGCAAATGGCACGGAATATTGTGGCAAATAATAAAACAATGCAGGTATATACCTGGATTCTTTCCGAACTCGCCTTATTTGTGCTTCAGTACAGTGAAAAATATTGCTTCGTTTTTTAAGCGCTCATACGTACGAAAAAAAAACGCATTTTAATTCAGGCACATTCCACGCAGCTGAGCCACAAATGACAAAATGTACCTGTACTCTTTTTTTTTTTTTACTTTTTCCTCAGTCTAATCCAAGATCATTTTCCATATCGGACCAATTTGCAAAAAAAAAAAATCAGACAGGAGGCAAGAATCCACATAGCAACATGCAGATTATAATATGAAGTACCTAAATTCTTTCCAAGCATTTTTCCCTCAACTTCATTCACTTCCTTCACAATCGTTCCGTCCCACACTAATTTGTCCGAAGTCACAGTTAAAATCGTAACGCATAGAAGCAGTTTTTATTTCATTTATTTTCTTTCATTTACTCCTTTCGAAATGGCGGGTTATAAATAAATTACTATTACTGTTACTATTACTAGGCATTGGAACTCAAAACTTAACGAAATGTTTTATTTCGATTTACGATCATTTTCCCTCAAGCCCGTATCCAGGAGTTTTTTTCCGGGGGGGGGGAGGTTGCCTTTCGGGGGCGGGAGTGGGGTTGCCTATGGATCGGACAAAAAAGTACCAAAAAGACATAAATCGGAGGGAAAAGCCTATAAAATGATTATTTTTGTACGTTTCGGGTGGGGGGGGGGGGTCAACCTGGGAACCCCCCACCCCTGGATACGGCCTTTCCCTCTCATCCAAACTGTCCCAAAATTACGAATAAAGACTGAATCTGTTGGAGGAGAAAATTCCACACAGCGAAGCTCATAAATATAATAAATCGGTAGTTCTGGACAGCTGTGGTCCCCAAGCCCATTGATGGTTGACGTGCGCGTCGAATTCGTCAGTAATAGTTCATTTCCTCATAAACTCCCACGTGCCAATCAAATTGGAAAAATCAAAACGCGTATCCACACCTGGCTAGGGTATCGCATGAAAATTCGGGCTAATCATCGGTTCGAAAGCCGTTCGGGTAGGCTGTTTTTTCTTCAAAATAAACGTTCCGCTTGAAATTTGATTTTACTGCCTTGTTCGGGCACGCTATTTTTCTTTTAAGTCAACATTTTGTTTAAAATGTTTTCTTCAAAATCAACGTTTCGCTTGATATTTGACATTACAGAAGTAAACGGACCTGGAAAAAGTCTTCAACACAGTCAGACCCGTAGGTATTTTGTTAGAAGCAGAGCCTAGTTTTATAGTATACGACCATTTTAATATCCTAGAACATAGACAGTAAAATAGTGGAAGGGGTCCTTTAACGTTAAAGTGCAAGCGACGAACTACATTCGACTGCCTGGGTTTTGTCAAAAACTGAGAGAGTTCCATAAACCATCTTCGGACACAGCTCTGTAGGTTTCTAGGTCTCGCTCCGCAGAAACGAATGGGAATAGGCTATGAGGAAACTGTTCTTACCGGGTTTTACTGCGATTGAGCCCAGTATCTTATAAGGTTCTGCCGACGGGTAGTTCAGTTCTGAAGCGGATCAAGTGCGACGTAGCTTGAACCAGCTTCTTCTATATAATCGATTCTTGGCTTAGTTTTCACTCTACCAGGAAGTATCCTTGGTGCAAAAGCATTGCTGAAAAGGCATACCGGCTTTTTCTCTTTGTTTTATGTTGCCGAAATCGAGCAAAAATGCACCTTGTGTGAGGCAACGCGATTATTAGAGAAAAGGAACGTTAAGACTACGAGGCAATGTTCGAGCAGACGGGGATTTGCGCCAACAGCCCCTTTGCAAGAGTTGTTATAAACATCTGGAAATAAAGGGGAGCTTAAAGGACCTATCTTACCTATGCTAGTATACTAACGCAACCTACTTCCATAATCACTCCGTATTTTTCTAAACCCGGAGACCCCAATTTCGTACGGTATATTCTGACCTCTCTAACAAAACCACGATGATTGTCTCACTTGCCGCGTTTTGCTACCTTCGATGTGGATGACGCTTGTCTGCGAGAAGTTTTTCATCAGAAAACCGGCTATGTAAATTTTTTCCCTGTTTTCGCTATAAGTTAACGGGTCTCGGAAAAGGCTTAAAACAGCCAAAACCCTGGGTTATATGTTGAAAACACAGCCTAGTTCTAAGTATTCAAATATCTTAAAATACTGTAAGTTGAAGAGTAAATAGTGCGAGCGGGGTGAAAGAAAAAAGTGACGAAGAAAGAAATGAAGGAAGAAATAGTCAGAGGACAATAAAGACGACATTTTACAGATGACTTGAAATAAAACAAATACGGCTGCTTGCCTACCGGTGAACTCCACTTGAATGGAGGAACTCAACTACTCAAGTTGACAGGGACGCTGTTTCTTGCCATAGGATAATACCGAGGGGTTACCAACACCCCGACACCTGTTGTACATCCTTTCTTGGCACCGGCCGAAACCAACAGTTTCGAGGCACCTGTGCCCGCCATAAATTAGGCGATTCCGCTTCTAAACTTTCTGATTTTATTGTTCTAACTAACTAGTGGCAACCGGTGCCGCCTGACGTCAGCCGCAGCCGGTACCGGGCACTTGCTGTACATTATAATCGAGAGTGGGCAACCCCTCGGATATTTTTTCACAAGGAAATTATTCTTATGAATCCTACTGTTCATATCGGATCAGATATTATTCATATACTGAAGTGACATAAGGCCGTTTTCTTTTTCCTGACGAAGTCGTCAAGTCTTCACTTTCGATGAGTGCTGCGAAATGAATTCGTTGAGTGGCGCGAAATGAAATAAATCGTAGATTAGATTAGATTAGATTATGTTTAATATAAAACCAACGCGTAACATTTGTCTGCATCACCTGCAGGGAAAGTCCCGGGGGACTTGTTAAATAACAGGCGAAAAACAAAATTCACATCTATTTACTAATGAAGAATAAATCCTACTACTACTGAAAAATAAATACTACTACTAACAATACATTTCTAATTACTAATTACTAAACCAAATACTAAACAAAAAAAAAGAAGAAGAAAAAAAAAGAAAGAAAGCGACTGACTCTCGTAAGCGGAAAGATTTTCGTTCTGCGGGCACCTAAATTAATGATGAGACTGCCGAGACTTACCTGAGGCAGTGTTGGTATCACGCTATCCTAAACACTCTAAGATCCCCAATCTCCCTCCTCCATTGTGGGATTACTACTAATATCGCAATAATGACCAGCGGCTATTCACTGCAAGTTCTCTACGAGTCAGCATAATCAGTAATTAGGTGCTATAATGAAGTAACACCCGGCGCTAGCACTTGTCGATGGTTTGCTAATTGACGATAACATATTCCAAATCCTGTTTCAGTTAGCAGGTCCTGACGCGGACCGTCAAAGCATACCGGGTTCTGCTTTATCAGCAAACCTCCAAACGTAAATATTATCGTTCCCTATTTTTATCCCCTCTTGCCTGGCAACCCAAAGCCAAACCAGACCCCTCTATGCACACTGTCCATCACAGACCCCATCGGCGTTGAGGCCTATAAACAGGAAGGGCCGGTGGATTGCACACTTTCTAGAAGGGTGAAGGTTCATCGGTTATCTTTCATTTCCAAGAAATGGTGACCGCAAGACAGGCAAGAAATGAAATTCTCCAGCTACACAAAGCATGACTCAGCTTCTCGGACAAACAAGAGAAACAGAAACCCGAGAAGTAGCTAACCTGACACAAACTATAAAGCTTATGAGCTGAGGAACGGAGCTACGAATTGAGGGAAGTCTAAACATGGTTACAAAATACACTTTTTTTTTATCGAAACCAAATTCTTTGTTCTTGTTTTGGGATACGCGAAAGCTGCTCCTTACGCCAAAGTGACACAACTGGACAAACCTTTACTTACTTCAGGTTCTTAATCGCATAGTCTCCAACCCCTATGATCACTGCCCGTCACACTATTCCGTGACTCAGCGACGCCTCTATTCTCAAACTCTTTCCATTAGCGTGGTGAATCATCAGTGAATAATTAGTGAGGCCTTATGTATAAGTTTTCGATGTCATCAGTGAAAAATTCGTGAGGCCATATCTATAATCGATGTCATTTTTGAAGCACTTTATTACGAATATGTTGAATTTCCTCTTCCCTTTTTCTTACCTTTCTTACTCAAAATTAGTAGCTATTCTATAATGGAAATGTTTAATCATTGAAATCGCGTCTGGTCGTGACCATTGACCATAACAGAGGGTGGGTTGGTATGAAACTGAGGGTGAAGATGGGATTAGGATCAAGAAACCAAATCCTTGCTATGGAATTTAAAATAGACATCCTTCCTTATTTCGCGCCGTGCATCCATATGTTCAACGGGGGAATTCTGGATTCTCCTACCGCGTGAGGGGCCACTAAGACGAGCTTTTATGATGCAGATGCAGAACTAAATTACATTAGTACCAAAATATAAAGGCTGGTTTAATTCAACTACTTGATTTTCTCCACTTATCTTAAGGCCGTATCCAGGGGGAGGGGTAGGGGTTTGACCCTCCCCCCAAAAAAACATACAAAAATAGTCATTTGTATAGGCTTTTCCCTCTGATCTATGTGTTGTTTGTACTTTTTTGTCCGACGAGCAGGCAAACCATCCCCCCCCCCCCCCGAAATAAGTTCCTGGATACGGGCCTGTCTTAGCCCTATTTCCGGATACAAAAAAACCCCACTTCCTCCTCCTCGACCAGAAAGGAAATATAATGTATAACATATAGCATACATCCAACAAAACAAAAGGAGGATTGCCAGTATGAATGCATGAGCAATTTAATAGCCAACTGATCGTACAAACACATAAACATAAATAAAACCTTCTTCTCCTTCCTTCATAAAGGAAGAAAATTTACGGAAAGGTGAAGTGATTAACGATCAGAAGGAAAATAAGATTAAACAAATTAAGGGGAAATAAGGGTAAGAGAAAGGGTTAAATCTTGTGCAAAAGTAAAAAAATAGATACAGAGGATTGTAGGAAAGTAAGTTTTTAAGACAGTTGGCGTAGTCATCTGGCAAAATTACGCTGGACGCGAATGAGGTAAAAGATACTACGCGTAAAAAAAGAAAACAAATAAAAGATAACACTTTACATCACATTGTCGGAAGTTTCACAACAGATAACACAAGGATGCGCGGTTTCAACAGATGACACTTAGAATGTTAGCTTTTCGGTTCGGAAGAGCCGAAACGCAACCGAAAAAACATGTGCTCACTTTTATGTTTCTCATCATGATATCGGAAAAGTCAGCAGATGCTTTTTCGGCGATTTTCGGCTCTTTCTGGAAATGCTCGTTATGCATAATGTTGAATGCATAACGTTTGCAAAATCAGAACAGATAACATCCCTAGTGTTATCTGTTGAAACTGCACATACTTGTGTTATCTGTTGCGAAACTTCTGGCAGTGCACTCAATAAATTCCTTGATCTACTTTTTTAAAACACTCTTTACAAATTGGCAAACCTTAATTATTGACCTTTACTCTGGTGTCACGAACACCAGGGAACTTAAAGTTCTACCAATCAAGAAAATGTCCTCTGGGACACAGGGATAAAGACGCCAAGCAAGTAATTTTTGGGATCCCAAAACGTAAGTGGAGGGATACCTATGACATCGCAAAAAAATGTCCGTCTGTCTGTAAGCACGATAACTCTCGAAGGCAATGAGATATTTTGATGAAACTTGGTGTGAGGATTAAATGGGTCAACAGTAAGATCAAGTTCGTAGATGGGCTATGTAGCTCCACATTTAGGGGTAGGGGAGGGGGTTCCAATTAAGGGACAAACAAAATATTTTTAAACAGCTGATGTGATAGTCGATTATGAAGTAAGAAGGCATGCTGAGCACGATAGTGAAAACCATTTTTACGCCGGACAAGTAGTTCGTTCGGAATCCGGGAAAAACCGGAAAGTTGGTTAAAAGTAAAAGTTTTATTTGAAGTTGATTAAATGGTCGATTTAGAGGTAAGAAGTCATGCTGAACACGATGGTGAAAATCACTTTCTCGCCGGACAACGAGTTCGCCCGGAATTCGGCCAAAACCGGAAAATTTGTTAAAAGCAAAAGTTCAATTAAATGACAGATTAAGGGGTAAGAAGAGAGGCTGAGTCGGAATATGACAATATTTTTTTACCCGGAAATATAATTATTCCGGAATCGGGTTGTAACCGGATTTTTTTTTAAGTCAAACTTTTATTCAAAGTTGATTAGATGTTCTTTACACGGATAAGGAGATACGCTGGATTCGTTTCTGAATTTTCGTTTTTACATGGACTAGTAGTTCGCCAGGAAATCGGCAGGAAGTCTCGGTCAGTATCGTCAAAATAGATATGGCTTATAGGGGTATATCTGAACTTGGTTTTCTCTGATGATTAGCCTATCCAAGACTGGATCTGGCGAATACAAGACCTGATTTTCTGAATCAAATATTGTATTTTTGGGATCCCATCGACACCTTGGTCTTGTTCCTGTAGTTTCGGCTTAGCTAAATCAATTAAGCAATTAACAAAACAAGAACAACGGAGAGCTAGAACCTCGGCTAGAACGACAAGGTTGTTTTTGCGGCCTCCAATTTTTCTCGGGTCGTCTTATCATAAGTTGAATTGTAACAGGTGTAAGAAACGTGCAACACATGTCCAACCAGCAAAAGGCTACAATTTAGAAATAAGTAGGATGATTTACATTGTTGAGTTGTGAAAATGAAACCGTCTGTTGCTTCTTTGTTGACATGTTTGTTTTGTAATGCCTTCCGGCTTTCATAAATATTTCTGTAGGCTACTATCTGTCTAGATCATGAGATTATTTATTTGACAATAAGGTAATCGATGCAGAAGCATTGCTAGCCAAAATGTTTGGGGGGGGGGGAGGCATTTACTGACTGGCTGGTAATTTTTACCGACTTTTTCTGCAGAAAAAACGACCGTTTTCAACAACAAAAATAACATTTCTGAAAAAAATCGACTGATTTTCCGAAACCACTGATTTTCAGAAAAATCCACTGATTTTCCGAAAACCGACTATTTTAACAAAAAATCGACCAATTTTCAGAAAAAAACGACTGTTTTCATGAAAAAAATCAAACTGTTTTGACAAAAAATCGCGGCGCTTCGCGCAGACTCGGGTATTTTTTTACCGACTGGCCGACAGCATTGGGGGGGGGGGGCATCCCACCTCCCTCCCCCAGTCGTGACGCCCCTGAATCGATGTACTTCGAAGTCACATTTTTTCGTAGCCCAGTATTTAGGAGTTCAGCTTTATTTGTAGTATTCGTAGTGTTGGAGTTCATACATGTATCCGAGCGTATTTGCAAACTCGAGCGCATGGACAAATTTAAACATTTTTTTTTATATGAAAATAAGAATTATAAAGCAACACTGATTCACATTATTTGAAAGGAGATAGAATAGTGTAAAACAACTGACAGTGTAAAAATGGAGTCGAAATATGGCGAAGAATATAAACAAGTTTTTTTCTTTTTTGCTGGAAAGTCCTAGCCCAAAACTGAGTTCCCGACTTTTCAAGGTCCATTTTGCAAGCGTAAACATTTGCAATGTATCTTATCAGAGATAATGTACGAGAATACGGATGGCAAACAAAACAATCCGAAGAGTCTGCCATCTGCCTTCTACTTTCGAGACGCGCGGCCCAGAGCCCCGGTAGAAAACGGGATTTCCATCTCCCAGGTTCTGGATCGACAAAGTGCCGCATCAACCTTGTCGAGGCGCTTGGGCAGTTCGAAATCTCGGCGAGACCCTTCGAAAAATTTGATACTAGTATGCAGTCCACCGCTAGATGGGCATGACCGTCAGTCACTACCGTACATGACACATGCGGAGTTTGCACCAAAACAGATTAGGAAAGCTTGACTGTAATTTTCTTCGAAGATCAGTAGTATCTTGAACCGTTGTCGCGGGGCCCTAAGAGAAGAGGGCCAATACGCTGGATGCTACTCTACTTATTTGGTACCCGAGGGGTTGCCCAGTATATATTTGGTGTATATAAAGTGTTGCCACGTTGCCCAGTTGCCACGCGTTAGAATATTAAAATTAGCGTAGTCAGAGGTGCTGAAAGGTGAATCGCCTGATTTGTGGACGATACCGCTTGCTCCGGGTGGTGCCAGGACGGCACCGAGGGAGCAGGCCCGTATCCAGGAATTTATTTCGGGGGGGGGGGGGGGTGCCTTTCGGGGGGGGGGGGGGGGGGGGGGGGGTTGCCTGTCAGTAGGACAAAAAAGTACAAAAAGACATAGATCAGAGGGAAAAGCCTATAAAATTGATGATTTTTGCATGTTTCGGGGGGGACCCCCTACCCCCCCCCCCCCTGGATATGGCCTTGCGAGGAAGGTTGTACACCAAGTGCCGGTCAGTGGGTAGCCCCTCGTGGGTGACCCGGCATTGATGAAACAGAGGGGTACTATGAGCGTGTTCCACCCTTCTACAAATAGTAACTATTATTTACTATTTCCGTTCCAATCTCAATAAAAACTACTACAGTGACCGTTCCAACCTTCTCAAAATAGTAACTAATAGTAACTAGTTGCTTACTACGCTCGGGAGCGTAGTAACTACGGATCTCTGCAACGTGATTGGTCGGATTCGCCCGTGGCATGATATTTTGCTGGAAAATAGAAAAATCGTTCCAGTCTTGACGGCAAAAAGCCAGAATTCGTGACGTCATGCGTATTAACTACGGTAAGTAGGATGGAAGACGCTCTTTGAAGCCACCTAGTGCGCATAACTAGTGGAATGAGATACTGAGAGCCTCACGAAGAACAGATTGGCGTGTGATACACAGTATGTCAGAAAAAGGAACTACCAAAATAATCCTTCGACGGTTTTCGATTACGTCGTCGTCTTTCTAAACGTTCGAAAGACAACTTCAACCAACCATTGTCTCCTATTCTTTGGAAATCGGCTCAAGGTACAGGCACGTATCGCAAGAGCCCCAATGAAAAGTGCTCGAGCCAGATTGCTAACCGGTTGCAAAAGTCAAGTAGTACCTACAGTCGTGGTATGAGTCTTAGTATCTGCATCTACTGTGTATGTATTTCCAATAGTTTCTCCTGTTTTTGGGATCCCAAAACGTAAGTGGAGGGATACCTATGACATCGCAAAAGTTGTCCGTCTGTCCGTCCGTCCGTCCGTCCGTCTGTTAGCACGATAACTCTCGAAGGTGTTGAGATATTTTAATCAAACTTGGCAGGAGGACTCTTTAGGTCAAAGTACAGGTCAAGTTCGAAGATGGGCTATGTAGCTCCATATTTAAGGGTGGGGGAGGGGTCTAAAATTAACGGGAATACAAAATATTCTTTAAAAGCTAATGAAATAGTCGAATAGGGGTAAGGAGACATGCTGAATCCGAATATGAAACTTATTTTCTCGTCGAACAATTAGTTCGGCCGGAATCCGGCCAATACCGGAAAATTTGTTTAAAGTAAAAGTTTTATGTAAATTTGATAAGATATTCCATTGGACATGCTGAATTCGCATATGACAATCATTTTTTCACCGGACGTATAGATCGCTCGGAATCCGGCTGAAACCGGAAAATTTGCTAAAAATAAAAGTTTAATCTGAAGTTGATTAGAGGTTGGATGTAGGGGTCACGAGACATGCTGAATTCGTCTTTGAGCTTTATTTTTTCTCCGGACAATGAGTTCCGGAAATTCCGCCAAAACGGAAAATTGGCAGAAGTAAGGCAGGAAGTTTCGATCTGCTTCGTCAAAATGGATATGACCTAAAGGGGTAAACACACATGCTGAATCCATATCTGAATTTGGTTTTCTCATATGATTAGCTATTTGGCCTTAATCTGTTTCTAAATTTTCATAGTAAAAGTGTTCAAGGAGTCTATCGAAGACTGGTTCTGGCGAAGACAAGACCCAATTGTCTGGATCAGATTTGAACTTTCGGGATCCCATCGAAACCTTTGGTCTTGTTTTGTTTGTGCTGCATTTTTCCCTTTGGTAACTGAGCAAAAATAAATACATATATATATATATACATGCGTTGGAGACGTAGAGACCCGTACTATGCGGAGGCCGGGTCGGACTGACGTCAAGTCAGAACGTCCAGTACCGCAGCCAACCTTAGATGGCAGCTTTCTTTGACGGAAGAAGGAGAAGATGTGTGACCGAGTGATCAAGCGTCTAAAGGACGACTCAGACGGCGTTCGTAAAGTTCGTAAAGTTTTTCGCTAAGTATGCTCCGTAAAGTTTGTCGCCGCTCAGACGGGAATTTCGCCTAGATAACATTACGAGAATTGTTTGTTCCTATTTGTTCTAGAAAGAAAAAAATTCTAATCGTTAGAGATAATTATTATTATATATGAATCATAGGTAGATATTTCTTAACACTAAAAGCCATCATGGGCCATGGTTAATATCCAGATACAGGAAGAACCTCCAATAAATAAATAAAGGTAATCCAATAACAAAAATAATATAATTAAATAAATCAGTTCAAAACAATTTAATTCAATAAGTAATTCTTTTTTCCCAACTCACCTGACAGAAACCAACTTGAACAACAAAATTCTAAAAAAAAAAATCAAATTGCTTATAATTATCCTTGCAAAATAACGTTTCAAGTTATTCGACCTTATTATTATCAGCATATAAACCTCTAAGAATCATCATCTCATCATTTTCATTATCTTATTCCCCATTTTAAAATACATTTTCATATCTTATTTCCGATCTCTTCTCCCATTGGTCGACCTTCCGAACTTTACGAAAAAAGTTAACTAAAGTTTAACTTCTTGCCTGCTCCCGTAAAGGTTTACGGAAGGTTAACGGAGCAACTTTACGAACTTTGCGAACGACTTTACGCACTTTACGAACGCCGTCTGAGCCGTCCTTAAGCCTTAAATCCTAGTTGTCCCTCGTGAGTTTTAATTTTGAAAAACAAAAACAAAATCAAATATATATTAAAAAATATAAATAAATATACATTATAGTTTTAAATTTAAACGGGAATCTTAGGCCTACATTTTCTATCTGTTAATCAGATGTTCTCACCTTACTACTTCCGCCTGCCTTTCCAGAGAGGCTTCGGTTAGGGCGGCCAGGAAAAGTGGCCAGTTGTCTCTCTTTCAATTAGTGAGCTAATCAGACTTCTTCCATTTTTTACTAAAAGGTCGCTTTGATGTTACTTTAAGTTGACAGACTCAGAAGATTTTCGCTCTGTAACGGAATTTTTACAGTTATAGTCAGTTTTTCTTTTGTCTGGTTTTCTTATTTTATCTGTGTTACAAATTTTGCCTGGCCTCAGACAATTTCTGCGAATAAATTATTATTATATTAATTAGTTGTTACGAAGTCAAGATAAAATGAAGAGATTCTGACGCAGTGGATCAATTACCATGGAATTAATCAGTTATATTTTTAGCTCCCACAGGAAATTACAGCTATGATACACCTGGGGTACGAGAGGGGATGGTTTACCTCTTGGTAAAAGAGAAACATATTTGGGTAAAGTTCGGGTTAAACTGGTCCTTCCTCTTGCTTTGTGTGTGGATTTTGTGGGAGAGTGTGTGGAATTGAATGGGTTGAGACAAAAATTGTTTGGAGTGATAGTGTGTGGGAGCGAGTGGATTAGTGAGAAAATGAAAGATAAAGTTTCCAGGCTATTAACTGTTTGCAAGGTTCTGCCGGATAAGATTACCACACAGGGACAATTGTATATCCCTGTAGTTCCAAATATAGGCACAGCACAGTGTTGATGTTATGTTTTTGTTGGGATTGGCTTTTCTGCACCAAGTATATCTATCTATCTATCTATCTGTCTATCTATCTATCTATCTCTCTGTATATCTGTCTATCTATGGGAAGAAATGAAGAGAAATAAAATATGGTTGCCAGATCGTAACTTGGAAACAGGAAAACTGACAGGTACAAATACTGACGCAAAACGCGGACGAGAACACGCAGGCTGTCAACTACAAGTGGTAGTTTTTAATGAAAGAGTCTATCGGTAAAAAATAATATTACTTCGGCGCCGATATTCATTTATTTATTTTTTGTTCAGTGATGAGTAAGCAACAGCAGTAGGAAGAAACATATCCCGGTGCGATACACCACTGCTCAAGGCCGTATCCAGGGGGGGGGGTTAGGGGTTGCCCCCCCCAAAAAAAACTTAAAAAAATAGTCATTTTTATATTCCCTCTGATCTATGTCTTTTTGTGCTTTTTTATCCGACCCGCAGGCTACCCCCCCCCCCCCCCCCCCCCCCCCGAAAGGCACCCCCCCCCCCCCCCCCCCCCCCCCGAAATATTTTCCTGGATACGAGACTGTCGCTGCTCCATAAAATTGGTAGTCTGATTTCTGAAGGGAGAGCTGCAATCAAAGAAACATACTGGCAGTGCAACAACATGTCTGTTAGCAAACAGCGATTACCCCAGGAAATTTATGTGGTCGTATCCAATAAATTACATAACGCAGTAATTCGTGTATTTACATGGCAGAACTAATTTGTAAATGTATAATCCCATTAAACACTATTCAAGAAATGGAACATATACAGCTAATGCACGAACATTATTTATCGCTATATAATTATTTACATGTATGAATACTTGTAGGCTACCAGTTATTTTAATTGTTAGCATATTCTTGTGCTTCTTCTCTGTAATGTACTCTTAGATTTCGAGGGAATGAAATAACATAAATAAATACATATACATTTATACTGCTTTCTACCATAATAATTATTTATGACTTAGCGACTGGTAGTTTCAGACAATTTGGCACAATTTGGCAATTTGGCAATTTGATCGTCGTTTGCCCAATACTCAACAATACTCTCAAAAGTGAAGATGAAGAGCCCTAATTTGCCCAAGGTATTCCCCACTCCCCGTCACCGGCCGAAATAAGCGACGTCAGACACACATTAGGCGATTCAGCTGTTAAACATTCTGATTTTAATGCTCTTACACGTGGTAACCGGTTCCCGTAATGGCAATTGCTGTACACTAAAACCAAGAGTCGGCAGCCCATCGATTTGCCCAGCAACCAGCAATGAAGTATCACGCCAAGAGTTCACAAATGTTTATTTCAAGCTTGGAGATCTGGTCAGAGAACGAAACTGTTTAGTTGGTTGCCTTAACCTGTCATCAGCTATTGCCGTCCCCAGTCCATGATAACTACCAAGAATCAACAGTGATGCGACTGCGAGTACACCATACCAGAGTATCACCCTCCCGACGAACTGACTTGCGCTTTGCAGTCGCTGATCCACCTAGCGTAGTAGAAAGTACTTCTTGCTTGCCAACCGACATCGTATTCCAGGCAGGTACACGATTCTCGCGAGAAAATCATGAAGCGGACGTTCGGATTGGTTCTCTTTGAGAAGCGCGCGATCACAGCAAAAGTCTATAAATAGGGGAATATATCACTCAGTAACAGTAATTTAGCTGTAAGTTTAACATTGCTCAAGTTAGATGATAGTCAGAGATCGAAGGATGAGCCAACAAAAGGAACTAGCAAGCAAAGTGTTTGGATCTTTGAGAGTGGATAAGACATCAGCAACACCTTACTCAGATGCGACGCAGGTAACAGCTTTTTACCTATTCGGGCGAGAGAAGGTTTCGGAAAGTTAGGAATTATGCCAGACTGGACAGTCACACCAACAATTCTGAAAACTTCGAACCAGGCCTACTACTGTGTATATTATACACTTTCAAGTGAAGAATATTGAAGAGAACGATGGAGATTTCGGGCTATCACCTGGTACTTTGTCAAAGGGAATGGCATTACATCACAAATAATTAATCTTCATACTTGCATGACATATACCTGCGTAAAATGGCGTATTTTAACTTAAGCTGACAACTTAAACTTTGCTAAATAATTTTTGCCAGAGACAATCTCAACTATTTGCAGTAGAACCCTATTTGCAGTAGAACCCATTACTTTAGCCTTTCTTCAATTATTCATACCATACTCATTTTAAATATCAATTGGTATAAATATACCATATGGTGTTTTCAGTTAAGCTGCCAATCCTCAAGCATCCAAGTTGGCTACACCGAGGGGACAGACCCATTTATTCCCGGCACCCTTTTAGCACCGGCACCAGATGTACACGGGTTTGGGAAGTGGTTATCCCTTGGGGCTACACAAGGGAACAGATCATATGATTTTCCTGGGGAAAATAACACCAATCTCAAAGAAAGATCAAACTTAAAGTTTAACGGATAAGACAGCTTATTTTTTACATCTTATACTGAATACAGTGAATATTTTGACCTATCTAAGAGCTTTTGTTTTGTCTTTTCATCCGAGATTTTAGTAATAATGTTCAGAATTTTAGCTGCTTGCACGATAACCCAAAACTAGACCTACGTTGCCGGGGCAACGTGAAGTGTTGCGGCAACCTTTGTCCGGCTTCGCCGGCTAAAGTGTTGCGAGAGCAACACTTTGGTTTTGTTTCTTCGCTGTCGGTTATTTCTGAAATTGTCAACTTATCGAAGCTTTTAAAACGGTATGTTCTAAAAAGAATAATCACATAATCAAAACCCAACAACAAAACAATATCGGAAGAAGGCTATCCGTAACGTTTCAGGATTAAAATACCATAGATGACACTATTAATTATTACAAAACTACCTTATTGTTTTACATTACCGTATCCTTTGTACCCGTTGCGTAAACAGTTAATCCTAGGTTATAGCGATAGACCATCGATACAAACTTTCTTACTGTCATATTTACAGAAATCGAATACAATGTGCACCAATTTTCAAAAATTTCTAGCCCCTCGTGAACTACAAGTCCGTCTCCCGCGATTGACATCAAATTCACCGGAAACAAATAATGGATACACCAGCTATCAAAAGTTGCAAACCCCTCATCGCTGAAGATGATTATAGCATAAAAGCCGATTATTACTTACAAGTCCCATGCATGTCTTACAATTGGGAACAAAATTGTTCTTACCATCGAATACACCTGAGACAAATAACAGGTATACCAACTAGCAAAAGCTGCAAACTCCTCGTTGCCGAAGATGATTATGAGCTAACAGTCGACTGTTGCTTACAGCCGACTGTTGCTTACAAGTCCCTTACATGTCTCACAACTGGTATCGCCTATTTTTGGTTTCAGTGTGTACCTTACTCCTGAAGTTGTCAACCCCTTGAAACTTTCAAACTGGTTTATCTCATGAAGGATTTTTGTTCAAAAAAATGGATGGCATATATTTTGATCAGCTCTTCAAGGGCTATCGATTGCCCTAACCACAACAAAAGCATATCGGAAAAAGGGACTAAATTGACTTTGCAGTCAGTTGTACTTTATCCTTTTCAATCGTAGACATCGTGACGGATGAAAACTTGGAACAATATCTTATATAATCTAGTTGGTAATAGAAAGCTATCCGTAACTTTTCAGGATTAAAATATCATAGATGACACTATTAATTATTATGAAACTACCTCATTGCTTTACATTTTCGTTTGTATCCGTTGTGTAAACAGTTAATCCTCGGTTACATTGATAGACCATCGACACAAACTTTCTTACCGTCAGATTTATAGAAATCGAATATAATGTGCACCCATTTGCAAAAATTCCTAGCCCCTCGTGAACCGATTCCTACTTACAAGTCCCTCTCCCGTGATATACATTAAGTTAACAGGAAACAAATAATGGGTACACCAGCTAGCAAAAGCTGCAAACCCATCATCGCAGAAGATGATTGTAGCATAACAGCTGATTATTACTTACAAGTCCCTTGCATATCTTACCATTGGGAACCAAATTGTTCTTACCATCGAATACACCGGAAACAAATAACAGGTATACCAACTAGCAAAAGCTGCAAACCCCTCATTACCGAAGATGATTATGGGCTAACAGTCGACTGTTGCTAAAAAGTCCCCTATATGTATCATAACTGGTATCGCCTATTTTTGGTTTCAATGTACCTTACTATGAAGTTGTCAACCCCTTTGAAATTTTCATACTGGTGTATCTCATGAAGGAATTTTTGTACCAAAAAATGGATGACATATACTTTGATCAGCTCATCAATTGCTATCGATTGCCGTCGTCTACCTGTCTTAGTTCAAAAGTTGACTTTTTTGCCGTAGGCCAACTTTCTAACGTCACGACTTAGAAAGGAGCAAAGGATAAGCTCTAGTTTCTTTAGCAATGAGAGAACTTTTAAAGTTTAAGAGGCACATCTGATACCGTTACTCTACCACAAACCAAAGTGCAAAAACAAAAATTTATAAACTCAGCTGAAATCGTCGCAGACATGGACAGAAACAATAGATGGCAGCACTTTCGGACCCGTGGGAAAAAGCCACTTTTTTGTCTCTGTAGATTTTTCTATTTATCAGTCAAAGAAGATATGTTGGCTGTGGGGCCGGGTAACTGCCGCATATATTTAACACTTACAGATTTTAGTCCATCTTCAATTTGAAACTGGTGCCTGCCTGCTTGCGTGCTAGAACGGAGCTTTCCACTCGAAAGCAGAAACATCTTTTGATGAAACGAAAGGTTCGCTACACAACTTCAGATAGTCCTCTCTGACATAGGCTATACAACTCCACTTCACTTCGCAAACCGTAGGCTCTGGCTCGAGGACAAGCAAAAACCATCCTTATTGGCCCCAGGCAAGAGTTCTACGGAGCTTTCCAAAATTTAATGTCATATTCATCAATCCGGCCTAAGGTCCACACTTTCCGTAAAAACCGCACAGGTTAGACCCTCCTCAGTTACCAGGAATAAAATGAAATCGGAGTCATAGGAAAAAAAAAAAAAAAAAAAAAAAAACGAGGACAAAACCAAAGTGTTGCTCTCGCAACACAATTCATCCAGGCGCGGAGAATTCGGATTTCAACAAAGGTCTGCATTTTTAGGATTAAAGATGCTAAGCTCGGAAAAGTTGCGACTGCTGTCAGGAATCTGACATTTTAATTTTATTTTCCGGCAATGGCTTAGAGCTTGCTCATACTGGGCTCATTTCCTGGCTTTTGGGGTTGCAAAAGTAGAAAAAATAAAAATAATAAGATGTGACTAATTCTGAATGTTGTCGTTTTAAATTCAGGAGATCAATTACAGGAAAACAGAGTGTATAATTATATTACAGGAACCCTAATTGACCCTAATTGTATTCTTCTCATTATCATCAAGCTGCCACAAAGCCCATCAAATCTCACATCCCCTAGGGATTTGGAGTTGTTTGTCGAATAGGCAGCTTTTTGAGCCCAGTGTGACCAAGCTCTTACATTTGTAGTTGGTAAATATTTCAAGCATGGAGCGACAAGCACATAGAGGTACCACAAATCCAAAACAATAAGTTCGTTCGATGAAAGATTATCTGTGGATAACGGAAACATGAAGTAACGCATTTTTATCGGGGTTTCACGCCTATATAAGTGAATAAGTGATCTGTTACTAGACTTTCGGATCTCATCCCTATTCGTTAAGACTTTATAATTTAAGTAATTAACTTATAAAGAGCTTGATAATCTGTTTTCGTTTTACCTTACCTTTATATTACCCATATTTGATGGTCCTAAGCCTTATAGTTAGCTGAGATTCTCTAGGGATATTTCGGCCGTCATCGCACGGGTCCTCTCCAGGCTCAAGCCACAAAGACGTGTGGCAAATTAAAGGTTCGTCGTTATATTTAGCGTAAGCGGCATGTGATATGATTTGCAGTCAGCTTGGGCTGAAGGACTTATTGGTGCAACCATCCGGAAATCGTAAAATCCCAATACACGTCTTTTAATCGTGCGCAATATAACGCAGAAAAAACTTTTTTGCATATATAGGCCTACGAGTTGGGATGAATTTGGAAATGGGTTAGGGCGAGTCTATTCTCGATCGGCCAGACAGACAGACTGCGTGACGTCAGCATAGATTTTTTTTTTATTGAAGACCATCCTGCGGTAATTGGACAAAACCTGTTTTGAACCTATATACGCATAAAGGAAACTCAAGGAAAAGGTGTTTGGTGGGTGCAAGCTATGATACAGAAGGGCTCAAAAACTAGCAAAGGGATTGAAGCTTCAAGTGGTCCTACCATGTTTGATGATGATGCCTAATGAATTCTCGAGTTCCTTTTTTCACTGTTTTTTGTTGATATTCCGAAAAATTAAACTTTGTGAATTATCTCCATATTTTCTGTTTGTTAATCCGCCTCTCAAAAAAGGCATGTCATTAATACATTACTTCCCTACTATTTTTTTCTTTCTAAAACAAATCTTCATACATTTTACAGTAGCATTGAACGGCCTCAAGTTAAATCGCCCAGACTCATTCGGATTCCAGGGAAGCGACATGAGTGTTTGCACTTTCTCCATAATCCCTTCACAGACAAATGGGTCATGATCTGTCACATTCCTAAGACAGATTTTTTTTTTTTTTACAGTAACATTAAATCACCTCAACTTGTGTCGCTCAGACTCTGTCCATTTCCAGAGAGCGACTGGTTTTTTTTTTACAGTTTCTTTCTAATTCCTTCACATTGGCTTCCTGCCTCGCGCCACATCTCTTTCCAGATTAGAGAAGCGACATATTTTTTTTTTTATGTTGTGTTTCCTGACCCTTCTATGTCCAGTGCCAGAGAATGTTCATATTAATAACATCTTGCGTCGCCACATCCTTTGGTCATTAAGAGTTCTTATACCACCTTATCAGAACAAAGTATTCTGGGCGCCTACAATACGCTAAAAAGCTGTCCAAATGGATTAGAAATACCAACTTTTTCCTTTCACTAATAACAAGAGGTGTGATTAACGAAAGGTCCATAGGACTTTCGGGGCGTCCTTGAGGTAACCTTTTTAAAAAGATTGGGGCTTTGGATAGGATTCGGACACAAACAAAAGCTTCTGCAAGTTAGCGAAATACACTCGGGATCAAGAAATTGGCGCAATTACGACGCTGATATACTGCAGTTTTTGTTCAACGCTGGAATCACAAGAAGAGACACATTTTTCCATTTTCCATCTAAGAAAAGTTTTCTAGACCCGACTGATCCTTTTTTCCTTTTTTTTTTACACGAATTTGCATCAACTGAATCACTAATATTGCATCGATTTTACATGATTAACACTAATATAATTATTTCATAATTACATAATTTGACATCGAAGTCCAAAATATTATTATTGGTATTTTTTTTTCTTTTTGTTTAATTTACATATTTAATAGCCTACTAACATAATTTTTACATTATTTGTATCTTTTTTTGTCTTTTTTTTCTCCGCTTATGTCATATATACTATGGATGATAAGTTTGTCGTCATCATCAGGGCCCGGCCCTAACAGTTTGTGAAATATTAATGTAAATTTTCCTCTGTTTTTGCTCGAAGTCAACGTGCCTGAAAAAAGCTTAAAACAGCCAAAGCCGTGGGTAATTTGGTGAAAGCAGATCCTAGTTTGAAGTATTCAACTCAGGGGCGGATCCAGCCTTCCGTTCTAGGGGGGGCGATTCTTACCGAAAAGAGTGGAGGTAGTGTCCTTTTTGTCGGCCACAAGGCTGATTTTTTCGCGTTTTTAAGTGTCCCTGTCGGTCTCTTATTTAACGAAAATGTGGTTTTCATATATTACAATAATGGTAAAAACTGTACTTGATCAACTGACAACTGTTTACAAGAAAAATTCAAGCTCCTGGCTCCACTTGTAAAAAGATTTTAGAGTCTAGTTACAGTAGTTAGAACATGCGTTAATGCAGACTTCCGTAAGTGCAGTAAAGAAAAACAAAAAATTACAGCCAGTCTAGGGGGGGTGATCGCCCCCCTCGCCCCCCCTCTGGATCCGCCCCTGATTCAACTACTTTAAAATGTTGGAACTGCACTGTAAAAAGTTTCTCTGAGTAAGGATTAAAGTTAACTGCAGTATTTGCTACTGGGATTAATCTTATTTCTACTGAGATAAGATTAATCCGAATTAGAGATCAGATTATCTAGAGACAAGATTAATCCCAGTAGCAAATACTGCAAGATATTTTATTACAGTGTGGAACAGTTAGGGGTCCTTTAACAATAAACCGATCTCTTCTGTTCAGTGCGATTCGGAATTATGATCCCGCCAGTGTTAGATCTTGTCTCCGTGTGCTACGCTAGAGGCTCGGCTAGAGGAGGCTGAAATGTCTCACTTGACGGGGGGGGAGGGGGGGGGGGGGGTAGGACTCGACAGGAGGCGGCGGCATAATTATATGCTTTGTCGTAAAACGTAGAAATCTGTGAATCCGTCTCTGCACAACAGATAAGGAAAACATATCCGTGAAGTGTGTCCAGTCGTGCAACAGGAATGCAACACGAATGCTAGGGTACATGACAGCGGTTGATTAGGAATTTATACACACCGAGCTGATTATACTACCATATTTGTAACCGACGGATACAGCTACTGCCGAATAGTTTTCATCTTCTATAAGAGCGTAGATAAATCAGTCTGGAAATCGCCAACTGCCGGACAAAGGCACAACTTAAACACGTTTTGATACTTAAAGTATCTTTCCGTTGACGTTTGGCGAACTACATGACTTTCCGTTTTGCGAAGAAGGTCTTTTGTTGACTTTACGACCGCAAGAGTTAACAAATACACACTGAACTTTAGGGGATGTCGACTTTCGCGTTTTAATGTACAACTTGTAGGGTGACATGTTACGTTTTTCTCCGTGAGTATTGTTCCTGCACAAAACAAATTAAACAAAATGACAATTTTTTTCATAACTGAAGATATTTGTGTTTTCTTCAATGAAAGCAAATTGATTCTTTGATCAATTTGTAACTGATCAAACTGAGTCGTCAAACTAAGGACTGGAAAAGAAACAATTTTCTGACTCTGGGTACACGGTACGAGCAAGGAGTAATTGTGGTACCTCAAGGATGCGGTAATGTCAGTTTACCGGAAAAGCAAACTTGTAATTTGTTACGTTATTGATGTATACCTTTTTTAAAGAACATATATCTATGTTCTCTTTGCCTTAGTTAGGATCTTATTTGGATCAAACCGATGATAAAGTTACTATATTATTGAAATAATTAAATTGTAAAGTAAGGTACTAAAAATGACTGAAACGGTTTTGTGCTGTAACTTTTCTGCTAGAATAGATAGCGTCGAAAATGTCCTGTTTGACATTTTGGGCTTACCGCTGAAAAAAAATACTGAAATAAGCTCCAGCTAACCGTTTTCGAGGAAAGAAGAACTACTCTTTGTGTTTTCATACAAGAACCCTTTCAGTCTCCAGACTCCTCAAATCCTACCAGAAAGATTATGTATCTATCCATACTGCCTATTAATCTCTCTTCAAACATACAAAGAAAAAACGTACAGACATACATACAACGCATATACACCTCGCGTTTTGTAGTCAAGGTGTCGTGCCTATGTGAAATTTAAACAAAAACTGGTGAAACTAAACTAGGCACAAAAAACGACCGTTATTCATAAGGCTTCACTTTCTCTTCCTCACGGACCCAAGTCTTAAAACATCAAGGATACAAAAATGATGATGACAGATTTGTTTTACGTCTATTTGACTGAAAATCGTCTTAAACATAAGAAATAGAAAAAATAAAAAAGCGAAGACAGGAAAAAAGATTGCCAACAGAAGCGACAATCTTCTAGCTTCTTAAAAATAAAAAACAAATAAATAATTATAAATATAGACTTGCCAAACTCCGTGAGATATATTTTGTTGAAATATTGTTTTTT
The DNA here is from genome assembly GCA_023053575.1 of Branchinecta lynchi. Classification (NCBI taxonomy): domain Eukaryota; kingdom Metazoa; phylum Arthropoda; class Branchiopoda; order Anostraca; family Branchinectidae; genus Branchinecta; species Branchinecta lynchi. The sequence continues at coordinate 10,761,482 of JAKZAP010000012.1, read as the reverse complement.
GGGATCCCAAAACGTAGGTCCTTCCGATGACTTTGTAAAAGTTGACCGTCTGTCTGTCTGTCTGTCCGTCTGTCAGAAAATATAACTCTTGAAGAGAATGAGATATTTTGATACTTGGTGTGAGGACTCTTTAGGTCAAGGGAGAGGTCAAGTTTGTAGATGGGCTCTGTAGCTCAACATTTAGGGGTGGGGAAGGAGTTCAAATTAAGGAGCGAACAATTTTTTTTAACAGATAATGAGATAGTCGAATTAGGGGTAATAAAACATGCTGAACATGAATATGAAAACAATTTTTTCGCCGGACAAGTAGTTAAAATTTTCTAAAAGTAAAAGTTTTACCTGAAGTTGATTAGATGTCCGATTTAGGGGTAAGAAGACATGCTGAATCCGCTTTTGACAATCGTTTTCCTTCCTGACATGTAGTTCGCCTGGAATCCGGCTGAAAACGGAAAATTTGTTAAAAATTAAAGTTTTTTCTGAAGTTGTTTAGATGTTCGATATAGGGGTAAGGAGACACGCTGAATTCGTTTTTTCGGCAAGTAGTTCGCCCGGAATCCAGTCGAAACCCGAGATCTGGCGGAAGTAAGGCAGGAAAGTAGATATGACGTATAGCCTAGGGGTAAAAATACACATGCTGAATCAATATCTGAACTCGGTTTTCTCAGATTAGCCATTGGCCTTCTTCTGTTTCTAAATCTTAATAGTAAAAATGTTCAAGGAGTCTGGAATATCTATGTGACTTGTAATTTAAATAGGGGATAGTTGTTTTATTCATTAGGAAATTTGAATGCTGCGGGCTATTTACATCGTGCTCTCGGGACGGTGTATTGCCGTGTAAATTTCGAAAAATATAATATATATTTAAATGTGTAAATTTCATTTCGTAAACAAACTTTCTGCGGCTGTTAAGTCCACGCTTATAGGCTAAGACATATGTACTATTATTTATTTATTATATCCATGGGAATGCAAGTATACATTTTCTAAATAGAGAACCTCTAACCCCTTGTTTCTGATTTTCAGACCATTTTGACTATACTTATTAAATTAGATTAAACAATAAATTTGTATATTTATCCATATATGTATTTATATATGTGCGTATTAATATATACATACAAACACAAATATATATAAAACTACCCAATGATCTGCATCACGAAGCCCTACAAATATTCTAACAAAAAGACATATCTTATCATAACTTTCCTACATCCATCACAGGAGTTTACTTCCTCCAGTTTTTTTCCGAACGTCGGTCCGTCATACATAGAAATGCAGGCTTTTGTTGAAATTCAAATTCCCCGTGTCTGGATGAATTCTCGGTTGTCGTGCAAGCAGCGCACATTCTAAACATTATTACTAGTTCCCGGGTGAAAAAATACAAAATCCCTTAAATGAGTTAAAATAGCTCAGTGCAAGGTCGTATCCAGGGCGGGAGGGGGGGTTAGGGGGTTGACCCCCCCCCCCTCCCGAAACATAGAAAAATAATCATTTTTATAGGCTTTTCCTTCTGATATATGTCTTTTTTGTACTTCTTTGTCCGACCCACAGGCAGAACAAAAACCGAAAGGCAACCCCCCCCCCCCCCGAAAAAAATCCTGGATACGGGCCTGGCTAAGTGTATTCAAATATCATGTGTAAAAATTAGCTGCCTTTTTAGTCCAACTTTAACGGTTTGTTTTTGTAAGGTCCCCTTTGCCTTTAAAAGGAGATGGCCTAGACTTCAAGGTTACTAGGTAAAACCCGAAGAAAGAACAGCCCTTGGCGATAATCTCTCCGCTACGTTGACCGTCTGACTATCTTCCAAATCCTATAATTATACCATGAGTTAAAACTGCAACTGCTGTAAAACACACGCAGACAAGCAATACAAAATAAAAACCCTAACTTAAACAAGCACGCAATAATAAAAAAAATATAGCTTCGTTAGAAGAACGTGACTAATTTGATTTTGTTATTACCTTTACACGATATGACTAGTAAAATTATACTGCAAAGCTTCACTACTTTTCTACCAAATTTGCTGTTTGAGTTTTCGTACGACCGGCTAGCGCTATGATTGGTTGCTGAGGAAATGAAGCGCCATACCATCTGGCAAAAATTAAAATGCTAAGTATAGTGGAGCGAAACCACTAATGCTACTTTTTGTGGGCTTAAATTCTTCGTTGCAAATGGATTTTTTTATGCGAATATATCGGTCTTGTAATTTGTCAGTTGATGTAGAACATTGCACATTTGTGACCTTCGGATGAGCATCAAAAAGTAGTTAAATTCCTGGTAGTATGAAGTGTTTTTTGGGTTTTTTTTAGGGTCTGCACTTTCTTTTTTCGTTTGTATGACACATTGTAAATATGATTTACAACTGTGGGCTATCTCGCCAACAGTTCTTTTGTTTTTCCCCTTTGCTAATTTTTGTAGGGGAGGATGGAACTTGGGAATGAGCTTATATTGCAGGACGAAATCGTCTGCATTTTTTGTAGTAATGCAGTGGGTGAATAGTACTAGGGCTTTTAGCATCTGGATGAACAAGACCAAAGGTTTCGATGGGATCCCAAAAGTTCACTAGGACTTAATTTAGTCCTCTTGTCTTAGCCAGATCGAGTCTTCGGCAGACTCTTTGAACATTTTTACAATTAAAATTCAGAAACAGATTAAGGCCAAAGAGCTAATCTTCTGCGAAAGCCAATTCAGACATTGATTCAGCATGTGTGTTTACCCCTATAAGTCCTATCTGTTTTGACGAAAACTTCCTGCCAGTTCTGCCAATTTCCCGGTTTCGGTCTACTTGTCCGACGAAAAAAGAAAGCTCAAGAACGGAATCAGCATATCTTCTTTCTCCAATACTGAACATCTAACCAACTTCAAATACAAATTTAACTTATAACAAATTTTCCGGCTCCAGCCGGATTCCCGTCAAACTATATGTCCGGGTAAAAAATGATTGTCATACACGGATTCAGCATCTCTTCTTACCTCTAAATCGGATATCTAATCAGCCACAAATAAAACTTTAACTTTTAATTATTTTCTGGTTTTGAACGGATTCCGGGCGAACTACCTGTCCGGGTAGAAAATTGTTTTCACATAAGTGTTCAGCGTGTCTTCTTACCCCTAAATCGAAAATCTAATCAACTCCAAATGAAACTTTTACTTTTAACAAGCTTTCCGGTTTTGGCCGGATTCTGGGCGAACTACTTGTCTGGCGAAAAAATGGTTTGCACAGTCTTGAACATCATGTCTTCCTACCCCTAAATCGAACTTCTAATCAACTTCAAACAAAACTTTTACTTTTAGCAGAGTTTCCGGTTTTGGCCGGATTCTGAGCTAACTACTTGTCCGACGAAAAAATGGTTTACACCATAGTGTTCAGCATGTCTTCTTACCCCTGAATCGAATATCCAATCAACTTCAAATAAAACCTTTATTTTTAACAAACTTTCCTGTTTTGGCCGGATTCCGGGCGAAATACTTGTCCGATGACAAAATGGTTTTCACCATCATGTTCAGCATGTCTTCTACCCCATAATCGATTATCACATTATCTGTTAAATATTTCAGTTGCCCCTTAATTTAAACCCCCTCCCCCACCCCTAAACGTAGAGCTACGGAGCCCATCTACGAACTGACCTTACCCTTGACCCAATGAATCCTCACACCAAGTTTCATCAGAATATATGATTCCCTTCGAGAGATATCGTGCTCACAGACAGACGGACATTTTTTTGCGATGTCATAGGTATCCCGCCACTTACGTTTTGGGATCCCAAAAAGTCACCTCACTACTTCCCGATTAACGTACTGGCCGAGCAGGTCTCGCCACAACCAAACTTCTGTTCTGAACAGATACATTATCTGCCCCCCCCCCCCCCCTGAATCCTCTGCCTAACCCCTGGTTGACACGGGGGGGCACGCACGGATGCTGTCATCGAAACACAGGCGCAACAGGAAATTATTTTCTTTGTTGTCAGATTTTGGCACTAGGACAGAGAAACCCTCGGAACATTACCTCTGACGACCCAGGGAACAATCTTTCACTCGAGCTTCTCTAGACAAATCCGTTTAAATGAAGATTTACTCAGAAGATATTTTGTAACAATCCTAGAATTTCAGTATTTGTTTTCAAGAGGGTTCAGCAACTTTTAGCCTTGAAAGTAAGCTAATCCCCCCCCCCCCCCCAAAAAAAAAGAAGAAAAAAGAACGCGCTTGCAACTAGATCTTTCCCGGTAGCACCGAGTCCTAGGTTAGACTAGGTAATCTAGATAAAGCGTATAAAACTACATTTATTCCCGTAACACACACAATAAATAAGAGTCGCAAATACGAGAATGCTACCGAATTAACTCCTATGCCTAGACTCTCTTCAAGGTAGCACTAATGGTTTGATACATGCCTTTGAGGTTCAGAATAATTTCACTTAACCAAGTGACAGTTTCATACATATTTTTCCCACAAATTAACATCACGTATCTTCCATTAGCACGGTGTAAAATTTCTCATCCTCAGAATAAATGATGTTTCAGACCGCAGGATCGGGAACCGCTGCCACTAAATTTAAAAATGAATGAATCCCAAAGCCAAGGATCCATGTCGGTCTGTGCCCTTGCATGTGTGACAAATCGTGGCCAGCTCGCACTAATCGACATGCAGTACCGGCTGAAACGGATATAAGCACGGAAATAGATTCGATAACCCGGCTCGAACTGAAATTGCTTTTCGAGGAAGTTTTGTTGACGCTCCCTGGGAATTAACAAATGAGTTTGCCTCCAGCCGGAAAACAGAGGGGAGATGATGAGGGGACTTTAGTCAGTGAAATGTAAAATTACGACGAGGAGAAACAAAATATCCAGGAAGGGAAAGTAATTGAATGACGGTAGAACCACGAAAGCTGCAACGTAACGATAATGAAGGAACATCAACTAAAACCTGAGGGCCCCCCAGACAGTCAAGATCCTAGAAATATGTAAAGTATCTGAGCAAGGCCGTATCCAGAGGGGGGGGGGTAAGGGGGTTGAAATCCCCCCCCCCCCCGAAACCTACAAAAATAACCATTTTTATAGGCTTTTCCCTCTGATCTATGTGTTTTTTGTACTTTTTTGTCCGGACCGCAGGCGACCCCCCCCCCCCCCGAAATAAATTCCTGGATACGGGCATGTATCTGAGCCACGTTTTTGTTGAATAGCGCTGCCGCATCGCTGCTGCAGCACTTCTTTGCTCTTGCACAATATGCGTTTTCGGATTCACTTTCTTCTTGGTTAAAGCGGCAGGACTGCAGCACCTTGCAGGGAAGTACGGACTTGGTCGGTGAGCAAGTCCGTGATTCTCGAGAAGCGCTGCCGTCTTCCTCGGAAGCACTGCAGTGCAAAAACGGATGTAGAAACAATCAGCCCGGAATCGGCCGAGAAGTGGACCTGCAGCATGCAACAAAAACGAGGCTCTGCTGTGGGTTCCACCTTGACAAGTAATAGTAGATTGTCTTCAAAGTATGGAGTAGCAAGACCCGATTTCTGTTTTCGGGAAAGGCGAGAGCGCTTTAAGCACAGCCTTATTGTAGCTCAGCAGATGCTTTACTCAGTGTAAATTCTGTCAGTGTGTGTGGTTTTCTTTTTAAGTTTCTCGTGTTCTTTCCATAATTTCTGTTGCCTGTAATGTTCTTTTCTTTCATTTCTTTCTTTCTTTTTTTCTTCTTCTTGATTTAATTACTCCGTCTTTTGTGCGTTTGTGCATTATGATTGGCAATAAATCTATTATTATTATTACAGTCAAGATCCCAGGTTTGACTCCAAAACGTCTGTGTATAACTTGCTGCTTTCGCCATCGGTGGAATAGAACAAGTCATCAAAACAAGACAAAGCATCTTGATCACAGCCGAGACTGGACATGTTGTCATGTTCTGTACCAGTTTTGATTTTAAAGTTTAACTGAAAAGGGCTGAGATAGCAAAATCTAATAATCCGTCACTTATTCACTTAAAGAAGCTCGAAGACCCGATGAAAATGCGTTACATCGTTCTTCCGCTATTGACGAATAATCGATTCTCATATACAGGAATTTCTCTGTTGAGCTTGTGGTGCCTTTATGCTGTTATACCTGTGTTGTATGCTTGACGAAATCTTTAGACGGAAAATAAGTGTTCAAGCAGTTAGCTGCCTTCCGCGAGTTGATCACTGACCAATGAAAAGCCGCGTTTATAGTGAAATTCAAATTTTCAGCGTCATAGTAGAATTTTGCGCTGTGAGGACGACCGTAGATAGGCTATTATAAACATCATACTAGAGCAAATAGAGAAAAATAAGAAAATTCATGAACAAAAGCCAAATAGTGCAGTGTGATCAGTTTAATGATACAAAAATAAATTTGCTTTTCAGTTAAACTTTAACAACCAGCAATTAAAACAAATCCTATAGCTGCAGTTTCATTTACCTGCATTGGAACAAAAATGCATAATTAATAATTATGAATAATAAAATGAACCTGCCAAGAAAGCACGAGAATGGGTACATTGCTAGGAAGGAGAGTAACTAGAAATAATTAGCAAATCGGTAGAATCAACAGATCAACTGGATTTATCAAGAGAAAAGAAACTAAGTCTTAACCTGTGGTTTCTAATATAAGTACAACAAGTAAGACAACAGGGGAAATAAGAAAGTCTAAGCAAAAATATATATCAATAATGATTTTTATAATTTTAACGAAACCTCGAACGAAAAATAATTTTATGTAGTTTAATAAACCAGTAAGACTTAAGATATTAACTTTTGGGGCCCCGAAATCGGGTGGGGCTCATAGGATTGCCTGTTCTGCCCATTTGGTAATCCAGAAATGATAACGCCCTTCCGTCAGGGTGGGGAAAGTCTCTCTATTGTGTTTTTATCTTGCACGACACAATATTTTTGCGGTGCAAGATGCCGGGGTCTAGGAGAGCCAACCCATAAAGCAGCCCCCCCCCCCTTTCCTCCGTAGCCCCTCCTCTGTTTAGAAGAGGAAGTTAGCCAATCCTACATTACTGCTTTCTTAATACTATACAGGGCCGTATCTAGGGGGGGGGGGAGTAGGAGGTTGACCCCCACCCGAAACATACAAAAATACTCATTTTTATAGGCTTTTCCCTCTGATCTATGTCTTTTTGTACTTTTTTGTCCGACCCGCAGGCAACCCCCGCCCCAAACAAATTCTTGGATACGGGCCTGATACTATATTTCATTTCAGACAAAGAAGCATTTCCCGGGCCACATCAAACGTCCAATGAACGCCTTCATGGTTTGGTCCCAAATCCAGCGAAGGAGAATTTGCGAGATGACGCCCGATATGCACAATGCCGAAATTTCTAAGAACCTTGGCAAGAAGTGGAAAACGCTCACCGACGCCGAACGTCAGCCTTTTATAGAAGAATCCGAACGACTACGAATACTACACGTGAAGGAGTATCCGGATTATAAATACAGGCCAAGAAAAAAGACAAAGGCGTCTGCGCCTGAATCTCCCGCCCCCAAGGAGGAGAAGGCAGTCGGCAAGCCAAGCAGCAGCTCGAAGATCCTTCCCGGCAAGTCACTCAGATTTGGAAATGGTCCATGCGCCACTCTTAACCCATCTACCTCTAAGACAAGCCCCGTGATCATTGCATCCAAGCCAAAGAGTCAGTCGAGCTTCAGCGCCCTCAACTATAACAGACTGAAAATCAGACTGACCATCGACAAAAAGTTTAAGGACAGCTTCAACAGCAATCAAACTATCGCCATAGTAAATCAACTCACACCGAGAAAGTCCCCTGTAAGCCCGATTGAGCCCCCTGATTCACCCGCGAGCATCCTCACCACGGATGAGGTTCAGCCTCTCTCACCAACCCGACTACCCACCTTTGGCTCCCTCTTCCAAAAATGTTTTACCCCCGATCCCACCCCACTTCAAGAAGAGGTTAAGCTGGAGCCAATGCTTCTGACACCTTCACCCGAGCCTTGCGAACTGATGCAAGACTTCACTACCTCTGACCTCTTCTCCCGCCTCAGACCAGACCTCACGAGAGGCTTACGGGAAGAGCCAATCCTCACTCAGACCATCGCCGAATGCTCGAGCTTAGCCGACCTCGATTCTTTGCCAGCAATGGACCTCTTTCCCCTTTCCGGTTTCAAGATGGACGTCGATTCGTTTACCTCGGACGACCTCGAGTCTCTTGACACAACCTCGACCATTTCAGGATCGCATTTCGAGTTTTCGACGACAGATGTAAATGAAATGCTTATGGACATTGGCGTGAGTGATTGCTGGGATGACAACGGTTATTCCAACCTCATTTGTTGAACTAGTCTACACATGTACATATCCAATAAGTGTTTACTCCGAAACGGTGTTACTTGATATGTGAAAGTGCGACAACATCGTCGATGCGAAAGTGTTGCCGTTTTTTAAGTTTCTGCAATGCTATTTGGTATGCAAAAGTGTGCAACTCGATACATAGTGTATTTGTAGGGCTAATTTAGCGTGTTTTCAGGCTTCGACAGATGCCTCCTTTTCTCACTCGTCTTTCGAAAAAGTGCACAGACAGTACAAACTTTGAGTACATTCTTGAGATTGTACTCAGTGACGTAGTGCTTCTTTCAATTACCTTATTTGAACCTGCTTTGCAGTGCCGGATAAACCATGTGGCAGTCATCGGGGACCCCTCGCAAATTATCTCCTAATACTTTTTAATTTTTACCAGCCTGCAGTTTTCGTAAACCAATTTTATTACATATTTGGTAGTGCTAAACAGTTAGGCCAGCTGAGATTTATTCGACCGATCATTATTAATTATTATTTATTTGAGTCTTTCAAAACTGAAGAGTATTGTATAAAAACAAACAACAGCGAGCGTGCTCCACACTTCTAACAAAAGTAACTATTAGTTACTATTTCCGTTCCAACCTCATGAAAAGTTACTACGCTAGCCGTTCCAACCTTCTCGAAATAGTACCTAATAGTAACTATTTGCTTACCATGCTCGGGAGCGTAGTAAGCGTGGTAACTACGGATCTCTGTAAAGTGATTGGATTTGGCCGTGTAATGATATTTTTTACCGGAAATTTAAATGTGCGCTCCTTCCTTGACGCCAAGAAGCCAAAATTCGTGACGTCATGCGTAGTAAGTAAGGTGGAACACGCGCAGCATGCCAATCAAACTCACACGCACTTACAACAGATAGATTATTGCTATAAGCAGCCCGAGGGCCATGGCAAAAATTTAACAAACGAAAACACAAACACTAACATATAATAATACTCGTTTCCGTTTAATTTGTTTTACTTATTCCAAAAATCTACTTCTGTGTTTCATCGCAAGCCTGAAAAATCGCCCCATTTTCTTTATATCAGCAAAACACTCATCCTTAAAAATTCGTTTTAACCACTCTACGTCAAATACGCACACATACTCTTCTTTTATCCAGTCACTCAGCTCAATACAATCGCAAAGCATGTGAATCACAGTCTCACCCACACATCGGACAGAAGTATATTGCGGCCCTACTCGCTAAGGGACAGCTAGAAAAACGAACCTGCCATCACTTTCTCGCCTGAGCCTGAAGAGGACCCTTACCACGAGAGGCCGAAATTAGCGTTTGAATAAATCTCAGCTGACATCCGTTTAGCGCCGTCAGATATGATTCACAGTCGACTTGAGCTGAAGGAAAACTCGCTCATATCATATAAAACTAATGCCTTGGACAGACCATCAGGATCTGGTGCGGTCTACCACAAACCCCTGATTTTGGGAAAGCCTATGCCAAACGCTGGGTATATCTAGCGTCTCGTATACCCTTTGGCAAATGCAGGATACTTGAACCCAGTAAAATATTCATGATTTCAGTGAAGCTCAGAATTAATCATAATGGGGTAGGTCAGGGTTACCTTTGGCATAGGGTATCCAGCGTTAGGCATAGGCTATGCCAAACGGTAGGGATACCCAGCGTTTGGCATAGGGTGATCTGGTGCTCTTGGAACTCATGCAGGATTTTCAGCACCATCATCAATTTCGCATGGAAAACTGAGATTTATGAGTAGTGAACTAAACTACAAAAACGGTCCTAAGCCGGGATTTGAACCCAGAACATCTGCTTAAATAGCAGACGCTCTACCAACTGAGCTACCGAGGGGCTTGTGAACATAGTTCACAAACCAATAGAACAGTCAAACAGAAGCCGGTCGTAGGAACAGTGATCAGTTCACATCCCCAAACCACTGAAGTTATTATAGATGGGGCTTTATACCCTTATACAAAGCGCCATCTATGTATTACATGAAAAGCTGAGATTTTTCAAATTCATGATAAAAGTGCAGAAAATCCTGATCGTCTGTGCGCAGCATAAACATTAAGAAGAATAAATTTTAGTACGCGAAAATCATATTTCTTCTAATATAAATAAAAAAAAAACATCCCGTTGTTTGTGGGGCCCCAAATGTACGTGCACACACAATCTGATTTTCGCATTCAGATGCGAATCGTCGCTCCGAAATTTTGAACCATCGTATGCCTGTTATGGTGGGTTTACACACTGCGTAAAATCCGAGCGTATTTTACGCACGTTTTGAGCTTGAAAAGATTTCTAGCAATACGGACGTAAATAGAGAAATCGGTCCGTTTTGTATTCAAAAACGTTCGTAGTGCTAGAAATCTTTTCAAGCTCAAAAAGTGCGTAAAATACGCTCGGATTTTACGCAGTGTGTAAATGGACCATTATTCCACAGTCGAGTCCACAGTGACACGAATTTCGCAAGCGTATACTCTATATGACCGAAACACGAGTCCGAGTCCGAAACAAGCCAGTGACAATCGGGAAGAAGGCGAAACACCACCCGAGCGGATCCTTAAAATTTTGTTCAAATCATATTTGAAAATGCAAAACATACGTCAGCCACATTTTATTAGAGCTGTATGTCAGCCCTTCTTGGCAAGGGTCCTGAATCCGTTTTGCTTTGTCAAATATGATTCGCAGTCAGCTTGGGTTGAAGGGATGTTTGTTCAAATCCTCTGTAAACCAATCAACAACGTTTGTTGTGAGCTGTGGTGACGTTTTCGCTAGGTACACGGCGAGTCTTGACCGGCACGTAGAGTTAGTCATCAAGAGTATTTTATCGGACTATGTCCACATAAGCTTAGATGAGTGGGGCTCCTAGGCGAGTTCTTACTTTGCCTACTGCAATTAAAAATAAAAATATAAGAGTTCCCTGTATTAAAAGCTCATCCGGCGCCGCTTCTTTGACTCGAAAGTTTCCAGATGTTTTTCACACAGGTGTGTGTACCATAAGACGCGTTGAAACTCAGTTTGATTTTGTTAACACGGTTCCCAAAAGACGCTTGTTTTTTTTCTTCTTCATCGGATCTGTTCTGTTTTTAACGTTATTGTTCTTATCTTAGTTTAGACTGAAGGTATCCGTCTTTTCAGTCAGAATTATTGCAATAAACTCGCCCTTGATAGAAGAATGTATCTTTTTGAATACATTTCGTTGTTCTAGAATGAAGATGATTGCCATACACAGAATCTGACAGTCAGCGGGATGAAAGGAATGGTCTACGAAGAGGCTGTGCAGGCAGGGCCGTATCCAGGGGTAGTGGTTAGGGGGTTCGATCCATCTCCCCCCCCCCGAAACATACAAGTTTTTGTATAGGCTTTAACCTCTGCTCTATATATTTTTCGTATTTAAACGTGCAAAATCAGCTACTTTTTATTATAGCTATATTTCGGCCATTCTTGGCAAGGGCCCTCTTCAGGACTTCATCGTCCCACAGATAGTTTATTTTTCAAAATTTCATCTGTCTTCACTTCTTCGGAAATAGCTTTCATACTCTATTCCTGAACGGTAATGTAATTCGATAAAAAGTTTTTCCAAAAATGGTACATAATTACTCGAAATACGACATCCTCCTCTAAACAGCCACTAAGGGCCGTCCAGAACGGTCCTCAATACCCAAGGTCCCGGTTTCCCGAGTCCAACCGTCAAATATGATTCACAGTCAGCTTTGGCTCAAGGACTATCAATGTTTTTGTACTTTTTGGTCCGACCCGCGGGACCCCCCTCCCCCCGACATAAATATCTGGATACTGACCTGCTTGAAGGGTTATGGTGGGGCGCATGCACTCTCTACGAAACGTCAGGGAGGACAGAGGAATGCTGTGCAACTTTTACTCTGTTTTAACATTTTTTTTTGGCATGCCGATCAGTAACGATTTGCAGCCCCCACCCCCACCAGCACCACCATGAGCATAACTAAGCACAGAAGGCTTAAGCTGCTAAGGCTGTATGGGAAACAAGGATTGGGGGGGGGGGGTGCAGTCAGTCCCTCCGAAACCTCAGAGAAAGTCTGAAGAATTCTCTGCAATTTTTGTTTTTTGGCGTGTCACTAGTGACCTACTCCCCTCGATACTGGTTTGCCCAATAAAGACCCCCGCTATCCCTGTGCTTGACACACGGGAAAAGTTACACCGGATGTTCAAATTTTTCAGAACAGCCAGAACAGGGCGTGTCTCAACTCTTGAGGAAGAAGAAGAAGAGAATCAGAACGTGGACCGGGCCCTTCGCGGGTTCGAAAGGTCCACACCACTGTACAAAGTTTCTCCAAGTAAGGATGAAGTTGTCTGCAGTATTTGCTACTGGGATTGATCTTATCTCTACCGGGATAAGATTAATCCGAATTAGAGATAATCTTATCTCAGTAGAGACAAGATTAATCCCAGTAACAAATACTGCAAGATTAATTTTTACAGTAAAGGAGAGGTTGTCTCAGAAGCTGCATGAAGAGACCCCTTACAAAGCTGGGCGAGATGTAGGCTTCAGCACGGAAGAATTATTCCACTCACACACTAAACATGATCTCCAGCCGACTAGGCTAAACTGTCCAACTAGATTTAAAGCACAACTCTTACGAGTTCACGATCAATGATTTAGAAATATCGTTTACCAAATATTACCAGTACTTTCTTCCTGAAATTAGTGATTTTCTTGTTGGCGCATGTCGACTCTCTGCAGACTTCTCGCTCTCCGAAGCGGGGCTACGACGCAAAGTATTTGAAAACGGGTCGCGCCATGGTTAAAAAGTGGAAAAAAAAAAAAAAAAAGGATTCTGAATTGGCAAGGGAATGCATTATGTGACACGCACGATACACGTGTTGGGTACCATTTCTGCAAAAATTAAACGCAAATACTGAAATTTGATCGTCCTCTACATCCTTCTTGGCACTTGGCAGAGTAGTCAGCATTTCGGCAAAGTGTGCGCCGCTTAACTGTAAAACTCAGATCGGCCGAAAAGCTGCTAATAAGTTGTAATTACAATAGGAAGCGATGACAAAGAGTGGTGATTTCAGACGCTTGTAATTCCGTGTGGGAGCTACCCACAGTGTAAGGTCCCTTCAGACCGAAACATGAAATCTTATGTTACGCTTCCGTAATCCTTTACGTCACGTCGACTCTTTCACACCTGCAGTGAACTGTTCAGACTTGGCGCACAACCGTAGCCTAGATCTCTCCTGAACAAACTGACAAATTTTCTAATAAAGCAAATCCATTTTAATTAATTTCCTCTTCTTCTTACATTACGTTGGTAACGTTTAAGGTTTACATTTGTAACGTTTTTTTAGTGTTTATTTTTCTAATTCCCGCCCGTGTTTGCCTAGTGCTATTAGGGTTGAAATAAAATTGATCGATTGATTGATTGATTACGTTTCAAGTTGAAAAATTTTAATGCTGGATTTTCCTAAATGTGGAAATACGTAAGCTTTCCTCTTCATGTGATTACAGAAAAGTTGCCCTGGGAACACAATCTGGGATTTTAGAAAGTGTCTTCAGCTAAGGCCCTAACAATAAGTTCTTTGGAAAGACTTCGTTCCGAATTTGCGCTTCTTCAGTTCAATTCAATTCAATTTATTTCTAAAACGTGAAGCGGACAAGCCGAATATTCGTTTGGTCGTCAATAAAAATATATACAATTTACAGTCAACACTTATGAATTAATTTAAAATAAAAGTAATCGTCCAATACATTTAATAAAAAGAGTTAAGCTCAGGTACACAATTAGGCTACTTACTAGCGCTGGTGTCAAAAAACTTGACAAAGGAACAAAGCAATTCAGATATCGGTTTCGAGAAACCTGATTAGGCTGTATGAGAGGTAAAGCTTCTGCCGCTGCTCTTGCGGGTCTTTCTCGATGTGGCTTGAAATCAGGGGGCAGTATGGATCGATGGGGTGTACTGTTCAGCAACCCTGTACCAAAAGCAAGTGGCAGCTTTTGTCAGTGGCTAGCAAGGGCCACATCCACAGCGTAAGCTATCACATGTTAGCCTAGAATAAATGAATTTCATCCACGTCAAGCAAGTTCTTACTAAAGCCACGCAAAAAGTGTGACTCATCGATGTAAAATCAGATCTACCCTGGGCAACGGAAAGTGTTGCGAGAGCATTCGATATGGGTGAAATGCTGAAGTTGTCAACTCATCGAGGTTTTCAAAATGCCATGTTTTAACTAATATATTTAACTAATACACTCTTTAAAAATTGGCATATTTTAAGTATCTTAGCTTTATATTTTTTGTTTCAAGAACATCGGGGAACTTGATAGTATACCCATTAAGAAAATGTCTCCTGGGGTCTGACAGTTGCTCGCATTCAACCAGAAAATGGCCCCCATCCTCTGTATTAACCAATCCGTAACCACATGACTATCCCTCAGCGTCGATAAACAAAACAAAACAGATATGGTTTATAGAGACTAAATTGACTTTGCCGCCAGTTGAACGTTATCTTTTTCAATCGTGGCCATCGTGACAGATGAAAACTTGGAACATTATCTTATAACCTAGTTGGCATCATAAAGCTATCCGTAACTTTCCCATAGATGTCACTCTACTGAATACTCTTTGAGCCCAAGCTGAATTTGAAACATATATTCAAACAATATTTACAACGGATATACGTCAGCTACGATTCTTCATCAGCGATATTTCGGCCCTTCTTGGCAAGGGTCCTCGTCAAAGGAGTCACCAAGTTGGGATATTGGAATAGTCTATATCCTCTGTATCAAAATCTTGTGCTTTAAAGTTTAACTGAAAAGCCAGCTTATTTGTGCATCTTGTATCTGAATACAGCCAATTACTTTGACTCTGTTGAGAGACTTTTCTTTTTTCAGAATAGCCTCTCAAGACGGCGTCTTGACAAGACCAAATTCACAGTAAGACAATGGAATTAGGATTTCACCAAAGCCCTGTTTATCTCCTTCTGGAAAATTGCGAACGACAGAAACTCAAAGACGCTTCTGGGAGTGAGCAACGCCTCGACCTGTATCCAAGTCTGCCCAGTTATGCCTGGCTTCAAAGTAAGTTACGACACTAGCAATTTTGATTATTAAAGTTTAACTGAACAGGCAACTTATATTTACATCTTAGATTCAAACATATTGAATTATTACAACACCCATTAGGGATTTTCATTCTGTCCACAGTAGTCTTTAGTAGGGACGTTGGGAATGTGGACGCTTTCCCATGGTGAATCTGTCCACAATCTGAAAAGGGCTGGGATAGGACAATCTAGTTACCCACCACTCATTCCCTTAAATTAGCTTGAAGACCCGCTGAAAATGCGTTACTCCGTTGTTCCGCTAATCAGGAATAATCGAGTTTCAAATAGTGGAATATCCGTGTGATTTGTCGTACCTCTTTGAGCTTGTATCTGTGTTGTATGCCTTGCGAGAAAGATTTTTTACTTTTTTTTTTGTTCAGGCACTAAGCAGTCTTCACCAGGCTCGCCACTGCCCACTGAAAAGCCGCGTTTGTGTTCAGATTAAAATTTCCCGCGTCATAGTAAAATTTTCGTTGCGGGGACGGCCGCAGATGTTCTGAACGTTATACCTAGGGCAGATAGTGGGAAATAACAAAAATCCCTTAGCAGAATCCAAATAATTCAATGCATTCAATTAAATGACACAAAAATACGTTGGCCTTTCAGTTAAACTTTAACAGCAGGGAATAGTGCTATTGCTGACCCTAAATATACGAAATTTTACAGAGCTACTGCAAGCTTGAAAGATCTTTGACGCAAATGAAAAATGGATCACGGCATCCTCAGCCGGGAACCGCGGAGCAATAGACTAATGTGTGGTCTTTTGGTGTTCAAGCCTTTTGCTTTGAATCTGTTAACCTTAAAGGAACCCTCTTGCTTATTCTGCCTTTCATTCAAAAGTCCTTCATCGTCCGATGACAACTCTTTCCTATATAAGATGTGATAATCTTCTGCTTATGACTTCTTTTATTTGCTTGGTTTTCCCACTTTTTAACCAATAAGGCACGTCCAGTTTTCAAATGTATTGCGCCCAGCCGCCGCGTCGGAGAGCAGGAAGGATGGGTATAGTCGACAAGCGCTAACAAGAGAATCGCTAGTCTCAGATGGAAAGTAATGCTGTTTCCAAAAGCGTTTTTTCTTATCCATTTCATATGGAAAAGATCATTTCCAGTAAGAGTTGTGCTTTAACTGGGTGTTCGTATTTCAGCTCTGTTCGATGAACCTTTAGAAAGCGAAGGCCAAAGAATAAAAATGCAACAACGCCAGTCCGGTTTTAGGAGCAAGGAAAAAAGGCGACTATTCTGTCCTAGTTACCACTTCCTGCGGACTGTCGCTACGGCACAAACTGGTTTCCAACATGTATAAACGTGATCTCAGCGAGTCCATGACAAATCCATAAACAACTCATTTGGCAAAACTTGGTGGTTAGAGGCATACTATACTTTCGGAGCATATGGTGCGAAAAATACTTTTGATTACTTTGATTGGCTACAGAATACTAAAATGGAACTGACTTGCTTCGATGATTACTTATGAAGACAGGTTCAGTGATTATCCACAATGTATACCCGGTCTCGGAAATTAACAATTAAGAAAAGTGCAGCTTTCCCGCCGAGATAAACTGAGCTGATTTAGTTTCACCTATATTCTAGAACATACACACGTGTTTGAAAAAGGAAGCAGGTGAAACTGAAGTTACCGTCACCTGAACCTTAAACGGTGCACTCCTAGTGGCCTTATAGCGCAAATACTCGATAAGAATTTACCAGCAGGCTTTTCTGCACTAAAAACATCAAATTTAAAAAAAATTCAACTTTTCCGAATGGACATGACGATGCTACCAAAAATCCGGGCAGGAATTCCCGTCAGGATAGGAGGAACCATATCTTATATTCGCACATCATTGTGCACCTCATGTCTGTAATATTACGTGGCAGCGCAATTTTAGAATTATTGACCCGAACATAAAGTGGAGTAGAAAGGCTAGCTGCTTCAAGGGCCTTTAAGTTACCCCGATACCGAATCTCTAATCGATAATCGAAAATAACGAATCTCTAATCGAAAATAACGGCATGTCTCCTTACCGGGATCGACTAAAAGCAGGAAAGGAAAGGCAAGACAAAAGCAGGAAAGAATACTAAAACCAGGAAGGGCAAACTAAAACGAGGAAGAACGACCAAGAATCGAGGATTCGAAAAACTGGCAAGCCTTTCCTCTGTTTAGTATCCCTTGAGGGGTAGGCAACTTCCATTTGTTAAAGTTCACCTTTTCCTCCGTTTAGTATTCGAAAAAAACTGGCAAGCCTTTCCTCTGTTTAGTATCCCGTGAGGGGTCGGCAACTTCCATTTGTTAAAGTTCACCTTTTCCTCCTTTTAGTATTAGAAAAACTGGCAAGCCTTTCCTAGTATCCCGTGAGGGACTAAAAGGAGGAAAAGGTGAACTTTTACAAGCTTAAGTTGCCCACACCTCACGAGATACTAAACAGAGGAAAAGCACGGCACATCTTGCCAGTTTTTCTAATACTAAAAGGCGAACTTTTACAAATGTTAGTTGCTGACCCCTCACGGGATACTAAACAGAGGAAAGGCTGCCAGTTTTTTAGAATTCCTAGTTTCTTTCCTGGTTTTGGTACTCTCCGTGACAAGCTACTAAAGCCAGGAAAGAAATGGTGAACTTGAAATATCTTAGTTGCCGACCCCTCGCTGTATCACGATCGCCTACCGACAAGGTACTAAAAGGAGAAGGTGAACTGTTACAAATGTAAGTTTCCGACACCTCACGGGATACTAAACAGAGGAAAGGCTTGCCAGTTTTTCGAATCCTCGATTCCTGGTAATTCTTTCCTGGTTTTAGTTTTCCCTTCCTGGTTTTAGTATTCTTTCCTGGTTTTGTCTTGCCTTTCCTTTCCTGCTTTTAGTCGATCCCCTCCTTACCCTATATCGACTATATCATTGGGTTTTACAACTTCATGCTAAATTCCCCGGTATGGGGCGATTCCGGACCAACTACTTGCCCGGCAAGATAATAGTTTTCATATTCGGATTCAGCGTTTCTCTTTACCCCTACATCAAACCTCTAATCAACTTCAGATTAAACTTTAATTTTTCACAAATTTTCCGGTATTGCCAGATTCCGTGTGAACCACCTGTAAGGCAAGAACAAATTTCATATTCGGATTCCGCATGTCTCCTTAACCCTAAACTGAACCTCTAATCAACTTCAGATTAAACTCTTACTTTACACAAATTTAGTTTTTGCCGGATTCTGGGTGAACTACTTGTTCGGCAAGAAATAATTTTCATATTTGGATTCAGCATGTTGCCTTATTCCTAAATTGACTATTCCATTAGCTCTAAAAAAAAATTATTTTTCGCCCTCTAATTCGTACCCCCTGCTCCACCCCTAAATGTAGGGCTACAGAGCCCATCTTCGAACCTGACCTGTACTTTGACCCAAACAGTCCTCACGACAAGTTTGAATACAAATATTTCAACTCCTTCGAGAGTTCGAGATGTTTCCTTACAGCCTAAATTGACTATTCCATTAGCTCTAAAAGATATTATTTTTCGCCCCTTAAATTGTGCCCCCTCCCCCACCTCTAAATGTAGAGCTACAGAGCCCATCTTCGAACTTGGCCTGTACGTTGACCCAAAGAGTCCTCACGCCAAGTTTGAATAAATATTTCAACCCTTCGAGAGTTACCGTGCTAACAGACGGACAGACGGACAGCTCTTACGAAATCGTAGGCACCCGTCACTTACGTTCTGGGATCCCAAAAACACCGTCCATTTCGTCTTCCAGTTCACTGCTTACAATGTTTCCATTTCAAAGGCATTCTTCCCCAACCCCAATTAAGCCTTCGAATTTGTTTTGGGTTCGCCATAAGGTTATGTCATTAGGACCCTCGATTGTCTACGAGGCTTCAAGATTAAAAATTCAATTAAAAATCAATCCAGGATCCATCACGGTTAACAAGTCGCTTTTATAATTTCCATCTCTATAGAAAAAGAAAACGTTGGATACCACACCAAGATATGTATCGATCCACTGGCACGAACGTTGTCTGGATTAATGAACGATGTTGTATATCTCATTATAATCATAAAATGTCACATACTGGATTATAAAAGTATGAAAAAATGAGTGCTTATTAACAAAAATCGTAGTAACAAGATCAGTTAACAAGCTAGAATCCCAACAAACAATGAAGACAAGATTTTACAGTACAAACGCAGTCTGTTGGTGTACTAGCACTACTGAAAACATTGATTATCATGACACACAAAAAAGACAGACGCTCAGATGCTCACATCAGATTCACACGTTTTTTTTTTTTTGCAAGACTCGCGGCCCCTGAAAAACCTTTCTTAGTAGTAGTAAAGTTTTCTTGAAATTAAGCATTTTTTAGTCAATAGCACAACAAAGACGGAGCTTGCCAGGATGTGCTAATTTATAGAGACAAAACAAAACAAGACCAAAGGTTTCGATGGGATCCAAAAAATTCAATATCAGATCCCGACAACTGGGTCTTGTCTTCGCCAGATCCAGTCTTCGCCAGACTCCTTGAACATTTTTACTATTAAAATTAACAGATTAAGGCCAAATAGCTAATCATATGAGAAAACCAAGTTCAGATATGGATTCAGCATGTGTGTTTAGTCTACCCCTATAATTCATATCTGTTTTGACGAAAACTGCCTGCCGCTTCTGCCAATTTCCCGGTTTCGGCCGAATTCCGGATCTACTTGTCCGGCGAAAAAAGAAACCTCAAAGACGAACTCAGCGTATCTTCTTTCCCCAATATTGAACATCTAGTCAACTTCAAATACAAATTTAACTTATAGCAAATTTTCAGCTCCAGCCGGATTCCGGTCGAACTATATGTCCGGGTGAAAAATGATTGACATACATGGATTCAGCATCTCTTCTTACCCCTAAATCGGATATCTAATCACCTACAAAGAAAACTTTAAGTTTTAACGATTTTCCGGATTTGGCCGGATTTCGGGCGAACTACTGGTCCGCGTAGAATTTTTTTTCACATAAGTGCTCAGCGTGTCTTCTTACATCTAAATCGAAACACCTAATCAACTCCAAATAAAACTTTTACTTTTAACAAACTTTCCGGTTTTGGCCGGATTCCGGGCGAACTACTTGTCCGGCGAGAAAATGGGTTTCACCATCGTGTTCAGCATGTCTTCCTACTTCTAAATCAAACATCTAATCAACTTCACATACAACTTTTACTTTTAACAGACTTTCTGCCGGATTTCGGGCTTGTACTTTTAACAAACTTTTAACAAAAACTTTTACTTTTAACAAACTTTCCGGTTTTGGCCGGATTCCGGGCGAACTACTTGTCCGATGACAAAATTGTTTTCACCACCGTCTTCAGCATGTCTTCCTACCCCTAAATCGAACGTCTAATCAACTTCAAGTAAAACTTTGAAAACTGATTGTCATACACGGCTTCAGCATCTCTTCTTACCCCTAAATCGGATCTCTAATCAACTAGAAATATAACTCCGGGTGAACTACTTGTCCGGGTAGAAATTTTTTTTCACATAAGTGTTCAGCATCTGTTCTTACCCCTAAATCGAACATCTAATCAACTGCAAATAAAACTTTTACTTTTAACAAACTTTCCGTTTTTGGCCGGATTCCAGACATACTACTTGTCCGGCGAAACAAATGGGAATCCCAAAAAGAAGAAAGAATATGGAGAATGAGACCATGTACCGAAACCAACAAAGAAAGAGCTACGAGCTCATATGGCACTTGTTACGAGTAGGTGTTGCAAGGAAGTAGATGAGAACGTCACAAAATACCCCCTTCATCCTCCTTGGATAAGACTTAGAAATAGGATATCTAGTTTCACTCCAGGATGAGCATTCTTGGCGTTGCCTCGGATCGTCTAGAGCAAATGTCAGGGCACAATATTTACGGTACACGTCCCCCTAACTCCCCCCACCACGGCCGAATCTGGTCCAGACACATAAACTGATCTTCTAAAGCATCTTCTCTTACCGGCTATCAAGTTTGGCTTGAGTCTGAGCATTTTTTGAGAAACTACGGTGAGAAACTCCGTGTTCAGATCCGGTCCGGACACTAAACTATGTCATCTAGGGAACACCGTATATCTGCTCTTCAAGTTTCATTCAAAACCCTTCACTCATTTGACCCCTATGCGAGGCGCAAAATTTCCAGGACTGCCCCTCCGGCTCCCCACACCAGGCCCGTATCCAGGCATTTGTTTCGGGGGGGGGGGTTTGCCTGCGGGTCACACAAAACAGTTCAAAAAGACATAGATCAGAGGGAAAAGCCTATAAAAATTAGTATTTTTGTATGTTTCGGGGGGTGGGGGTCAACCCCCTACCCCCCCCTGGATACGGCCTTGCCCCACACTGTGGCCAAATACGACTAGGAAACATAGACCTATTATCTCTGACATCACCTCTTCTGGTCCTTTAAGTCCAGTCGAAGCATATCTGCAAATTTCCGGTTTCCGGTTCATCCTCCTCCTACCCTGGCCGGACCCGCTCTGAACCGTTAAAAACAAACTAGGTCGCATAAACTCGGTACTGTCAAAGTTGCATCCCTTTCGGTACATTCGTTTGATTTTTGTGCATGTCACAAAGTTTCCAGACCCCTCCCCCCTCCAGCTCTTCCAACCATTGCCGCATGTGGGTCAAAGACATGTCTTGCCTGTCTATGTCATTAGTTATTATCACCAGAAAAGTTTTACTCGAATCGGATCACCCTTTCACAACCTACAGAAATCAGTAACTTCCGGATTCCGCATTCGTGACTCCACTGAAAATGGTCGGATCAAGAAACGGAAGTTTTCCTAGGGCATTGTGTCAGGTCCTTAAGTCTATTTGGTTGGGTCACTAATATGCCTGCAAAGTTTCACCGTCCTTACCACATCTGGAAGTATCCTTACTCGCGATCACTGAAATTCTGGGGAACCCCCTCCAACTCCCCCCAAAGAGCTTTGATATGGTCTAGTTCTGTCAAGAACGTATCTAGGGCTTATGTTTGTTCTTCCCACCAAATTCCATCCCGATCCATCGACGCTAAGCGTTTCACGGAAATTCCGGTGCCCCCTTCGACTCCACCCACAAGTATCGGATCCGGCCCGGACTTGACATTGAACATCGGAGACGAAACTTCTTTCCACTTGTGAAGAACCATTCAAATCGGATCGCCCGTTCAAAAGTTATGAATGCCTCTAGATTCCGGATTCGCCATCCCTCCACTCCCCCACGATGGCCTGATCTGTAAACGACTATTCTCAAGTCAGTTGGTTCGAGTCCTTGATACGCCAGCCCAGTTCCATCACACTCGCGTCATCACCAGAATTCCGCCCCCCCCCCCCCCCGACTCTCCCACAGTGCCCGAGTCCGATTCGGTTATGTCAATGATGTATCTACTGTTTGCTTGGTATCTTTCCACCAAGTTTCATCTCGATCCCTCCATTCATGGCGTTTCCCAAGATTTACGGCTGCCCCCTCCAGCTCCCCCCAAAAGTCACCGGATCCGGTCCGGATTTTAAGTTGGTCGTCTGAGGCACGAGATCTTTCCAAATAACAAGCTTCGTTAAGATCCGATCACCCGTTCAAAAGTTATTAATACATCAAGATTCCGGATTCCCCCTCCTTCCACTCCACCCACGATGCTCGGATCGGGGAAGTGACTATTTCCAACTTAATCATTTGGGGTCCCTGATATGCCTGCCAATTTTCATCGCTTATGTGGAAGTGCCCGAACTAGCAAAACCTAGACAGACCGACAGAAATTGCGATCGCTATGTGGCACTTGCCGAAGGGCAAGTGCCATAAAAACAATAAACTAAACAATTACCTTGCGTGACCCCAAAACAACACACTTGTCGCTGCTTCACTCTTCATGCCTAATACTCCATCTACTCTCATTACCGAGATTTTCGAATGTTCTGTCACTTTTATCCGACCTAACCTTATTGTTTCCGAGGAGCTTACTGGTCAGAAATACTGGTTCGGCAAGATTTTGAGTACTTCTCATTAACATCAAGGGGGCCAGCGCCGGTGAAAACAGCCGTAACCGGTTTTGAAACCCAGGTGAGTTTCAAAAGGATCACATATACTAGACTATTATAACGTAAAGTGTATCTACTGTGAGTTGTGCTTTAAGCGCAAATAAAAGAAGGTACATACGAGAAGAAAACGAGCCACTTCTTCTGCTTCGATGACTGCATCCCGAAATTTAAAGCCTACAGCTTAAAGGCTACGGATGGCCCTCTTGGTCTTAAAATTGACTCCACCGCTCCCCCCTGGGAACGTTCATTCTATCCCCATCAAAAGTGATTTAGAACTCATTTTTTGTCGCGACTTTTAACGAGGCAAGCCCTTATTTACGGCTCATAAAAGTATCCTCCCGAGTCCACTTTCAGTGATGCAAATTGAGCCTATCGATCAGGTCTATTTTAGAGTCCCCTGGACCAGGGAAATAACTAGGGGGATCATTCAGCAACGTTGGTAAATCTTGGGGGATAAATACAAGTTATGTCTGAAGAACAGGGATATTCTCAGGGTTGTGGGAGGTCACAGTCCCTCTGGCTTAGGATGGATAGCAGTCGGTAAGTAGAATTTATAGCCCTAACAGACCTGACTATATATCTTGAACAAAATCCGAAAGGCAGAGGGAATAATTTCAGTCACTGGATCTCGTTAGGATATTTCTCGCTGTTACCAAGACGCGGGTCATAAATAAATAAATTTAGGTGAAACAGACACGTGTTCAGTGTCAGTCACGCATTTCCAAAAAGAGTAATTAATTTGTAGTCTGAGTAATGAACCTGGAACGGGGGCCCAAAGTTAATCTTTGCCCCCCCCCCCTCCAGCTTTATTGAAGCGGCACCTCCGCATGAGCGACGATCACTTTTTGTAGTATGTAAATTCTATTAACGCACTGGATTAAAAAAAGAACAGAAGGTAAAGTTAAGAAAAAAATATAGCAAATAGCGATCTATCAAAATATCAACAAGTGAAAAAGCAGACAGGGCGAGTTAATCACTGGTTGTCCATTGGGAACTGTGCGGTCGTTCTAATAACTTTCTGAACTAAATATGTGTTTGTTATGTCCTTTGGGCTTTCAAGACAAATAAATATCATATCATATCATATTCCTTCAGTCCAAGCTGACTGCGAATCATACAAATTTTTAGAGCTATATTTTGGCCCTTTTTGACAAGGGTGCTCGTCAGGCTCACGCCGCTCAAGCTGGAAAATTAACACGCGGGATCGGTCAGATTCGTCTTGCACTGTCAAATAACTTTCTGAAACAGCTTTTCTACAGAGTTGTTACTTATTAGAGATCAGGTCCCCCAGTGGAATGCCGAGCACTCGCACTAGGCCGAATTCGGGCTCTCACTTTACATCACGTCTCGAGCTCCGTTGAAGCGTTCCAAACTTTGGTAAATATTTGCTCTCAAGCAACACAACCCGTTCCTTGCCCAAGCGTGTAAATATTGGAAGCGTTTGAATGAATATTCATGAACTCAACAAATAACTCAGGAGATGATTGAATGTGTGAAAAATTGACGGATATATTCAAGAGGGAACCAAAGGAGATGAAGGCCGGTGATAAGAGACTGCTTGGAATATCTGAAGGTGCTGCAGCCGTCAGTAAGAGATAATGAAAAATACTTGAACACTGACGATAGTATTCACTGAACTAGGCAGAATGACAGGCTGATCTTAAGCGAATAAGGGTTAATGATTTTCGTTATTGCAAAGTCTTTTTGTACTATCCAGACCAGTTCGAGAAGAAAGCCTTGTAGATCGCTACACTGTCAGAAGTTTCATAACAGATAGCGTATAACACTTTCAAGAATAACACCTTTTCACTTTGAAATAAAGTGTTATGACCAATTAAGTTTGCAGTATTTCGTGCCTAGACCTCCACCAACACCTTGAATTGGTAAACATACTAACGGGAACGAAAGAAAGATAACAGATAACATCCCAAAGTGTTATCTGTTGAAACCGCGCATCCTTCTGTTGTCGTTAACTTCTGACAGTGTAGTATTTTTACCTATTGAAGGTGTTGTTGGAGATCTAGCCACGAAATAGTATAAACTTAACTGGTCATAACACTTTATTTCTAAGTGAAAAGGTGTTATTCTTGAAAGTGTTATGCTCAATCTGTTTTGGAACTTCTGAAAGTGTACAGGACTACCGAAATCTTACGTTCGTTGGACAGCCTACTCTGTGCAGACTAAGATTGTTGCTGACGCGTGTTTCGCACGGGATCCCACAACGTTAGTTACGGGATACCAATGACTTAGTTGACGTTTTTCCGTCCATCTGTTAGTAGGATAACTCTCAAAGGGGTGGATTTTTTTTAACTTGGTGTGAGGATTCACTTGGTCAAAGTACAAGTCGAGTTCATAGATGGATTTCATCGCTGTATATTTAGGCGTCGGGGAGAGGGCTTTCAGTAACGGATGAAATTGTTTTTAAAGCTAATAGTTGCATTTTTGCTGATACCATGGTATCTGATACCACGGTCTAAAGTAGTTTTTGCAGTTATCGTGGTATCTGATACCACGGTCAAAAGGTGTTTTTGCAGTTATCGTGGTATCTGGCCAGTTATCGTGGTATCAGATATTCAGATACTACGGTCCGACCGTGGTAACTGGTCGTGGCATCTGAAAAGTCATCTCACTTTCATGAAATTTTGTCAGATTGGTGAGAAAGAAGTTTAGCACTTAGTGATGTAACTGGATATCTGTTTTTCTTTTGGGATGACTTCGATAAGTGCAATTTCGGCAATAGTCATTTTTGTAGAACACCGTATATCAGATACCACGATAACTGCAAATACGACTAATTGCAGATCCAGTTACCGTGGTAACAGATACCATGGTATCAGAAAAAACGCAACTAATGAGATGGTGTGCTTACGAGTAATGAGACATGCTGAATCCACATCGAAACTTATTTTGTCGCTGAACATAAATTAGGCCAAACCCGAAAGACATGGTAAAAGTAAAAGTTTGTTTTCTGAATACAATACGAGATGTTCGATGTAGGGTAGATCTCATTCTATCTTGGTCTATGTTCTCTCGTGTCACTTCTTCATAAAATGTTGAAGAAAAAATAAAAGGGAATTTTCTCTCTTGACCTAAATTCAAAACTTCAAAAGCATGTAGGACAATATGTAGGTCTACACTCAAAGTGCGAAATGCTTTTCTAGTCGCTGTCTTGTTACGCTGGGGAATCTTAAACAAAATGTAAATTCATCTCTTCACAATTAATGGACACTCTGTTTTTCCTGTGAAATTAATGTCTTCCTAAGAAATACGGGAGTAACGAGGGACCATACACCTTCTCAGCAAGCCTTGAATCCATTACACTTAAGTCTGGCTTCTTTCCTCAACCCCATTTTCACTAATGGTATGCGTACAGTCACGGCAAGTATATTGTGCAGACCCACGGAGCGTGAAGTTAATTGTACTCCTGTCAAAAATAAAGCCGAAGAAAATTAACTCTGTTTTGAGTTTTTCGAAATGCTGCCTCTTTCATTGCCGTACATGACATTTGAACGCAATTTATACCATTGTGTCATATATAAATCAAGGTCCGTGTTTGTTTTTACTTCCCCTACCAGGCAAAATTGGACAACGTATTATGGATTGTTTAATCTTTTTGGTTGCGTTCCGTCGAGTTATTTTCGGTCATGGTCGTTAAGATTCGGTTATTATTTCGATCCATCTTTCGGCGTGATACGAAAATTAGCTCCTCCCTCTTATTACTTCACTTTAACACATGTCGATCGCTACAGTTTGTTTATGATGATCGGGAGAGTCGTTAGTGATAACAACTATTTGTTCAGCATGAACTCCGTCAAAATTATGACGTCTGTCCGAACTATAATTATTTCCATTCCAGAGAGACAGTAACTATCACACTAAAGTCCTGGCTCCTCCTCTACCAACTCGTAATATAGAACGCATCCTTGAACTACAACTTATTGTTCTTTTACTCAAACATTCCCACAAAATACGTGCCTTTCTCCGGTAGTCCTATGTACGAAAAAGACACATTCACAAGTAAAACTAGCGTAGATCACTAAACGTAATCACGAAATATTAGGCTAGTCAGCGTAAACTCATCGACCAAATGCAAAAAGGTTCGCAGCTTGTTTCTCTTCTCACTCGTACTTTATATTCAAGTCATAATTCCGAAATCACGCGTGGCATCAAAACTTGAATGCCACGGTGGTAATCCAAGCAGATATTTCGCCAATTTATAATTATTGGTCCTCATCTTTCTTATTCTTGCTCTGGTACGCTTCTCCCAGTCTAAGAAGTGGGGTGTTACCAGTGAATTAAAGAATAAATATATTACTAGCCGACAGAAGTGATTTTTGTGGACACACCTACATCCTACGCAAAATTATAATACCAGCCAACATTGTTCACAAATAACAGAAAATTGAGTTTACCCTTTAGAGCAACAAGTCCATCAGCCCGGTCCACGCATTATTATCCAATAGGTCAGAATTTCACTGACGAGACAAATAGATACCCTTGTTCCTCTTTAAAAAATGATGATCGATAAAAGCAGAGATGAGGGAAAAACATCAACGAAAACTACATCAGTAATTTACAAACACCCCGAACAAAGAAAAACAAGACCAAAGGTTTCGATGGAATCCCAAAATCTAACATTTGATTCAAACAATTGGGTCATGTCTTCGCCATTCAGTCTTCATCAGATTCCTTGAATATTTTTACTGTAAAAAAAAGTCCAAAATGGATTCAGCATGTTTCCTTGCTCCGATACCGAATCTCTAATCGATTTCAGAAACAACTTTGAGCTTAAACCAAGATGAACCAGCAAGAAAACTAAGTTCAGATATGGATTCAGCGGACCCCCTTACCCCCCAATGAATATCTTATTAGCTTATAAAACATACATGTTTTTATCGTAAATTCAAAAGCCCCTTTGCCTCTAAAGATAGCACTAAAGGACCCATATACGAACTTCACGTGAACTTTACCAGTGATTCCTCATTGAACAACATCTTCGCTTGAACAACATATTTCCTCGTTTGAACATTATATATCAACCCCTTCGGCCGTCGAGTACACTAGACCTCTCCGACGTCCATAGAATAAACAGATGAAAGTCGTCATCCACTCGCAGAGCTATACTGGTTTGAGAATAAAGGGACTGCCATAGCCGAAAACTGTTCGACAAATTTTGTGTCTGGTTTTCGCCGGATTCTGGGTGAACTACTTGTCCGGCAAGAAAATAACTTTCATATTCGGATGATAGCATGTCTCCTTACCCTAAATAAACTATCTCAATAGCTTTTTTTTGCTCCTTAATTTGAAAACCCCTCCCCCACCCATAAATCTAGGTCTACACGAATTTGAACTTACCCTTGACCAAAAGAATCCTGACACCAAGTTTCATCCAAATATCTTGTTCCCTTCGATTGTTATCGTGTTATCGACAGACGGACAACTTTTGCAATGTCATTTCATAGGTATCTCCCCTTACGTTTTAGGATTCCAAAAACCGAAAATCTCTTTTTGTATTTTTGTTAATTATAACTGTTCACGGGTAGGGGGAGAGGGGGGCAGGTCCGTCATAGTAGTCCGGACATCGGCTCTGCAAACCTTGCTGTTGAAATTTAAACTACGCGAAATTGTTTCAGAGCTGTTACACTTATACGCTTCTTCTGTAAAAAATTCCCACAGTTACAATCGTGCTATCATAGTGAAACGATACTAGTGTCACTTTTTTGCGCGAAATGGAGTTCTAGGTCATGGAGTTGCCACCTCATTTTGGTAGTTTGGAACGCACTTATATCGCCGGTGATTTTTATTTAGGTAGTTTAAGATTGGCTCTACCATGTCGAATGAGAATTTCCGTGATTGATACAAAAGTATGAGAGTTACAAATTTATTTCTGGAAAAACAGCACCAGGGGCAGGTCCGGACAAAATCACTTGAGGCAGGTTCGGACAGCAAAGCTGAATGGAAACAAAAATAATGAAAGAAGATAAAATCGGAAAAGGGAAGGAAAAAAGTCAGCAAAAAGGCTCAGACAGCCTTTACGATCGATTCCGGAAGAAAATAAGTCATATTCAGACCCAGCGATAACAGCATATCCGTATGATAATAACAAATGTTGATAAAGTGATAGTATACTTGTGCAGCTTTGCCAAAAGGAAGCAAATGAACGAAACTGAACTGAGGCAACGAAAGCAAATGAAAAAATGTGTATACAACTTTCTTGGAAGTCCTTCCTGGCTTAAACAAAAGTGATGTCCGAACCTTCCCCCGGTCGGGGGGCAGGTCCGGACAAAAGTAGCTATTCGGAAAATAAGATTTGCAAAGAAAATGTTACAGGTAACAAGATTCTACAAAGTAACAATAGCACCCCAGAAATGATTCTAAACAGTCGAAAAAAAGGAATCAACAGACCCTAAAACAAAATTTGGTATGCAAAAAAGTAAAAACGTAACGAACCTGCCCCCCTCTCCCGTAGGTCACGGTTCACGACAATCTGGGCTCAGTTGCGCATGAACGGGTAGGGTGGTTCAGCTACAAAAGTATAAGTAATTTCATAGTCCTAACTCCAACCGTGGTCAGGTTATGTACTCAAGTAACTGTTATATGGGCCAGTTACCCCTGAATGGGTGGGGCTCCCAAAAAGGTACAATCTAACCGCCACTGTCAACAAGTGTACCAACTAAATTTTGACTCCGATAAAAGTGATTTCCAAATTGCTAATGACCTAAACATCCACCTTGCAACAATTGTACAATCCCTACCAAAATTAAATACTGTTGATCCGGTTCCTGATAATGACAATGATAAGGAATTACCGAAAACTAAAGAAAGTGAGGTACTAGTCAAATTAAAACGATTAAAACATAGTAGTGTGACACCAGTAGACATCCCTGTTGATTTAATTCAAAGCGTTCCCAGATAAGCTTTTTAAACCCATTACAAATATTTTCAGTACTATTTCTTCAACTTCAGAGTACCCAGCTATTTGGAAAGTTGGCTATGAAACACCAATACCCAAAAAAGATGCAAACATTAATTTTGACGTAGTGCGCCCCATTTCCCTAACCCCGATCTTCAGTAAAGTGTATGAAGGTCTTGTTGCTAATGGTTAAAAAAATAAATTTTTCTGCTTCTGGATCCAAAACAGTTTGGAAACCGACCTAAAACATCAACCAGTATGGTAAATCTTGTATGGTAAATCTTTTAGATTTTATTTTTAAATACATTGACGAACCCTCCAAATGGATCAGTTTAATCGCGATTGATTTTAAAAAAGGTTTTGGCCTTATAAACCATAATATTCTAATTGATAAACTTTTGAATGAATTTAATGTTAACCACAATATTGTAAAAATCATTGTAAGACTTTTGAGTGATAGTTCCCAAATTATAAAATATAATTTATTCCAACAATGTTTACAATGTATCCGTTGTAAACATTGTTTGAATAAATGTTTCAAAGTCAGCTTGGGCTCAAATAATATTTATCTAAAATATAATGATAATTTGTCGGACCCGCAGGCAATTTTCTGCGATGTGCCACAGGGAACAATTTTAGGTCCGCTACTTTTTCTTGTAATGATTAACAATACAGCTTCTGACAGACCAGAAAAATGGAAATATGTTGACGATCTTTCTGTTATTGAAATATATGGAAAAGCAAAGTAGTGAAGCGGCCAATATCATTTCGCAGATACAGGCCGAATCTTTAAATTCCGACATGGCTGTGAATGACAAGAAGTCTGCAATTCTTAGAATGTCATCCCTGAAAGAAGGGCCAATTTTTGAACCTCCTATTCCAGATACTTTGCGTGTAAACGAAATAAAACTCCTCGGTCTAATTATATCAAACGATTTAAAATGGGAACTCCAGACGAAGGAAATGGTAAAGCGTGGACACACCGGCCTTCATATGCTGAAATTACTTGCTAAAAATAGGTTCCCTGAACAAGACTTGCTCCGTTTTTATGTTTCTTTTAGACATTCGGGGCTAGAATACCTGGTGGAAGCTTGGCACTTTGGCCTTACTGAAGACCAGGCTTATCGGATCGAAAAAATACAGAAACGTGCCCTACTAATTATGTCACGATCCCCCAAAATTCCTTACAGAGAGCTCCTTAAGAAATTTAAACTCGAGTCCCTTGAGTCCCGTAGGTTGAAACTGTGCATGGCTTCCGGTAAGAAAATGCTTGAGCACCCTATCCATAAGAATATACTTCCGCCACCGTTCAAAATTGCTCGCGAACGACCTGCAAGAGCGGCCTCAGTGGTGATCCCAAAACTCCAACACGTAAAATGTGACCATGTACGGTATGAAAAGACGTTTGTACCGTCTTTCTTTAAAATTTGTAATCTTATTTAGTGTTTACTTTTACATATGACGTTAACATATTTATATATGAGTGTCTACATACACATGTATATATGACGATTTCGACAAATTTGGATTTCACCACGATAGTTAGAAAAGAATAAAAGCGATATCTATCTATCTATCTAAGTTTCAATTTGGTACCTGCTATGGTTCACGAGTTATAAACTCCACAAAAAGAACGTGAAAACCGGTAGTGCAGCCGCAAGAGCGAATTGTCCATAATGAACACTCCACGAAAAACAAAACATCAATCCAAAAGAAATTGCAAGGAACAGGGACTAGGTCCGAAGTTGATTGGTAGCTGTTTTATGGCAACAACTTATCCAGACGCAGCAGGCATTACTAAATCTAACTGAGGGTTAACAGATCTCAGGCGCCAATGCAAATGATGCCGTCACACATGTCAAGGCCTGCTACCAACAGACACGATACAACAACGTGTAATAAGCCTATTTGTCTTAGACAGTTATCATGATTTTGAATTTTCGATTGTTTTGAAACCACCAACTGGGATTCAATGCAGTCAACTAATTTTCTGTTCGGCGACTCTGCTTGTTACTAAATGAACGTTCCAAACTTGTACAAAACTTCGCTGACCTTATCACAAGTTTTGAATGGTTTGAAGAGGAGACTTAAGATGTGTGTATGTAATTCCACAAGAAAGCTCTTTGGCCCATAACATAACAAAAATATCTACTACACAGCAGCGGTTTAAAATGTATCAACTCAACAAAAACTAATAGATCTGATATTAAGTAAATTCAAGAAAAGAATCTCGATGTTACATAGCTATCTTCAGAAACATATATACAAACATGCATAAAACGGATATGTCAGCTACGATGGTTTGGCAGCGATAGTTTGGCCCTTCTTGGCAAGGGTCCTCGTCAGGCTATCATGACCCATGTCAAGAAGGGCCGAAATATCGCTGCCAAGCATCGTAGATTCCATATCCGTTTTATGCATTGTTTGAATAAATGTTTCCCAGTCAGCTTGGGCTCCAGGAGTATTTATCTTCAGGAACATCCTTAGCCCCCTTAGCCCCCCCCCCCCCCTAAAAAAAATGGTGCACTTGCTATCTGAACTACCCAATCCTCGCCATTCTCCACCCGACAAAATCATCCCTCATAAACTGCACAGTTCCTAGCTCTTACACATCGAGTGCAGAAGACTCGGTAAAAAAAAACGGTAAGCTAAAAGCTGCTTTAATTCACTATATCTTCGTCACGGAAGTCTTAAAGGACCTGTCGGACATATAATTCTAATGCAGCCTACTTCCGTAACTGCATTCATTTATTCTTAAACCCAGAGACCCAAATTTAACAAGTTACAATCTGAGCCCACTACCGACACCTCACTAACCTTTGCACTTGCCACGATTCACTGGTTTCCATGCGCATTATGCTCCAGAATAGTTCGAAGTATCATGTTAATGATGCGTAAAAATGGTATTTTGAACTTTGCTAAGTTTTTGCTGGAAGTCAATGAGGCTGGGAAAAGGCTTAAAAGAGCCAAAGCCGTGAATAATGTATTAAAAGCCCAGCTTATGGACCGTTCACGCTTATGTTGTAAGACGAATAAAAGTACTTCGCCTTGTGAGCTTTATCCTCTGCGGTCCTTCAACTTGAAAATCAAGTTGTACGCCGCTCACCCACGTTTGGACCACGCACGCGTAAATCTTCAAAACGGAGCCTTAAACCTGACAATCTATCCCAAGAGAACATAACCTTTGATGACTTTCATGTGGAATTTTAGATCAGCCTCATCCGGTTTTTACAAAAATCAAATATACTCGGTATAAATATCTGCTTCTGTGTCTGTTGGACTAGTGCATATTCCTCGATTTAATTTTGAGCCTACCAGGATTGTTCTTCTTAATTCAGATAAGGTAAAATCTTGTAACTGTTAAAACACAATTAGTTGTATAAATTAGTATGACTGACTTTCATTCAAAGAACTCATTCATTGTGCATTCAGTTACTTTTATATTACAAACATCTCTCCTTAAATGTTTCTCTCTTTCTTCTTCAGTAGTCACGTGATGGAAACGCATTGCTATGATTGGTCACGTATAACTTTTAACACACAAAATAGAACCCGATCCTATTATTTTTTACCACAGCAAGCCTCGGCGCGGATACCACGTATAACTCAGAAATTCTGCACCTTGAACGTAAGCTTGCTTTCAGATAGTTCTGACCATTGGAAAAAAAAGAGTAAATAGTGCGAGGTGTACTTTAACCTTGGATCTGAAGATCCATAGTACTTTTTACTTTAGTCTTTTCTTGCCATCATATACCGTCTTTCGGCGGTGTTATTTTTCTTGCCGAAAACGTAACTTTTATTCGGATTTGTATGATTGATCATCTTTCACTTATCGATATTTTGTGTTAGTTTACTTGTAAGCAAAAATCGACTGTTAGACCATAATCATTTTTGGCCATGAGGGGCTTGTAACTTTTGCTAGTTGGTGTACCTATTAGTCCTATTCTTTGTTTCTGGTGTATTTGAATTGAAAGCAATTTGGTTCTATGTCTATCACGCGGAGATTGACTTGTAAGTAGGAACCGGTTGCTAGAAGGGATTCATAAGGGGTTAGAAACTAGTACAAATTGGTGCACATTTTATTTGATCTCTTTAAATCTCAGGGTATGAAAATGAGTCTCCATGGTCTATCACTGTAACTTAGAATTAAGTCTTTGAGGGGCTGACAACTTTAGTGGTAGGGTACACACCCAAACAATTTGTTTGGTGGAACCCAACTGTAAGACAAGTCAGGGACTTGTAACTAACAGTCGGCGATTAGACCATAATCATATTCGGCAATTAGGGGCTTCCGACTTTTCCTAGTATGCGTACCTATTTTGTTTCCGGTATTTTTTATGATAAGAAAAGTTTGGTTCATGTCGTCGTTCAAGAATCGGTTGCTAAAGCATTGCCATTTTCATGAGATGCTAGAATGGCCTATGGTGATCGTCTTTTAATGTAGCATAGACTTAAGCGTTAATGAACAAAAATGATAATGTAAAACAACGACATGTTTCACAATAGTTAGTAGAGGTATTTTGGTATTTTTAAGTAAAAAGCTATGGATAGCTTTATAGCCAACTAGGTTGTATAACATAATGTTCCAAGTTTTCACAAGTCACGATGTCTACGATTGAAAAGGATGAAGTTCAACTGGCTGGAAAGTCAATTCAGTCCCTACTTCCGATATTCTGTTTTCTTTTGTTCAACGCTGAGGGATACAATGTGATTACAGATTAATAATAATAATAATAATTTATTGAGGCTCGCTATACAACAAATGAAAGAGCGGAGTAATAGAAAGAAAGAAAAATGAATAACACACAAAAAAAGGAAACAGTACATAAACTTTATAAAACTTATAGATACGCAAGGCGAGTCAACGGCGATTCGTATATATGTATTTATATATGTATTGTGGGATCAGTTCATAAAAATATTCTTCATGGACTGGAACATACCATTTTGAAAACCTCGATGGGGTTGACAAATTCAGCATTTAACCGTTAAGCGAAAAAACAAAGCCAGAGTGACTTTAGTCGTCGAAGACGAACAAAGGTTGCTGCAAGACTTCACGTTGCCCAGGCATTGTAGGTCTAGTTAATTTTGTTATTTTTTTCTCGCCCTGTTTGTTATCTCTTTCTTTTTCATTTTCTCCTTCCTTTTTCTGCATTTTGGTTTGTTTCTTTGAACAGAAAGAGAATAAAAATCAGGAGGGGAGACTTGTGGTGATGTCGTTGTTTTTGTCAATAAACTAAACTAAAAAAAAAAAAACTCTTCACGAAGATGATTATGTTTACCATCAAAAATAGCACAAGGCATAGAGACAAAGAAAATATACAGAAAAGTAATACAGACAAATCACGAGGCATAAAATGTATCCGTTCTCTATTTCTTGTTAAGTATTTTCTTTTTTTTTGTATATGGGCAACTCCACCGTTACCTACGTAACGTTTTGTACGCTTAGAAAGGCTGTAGCGTCATCGATTCTCAACTTGGAGGTCTCATTTTTGGGATCCGAACACGTAAGTGGAGGGACATCGCAAAAGTTGTCCGTCTGTCCGTCCGTCTGTGAGCACGATAACTCTCGAAGGGAATGAGATATTTTGATGAAACTTGGTGTGACGATTATTTGGGTCAAGAGATGGGCCGTGCAGCTCTACGTTTAGGGGTGGGGGAGGACCTTTGGTCTTGTTACTCCATGTGAAAGGTCAAGCCTTCTTCTTTTGTGTGTTTGTGTGTACGACTCCAAAAACCCCTCGTTTCCAACGTATCACAAAACAGAAGTGACTTTTTGGTAGTGTGTACATAGTCTCAATTTTTAGCGAATCTGTAAGGTCTTGCGATCTGGTTTTTTTTTTTCGTCAGTTAGCAACAGTCTTAAGACTGTTAAGGCTGAAATTCAGAACGATTGAGCCTTACGCTTCGTTTCTAAGATTTTTTCCCCTCCGTTACTTACGCAACAGATATTCGTTACCAAGGTAACTCGTACGAATTCTCACTAGAATCTTCAGCAAAACGGTTTTATTTGTAAAAGAAAAGTGAACAATCATTTAAAAATCGGACTCTGCATGAATGTTTGAAGAACGGGTGCTATTACCATAGACAGGAAGGGGGGGGGGAGAGGGTAGCCTTTTTACTATGTTTCGTCTCGGATGAAAAATAATGTCACTATTTATCGCTGCCAAACCATCTTAGCGGACGTATCCGTTTTATGCATTGTTTGAATATATATTCTTTCTAGATATTCCTTCTCGGAATCCAGAATTTTGTCAACTCATTTGTCTGCAATGCCAAAAAAATCACCGACTATCTGATCATTTTTGCGAACTGTTTAAAACGACTGTTTTTACAAAAAATCGAAATTTTTTAAGAAAAGCCGACGTTTTCTGCCAAAAATCGACTATTTTTGCGAAAAACCATTTTTTTTGAAGAAAAATCGACTGTTTTTTTCGAAAAATCTTGGCGCTTCGCCTATTTTTTATCGACTGGCAGACAAACATTGGGGAGGGGGGGCCTCATCC
This sequence comes from Branchinecta lynchi, assembly GCA_023053575.1. Taxonomy (NCBI): domain Eukaryota; kingdom Metazoa; phylum Arthropoda; class Branchiopoda; order Anostraca; family Branchinectidae; genus Branchinecta; species Branchinecta lynchi. Next base: position 10,724,688 of record JAKZAP010000012.1, on the reverse strand, counting down.
CTCCCCCCCCCCCCATCCTCCAATCAACTAGTATGTAATATTTGCTTATTAAGGGCAGTTTACATTAGTCAGGGTGATCGATAACCTTGCCAAATTTGCTGACATTTTCAGCGCTACTGTAAACTAAGTAATAGTAAACTAAAGTAACGCAAATTTGTTGCGTTTGTAACGTGTTTTATTGGCTTCAGGTACGAATTAATTTTTTTTTGTTTAGTTTACTGGAGTAGCCACTAAAATTGCTATTTACTCACGTTCTTACACTTTCTTAACTTGCTTGGACTCAGTTGTAGACAAGCGACATGACACTTTTTCGTTACAAACGTAACATTAAATGGCTTACCCTGCAGCACTGGTAAAATCCAATCCGTCAAAGATAGCGACTTCCAATGAACTTAATTTCGTTCAGGACTAGTATGGTAAGTATGGTAAATTAAGAGGATTAGGGGTTATGCCCAGGTAGGTTCTTATAGCCTCAAAAATGATCGTAAAATATGGCAATCCGTGGAACTGATCAGCTTAAGATTTGGACAGCTGAAAAAATTAGAAAGGATGCTCCAATCTTGATAATTAAAACAGATTCTTAAAGCTCAGGGTATGGTCTATAAGAAAAACCTAAAAATTTTCCACTAGCCTTTATATGAAAATTTATCCCTCGGTAGACCATCTCAAGGAGTTGCCCATATATATACTACGCAAATGCGTAGCTACTAGGCTGCACGTAATAAATTCATTAATTTATTCAAAAGCAAGTTAATTATTTCTCGCAGACATCATTCGTTGCGTACACCGTGATATGGCTTTCCAGCCCAATACAATAACTACGAAAAGTGTACGACGCTAGCCAAAACCCATTAATTCTACGAAGCGCTGTGATAAGGTACTAATATGCTCGATAATGCTTCCTTGTGTTTATTATAATTATATTATTATGCACTGCAACTGCAAGTAATGAATATGGAAATAGGTGCTGATTTGCAACAAGTCACCATTGGCGTCACTGCTGCAATCTCGCCAGTGCTACCGCACTGTAATTTTCTATTGGACCCCTGTGTGCGTGCATACGGCAATACTGAAACCTTGATTAATGATTGCTAATAATCCCCGTAGGACGTTTTTCGAACTTGGTAATTACGGACCTATCTCAGACGACTTTGAGGCGACTACCCTCATATCGGCAGTTGAAAGGGTTGAGGAAGCAGTGCATCACTGTCGAGCAAGACAAGTATCGAAATTGTCATGCTATGAGGTTGTTGTTGTCATTATTTTTTGCCTGGTTCATTATTAGCTAATCTGTTATCGTCAACATTATCAGTCTTTAGGAACTCGGGTTTTCGTTATTTGTTTTACAATCATTATGTTTCTAGTGTCCCATGTGTGTAATGTATCCTTGTAAAAGGCTTAATTACCATACTTGGTGATAAGAAATAACTAGTATCTTTTTCCGTATAACTCTTTTTTTCTTTCAGTTAATATTTTTTTCTTTTAGTCAAAAGTAGATTGTTATTATTAATAAAACACTAGTAGCCTACATATGACCAAGGACGGACAACAATGAGTCTCACTGACTGGCTCTGCTAGACCCCAGCTCTAAAGAACTCTTTTCTTTGCCAAATCTTGGTCAGCATAAGTCACATATACCAGGATCAAGGGTAGAGGGTAGCCAAAGCGATTTCGGTGTTGTCTTGGGCCTTCGAGCCAATCTACCACAAACTCATGATTTTCGGATACCCCGTGCCAAACGCTGGGTATGTCTACCGTCTGGAATACCCTATGCCTAACGCTGGATACAGTATGGCAAATGCTGGATAGACTAACCCAATGCATACTAGAGATTTATGTGAAGCTCACAAATCCACCAATCAAAATTCTGTTTATATTGGAGTAGGTCTACTAGGTCAGGGCTAGCATACCAACAGTAATCCAGCGTTTGACATAGGGTATCCAACAATCAGGGGTTTATGATATACTGCTGCTCAGGTACGGTGGTCTGGAATACTTTTCGAGACTCAATCCGAGAAGCAGAAAGTGTACTGCAATTTAGAAATCGGTTAAAGAAACATCTCCTCGAGGGTGGCTGGTGAGTCGAGGGTTTGGAAGACGAGAGAGGACAAATTATTTAATTAAGTTTTAGTTTATTTTAGTGAAGGTTTGATTAAAATATGGTAGTAAATGTGTACTGGTTGCGTTTTTCAAGCACGTATGTGCTTTGTTTGTAACCAGTCGTCAAGCCGGAAATGAATTTGTTTTAGTAAAGTTGTTGAATCCTGATGGTCAGAGGCCTTTTGGATTTTGTTGGAGTTTAGATGTCTGCAAGTCCGTATCCAGAGGGGGGGCAAGTCCGTATCCCCGAAACATAAATACTCATTTTAATAGGCTTTTCCCTCAGATTTATGTCTTTTTTGTGCGACCCGCAGGCACCCCCCCCCCCCCCGAAATAAATTCCTGGATACGGGCCTGGATGTCTATCTCTTTATGTAGATAAGAATAACTTGAACTTGAAGACTGAAGATAGTCCGCCTATGCTCTTGTGAATTTCCAAGTGGGGTTCTTAGGCTGTAAGAGTTTGGTCACACTGGGCTCAAAAACCCGCCTATTCGATAAATACTAAAAAAATCCCTACGGGTTGTGAGATTTGATGGGCTTTGTGGCAGCTTGGGGAAAATGAGCACACGGCAATTAGGGGTCAATTTGGGTTCCTGTGACATAATTATACACGCAGTTTTGCTCTAATTGATCTCCTGAATTTAAAATGACAACATTCAGAATTAGTTGTATCTTGTTCTTTTTCTTTTTTCTACTTTTGCAACCCAAAAAGCCAGGAAATGAGCCAAGTGGGACCAAGCTCTAAAATCATGCGAATCGCTTGACCGCTCTTTCTTCAAAAGAGACGGCGACCGATAAGAGAGGTAAAAAAATATTGCCAAAATATGCACAGGTATGCAACCAGGCCCGTATCCAGTAATTTATTTCGGGGGGGGGGGGGGGTCCCTTTCGGGGGGGGGGGGGGGGGAGGTGGCCTGCTGGTCGGACAAAAATGTACAAAAACACATAGATCAGAGGGAAAAGCCTACAAAAATGATTATTTTTGTATGTTTCGGGGGGGGGGGGGGGTCAACCCCTTACCCCCCCTGGATACGGCTTTGTATGCAACAGAGAATAGTCTCTCAGCTGCGCCTAGCGAAGAATTGCGATCGTGTAATTTGAGTCTGGCTGGGTGATTATGGTCTGGTTCCTGGCCGGATTTTCCGAACCTTATGGTTCGGAAAACCACTATCACATTTCCCGTTTTCCTGGCCGGATTTTCTGCACACTCGCCATCTTATGGCTTGGGTAAAGTCTCAAGTTTTCCGTTTTCCTGGCCAGATTTTCTGCACGCTCGTCTCCTTATAGTTTAGAAAACCATTTTCCAAACGCGAATGACCAGGTTTTTCCGTTTTCCTTGCCGGATTTACATCAGGCCCATATCCACGGACTTATTTCGGGGGGGGGGGGGGGGGGGGGGGGGGGTTGCCTGCTGGTCGAACAAGAAGTACAAAAAGAAGACATAAATCGGAGGGAAAACCATATAAAATTATCATTTTTGTACGTTTCGGGGAGGGTTTCCACCTACCCCCCCCCCCCTGGATACGCGCCCTGGCTGTCATTTTATGGTTCGGAAAATTACTGTTAGGCTTTCCATCCTTGTTCGGAAAACCACTATCACATATCCCATTTTCCTGGCCGGATTTTCTGCACGCTCGTCTCATTATAGTTTAGAAAACCATCTTCCGAACGGAAAATGACCAGGTTTTCCTTTCGGGGGGGGGGGGGGGGGTGCCTGCTGGTCAGAAAAAAAAAGTACAAAAAAGACATTTTCAGAGGGAAAAACTACTAGTCCAGCAAAAAAAGAAAATTCAGAAACGAATCCAGCGTATCTCCTTACATGCCCGGGTAAACAAGACCAAAGGTTTCTATGGGATCACAAAAAAATCAACATTTGATCCAGACAATGGGTCTTGTCTACGCCAGATCCAAACTTCGCCAGACTCCTTGAACATTTTTAATATTAACATTCAGAAACAGATTAAAGCCAAAACGATAATCATCTGAGAAAACCAAGTTCAGATATGGATTCAGCATGTTTCTGTTTACCCCTATAAGTCATATCTGTTTTGACGAAAACTTCCTGCCTTACTTCTGCAAATTTCCCGGTTTCGGCCGAATTCCGGAACTACCTGTCCGGCAAATAAAAAAAGCTAAAATCGAACTCAGCGTCTCGCTCAGCGTTTCATCTTTCCCCTATCGAACATCTAATCAACTTCAAATTAAAATTTAACTTAAAACAAATTTTCCGGTTCCAGCCGGATTCCGGGCGAACTATGTGTCCGGGAACAAAATGACTGTCATACACGGATTCAGCATCTCTTCTTACCCCTAAATCGGATATCCTAATCAACTACAAATACTTTTAACAATTTTCCGGTTCTGGCCGGATTCCGGGCGAACTACTTGCCCGGCGAGAAAATGATTTCCATCATCGTGTTCATCATGTCTTCCTATCTCTAAATCGAACATCAAATCAACTTCAAATAACACTTTTACTTTTAACAGATTTTCCGGTTTGGGCAGGATTCCGGGCGAACCACTTGTCCGGCAAGAAAATGGTTTCCACAATCGTGTTCAGCATGTCTTCTTACCCCATAATCGACTGTCCCATTACCCTCCCCCACCCCTAAATATAGGGCTACAAAGCCCATCTACGAACTCGACCTTACTATTGACCCAAACAATCCTCCCACCAAGTTTCATCAACATATCTCATTCCCTTCGAGAGTTATCGTGCTTACAGACGGACGGACAACTTTTGCGATGTCACAGGTATCCCTCCACTTACGTTTTGGGATCCCAAAAACGATTCTCATATACAGACTCAGCCTCTCTTCTTACCCCTTAATCTGTCATCTAATCAAACTTTTGCTTTTAACAAATTTTCCGATTTTCACCGGATTCCGCGCGAACTAGTTGTACGGGGAGAAAACGGTTTACACCATCGTGTTCAGCTTGTCCTTTTACCCCTTAACCGAACATTTAATCAAGTTCAAATGAAACTTTTAGTTTTAACCAACTTTCCGGTTTTGGCCGGACTCCGGACGAACTACTCGTTCGACGAGAAAATGGGTTTCACCATGTGTTCAGCATGTCTTCTTACCCCAAAACCGAACATTTATTCAACTTCAAATAAAACTTTTACTTTTAACCATTTTTCCGGTTTTTGCCGGATTCCGGACGAACTACTTGTCGTTCAGAAAATGGTTTTCACTATCGTGCTCAGAACTCTTTCTTACCCCATTATCGACTATCACATTAGCTGTTTTAAAATATTTTGTTTGTCCCTTAATCTGAACCCCCACCCCTAAATGTGGGGCTCCAGAGCCCATCTACGAACTTGACCTTACCCTTGACCCAATGCATCCTCACACCAAGTTTCATCAAAATCATCAATATCTTCGAGAGTTATCGTGCTTAAAGACAGACGGACAGACGGACATTTTTGCGATGTCATAGGTATCCCTCCACTTACGTTTTGGGATCCCAAAAACGTATCCACCATAGCAACTATGAGCTATGCCCGTGCCCTTCTGGACTTTCTGGTGTCCGACATCCAAATCCAGGGTTGACTTGTCTTTTTAGGCATGAGTTAACAGGCTATGACCCCCCCCCCCCACGACTTAAACACAACCCTATACAGCAGAACAGCCGCCTAGCCCCTAGGATAGGTCAGGTCTTTTTGCGTGGCCTACGTGTAGCCTAGTATATAAATTATCTAAAAAAAAAGCTCTTTCTGACCTGATGATGTATATATATATATATATATATATATATATATATATATATATCTGTATTTGAAAGCGATTAAGCCATATACAGATGCGTAAATATAGTTTCCATCAAGAAGTCCTGTAAGGGAAGACAAGCCAGTCCCTTATTGTTAGCTACAAAACAAAAACTATCTAATTGAAATGGACTATATGGGCTTACAGACGTCGTCAGAAGAGTTGAGAAAGAGACTCTCAAACCTGCGATCTCAACCCAGTGTCGAGAAAAATGGTCTCCCACGGGACAAGCTTCCAACTAGGGTCAATAATTAAGGTCCTTGCCTGAATCAACGAGGCTTTGAAATTCCTATTTTTCTTTCCAGACAAAAGACAAGCAACTTCAGTTGGAGAAACTAAGTACGGGAACGAAAGCGGTATAAAAAGCCATTTCGCGGCATAATTGCGGTATGCGGCGTAATCAAAACTGTATGCGGCATTTTCTTCAGAATCGCGGCATTATGCCGCGAAATGCGGCATAAGTGGCAACATTAGCCGAGAATCCAAGCAGAACTTTAAGTCAGCAACCGCCCGACATTGGTCCACTGTCCAAGCCATTACACTCAAAAGGATACATTGCAAGAACAGATAAACATATGTTCCACTGCAATGTAGCGCTCTCAGTTCTCGATACAATACAGAAATCTGATCCGCTGCACTAAACAAGCCTCTTCGGTAATATATAGGGGGAAATTTACGATTAGTCGAAGTCAAGGGCAGGTATGGCTGGCAAAGACAGCTATTAATGGTGGGGTGCTTGAGGGGAATGACTGAATACTAAAACGTCCACGCATGCCTCGAACCTGAGCGGGACTGTGCCTCCGACAGCAGCTCACCAAAAAGAAGACTGGTGCCCTGGTTCCTCAAGAGGATCCAAGGTCTATGGCAAGGTAAGGACTATCCTTCAACCTCGCATGATACACTGTCAGTTTCACAACAGATTGCGCATAACACTTTCAAGAATAACACCTTTTCACTTAGAAATAAAGTGTTATGACCAATTAAGTTTATGCTATTCCGTGCCTAGATCTCCAACAACACCTTCAATAGGTAAAAATACTACACTGTCAGAAGTTACATAACGACAACAGAAGGATGCGCGGTTTCAACAGATAACACTTTGGGATGTTATCTGTTGTGTTTCTTTCGTTCCCTTTAGTATTTTTCCCAATTGAAGGTGTTGTTGGAGAAAAGGCAGGAAATAGTGTAAACTTAATTGGTCATAACACTTTATTTCTAAGTGAAAAGGTGTTATTCTTTAAAGTGTTATACGCTATCTGTTATGAAACTTCTGACAGTGTAGCGGCCCCTTCCAAACGTTCGGATTTTGGCCGAGGGACGAGAAGGGGTAAGGGGCAACATAAACCGCCAACACCCTTATACACTGTACTCTCCGAACCACATACACAAATTGGCTGGTGTTCATTCGTCAATAGGGTAACTGAACCGTGGAAATCGTGGAATATTATGCCAGCAGAAGTTCTTGATTCAGTCAGTATCCAAACGTTTAACCGTGGTATAGTCGACACCCTATTTTACTCAGTTGCTTTTGTAGTTAAATTTTTTTTTTACTTTTGTTTTGTGTCAGTTTCTATGTGTAAAGTGTATCTAATCCGTTTGTACTTATGTTGTGCAGTAATGGCGACAAACTAAAAGCTTAACGCAAAATCTAATAATAAATAAAAATAAATAAGTAAAATCAGTGGTTACTTTTTTGTTTTAGCTCATAAGAAGTTGCAAAATCGTAGTTCGTTGCCAGCATCAAATGGCAATTTCTTAATCAATCAATCAAACAAGTTTAATCCGAATAGCTAAAACAAGGCCGTATCCAGGGGGGGGGGGTTACCCCCCGAAACATAAAAAAGTACTAATTTTTATAGGCTTTTCCCTCTGATTTATGTCTTTTTTGTGCGACCCGCAGGCACCCCCCCCCCCCCCCCGAAAGGGACCCCCCCCCCCTCCCAGAAATAAATTCCTGTTTGACGGAGCAAAACGGATAAGTCAGCTACATTATATTAGGTCTATATTTCGGCCCTTTTTGGCAAGGGTCCTCTTCAGGCTCAAGCCGCTCAAGCTGGAAAATGAACTTCATTTTCCAGCTTGAGCGACTTGAGCCTGAAGACCCTTGCCAAGAAGGGCCGAAATATAGATCTAATAAAATGTAGCTGACTTATCCGTATTGCTCCGTCAAATAAAAATATAAATAAGGGAGATACTGTTTCCTGATATATTGAAGAGCACATCTCCAGGAGCAATTAGTGCGTTATGTAGATTTGTGTTGCCAAGTGTTAAAGTAAAAGTTGATCGGGCGAGTGCAGTTTAGTTTATGTAGTGATATATTAGAAGTAATTATGAAGTTTTTTTGTTTTGTTGTATGTATATGGCCCTAAGGCTTTAAATACAATATTATATTATATTGTATGATTCGCAGTCAGCTTGGGCTGATTTAATAAATTCCTGGATGCGGGCCTGAGCTAAAGGCTAGAAGAGGAAGACAAATTGACAAAATACACAAACACACAAGAAACAAATTAACTAATACACTTACAAGGAATTACCATAAATAAATGATGGGATGAAACTACGTAAAAATTGGGTAGAAGAATTACAGGGATATGGGGAAAACTGATTGCCAGTATTCCTCTCGGACCGGCGCACGGAAGACGGGAGGGGAGGGGGGAATAGATGGGCCATCTGGGGACAACACGTTAGCTTAGCTCCAAATTTGTTTGAAAGAGTATTTCTACGTACAGTTAATAAGCACGTACATAAATTACGGGGACGGAATTCCTTTGTACGTAAGCCTGTTTCGACGGGTTAGTTAGACCTGATGCTAGCTAACTAACGTACTTGTTTGCAGACTATGTTTACAAGTCCATCAGGCCCGTATCCAGGAATTTATTTCGGGGGGAGGGGGGGGGTGCCTTTCGGGGGGGGGGAGGTTTGCCTGCCGGTCGGAGAAAAAAGTACAAAAAAACATAAATCAGAGGAAAAAGACTATAAAAATGAGTATTTTTGTATGTTTCGGGGGGGGGGGATCAACCCCCTAACCCCCCCCCCTGGATTCAGCCTTGAAGTCCATGGTAGCTCAATTCTTGGTTCGAATCCCGGCTTCGGAGCATTGCTGTCTTTCAGCTCACGACTTATCAATCATCTACAGCTCAGAATGTCCCTAAGATGGTTTTCACAGTATAGAAAATCATCAGATTACCGAATCCTTGGGGATATTCACATTGTCACTCCTACTTGGTTTGGTTTGGATATCCTTCTTCGTATTTGTGACAGATTTGCAGTGGAGTATGATATTGTGTCTAACACTAAGAACACTTTTGTAATAGCGTTTTCAAAACCTGGAATTCGTGCCCCCCGAAAAGCTGTGCACCTTTCTAACAGAAACCTGTCATATCTTGAACATTTTCGTTATCTTGTATTTACTTTTCAGTCTAACCTTCGCGATGATTTACATGTTAAACATATGATGGGTAGCCTCTGCAAGAGAGTAAACGTTCTAACTCTAAGTTTTATGTGGCTGATCTTTCGACTATTTCAGACATACTGCTATAGCTTTTTTGAACTCGGTGTGGTGATCAACCCCACTGCTAAGGCCATGCTGAGTATGAAAGTGTGCTAGAAAAATGCATATCGTTCTTTCGGCTTCTGTGTATTTGCAGTGTTAGCTCTGCGCAAGTGTGTCGGACCACTGCTAGAAGTTTACTAATATTCACCGGTTAGCGTAAGTGTCTCTATTGTCACGACTTAAACCGTGTGATAATGAGCTTATCGCACTTGCATCTAAGCCTATGTTTTTTCAAATCAGAAATTTGGTTTCCTACGTACCTTCTTTCCAATGTATCTCCGAATCCAGCAAGATGACCCCATGATGCACATTTCCGGTTTTCGAAGGATTTCGGTCGAACCATTGATCCTATCAGAACGGAAAAAATCTGTTTAATGGGTGCCCTATGCTTGACTTAATCCTACTATTTCTGCAGAGGCTCATGGCCTATCTGTTGCACAATCAGGCCCGTATCCAGGAATTTATTTAGGGGGGGGGCTTTCGGTTTTCGCCTGCTGGTCGGACAAAAAAGTACAAAAAACACATAGATCAGAGGGAAAAGCCTATAAAAATCGTTTTTTTGTTTCGGGGGGGGGGGGGGGTTCAACCCACAAACCCCCCCTCCTGGATACGGCCTTGTGCATAATATATATATATATATATATACATATATATATATATATATTATAAATATACTGAAAAAGCCAAAGACCATATAGAGGATAACCAAACAACTCATAGGAACCTAAGACTAGACTGTCATGCTAAAAGAAATAAATGAACATCTTCTGCGATCATCCAACCGCCTCCCTGTCCAATGCGCCAGCTAATACAGTAAATTTATTGTTCTTTTCGTGTTTCGTTGTGTAATTCTCGTTTTGCGTTCATTTGCCTTTTACTGTTGCTGCAGATTGTGTACCTTCTGTACTTCTTGTTAACCGTTCCTTTACCTTTTTTTCTGTATGTAGCGTGCAAATGCCTTATTACTAGGCTGCATGTAATACATTCATTCATTCAATAATAAACTAAGAAACAGCTTTTCCCCAACTTAACTCTCGCATTGGCCACCATCAATAACAGCCAAGATTTCAGGCATGAAACATCCTTGCCCTACACAGTATCCAAATAAAAATATTCGGCAGCCTTCAATAGGTTATGAATTACCATTATCAACCTTACAACTACCGTCCCTTTACGAGCGTCGCTTCAGTTTGACATGCAAATTTGGCCAATTCCTTCTAAGAAGTGACAAACATAGGGCCATACTGCCACCAGTCATGTCGAATGGAGTAGACACTAGGTCTAAAATCAAAGAAAACTAATACCGCCTATCACACGAACGAATCGGTTTTGAAACACGTTCGTTCCGTATTACACATCAGTGTTTAACAAGTCCTGAAGTTTTTTTTTTTCAATTTGTGTCGTCTTTTAGTTTGTAAGCCCAAGCGCCATTTAGTTGGTTTTCTTCTTGACTACGATAGCCTGTGTAAATAAATGATTCTGAATCAACAAAAACGTCTCAATCCGTTCGGGAGATTTCGAGACCCGAGACATACTAACGAATGGACTAATTTGCTATGATCTTTATTCTACTTCAGTATTTGGTCTCGGCTTGTGACGTGTCAGTAAAAAATGAAAAAAAATAAACAGATTTCCGAAAGCGTAGATATTTTTCAATTTACTTTGGGATCCCAAAAATAACGATGCTGATCTACCGACTGTACAGACTAAAAGAGAGGTAGATTGCCGGTTTTGACAGGTATCCATCCAACACATGTACTAGTAGCATACGCTGATTCGCGCATGATCTTTCTATCCCACTACAGAACAGTATTTCCACTATTTCCACGCCGAATACTCAGAAATTTTATTTTTATTTTATTTATTTTCTTTCCTTTATTCCGCTTTTCGAAATGGCTGGTTACAGATAAGTTATTACTTACTTCGAACGCAACGCCACTCTTGACATACAAATACAACAACATGTCACAACCCGTTCCCGAGTTATGAAAGCCGAAGTCAGACAGGTTCATGATTATCTTTTCTTTTTTTCTACTCCATCCTTTGGTCTAGATTTGTGATGGGTCGTGAACCCTGTTGACCCCTAGGCGGTCGGTTTCGACCTCTCTCACCCGCTTTTCCAACAATCTTAAATAGGTTTGAAGACCGATGAAAATGCGTTACTTCGTTTCTCCGTTATTTATATTTTCCATTTCATCGATTAACTTTTTCTTTTGTATTTGTGGTAGCTGTATGCGCTTGTACCCCCGGGATTGACTAAAAAGAGGCACGGCACGGCAAGGCGTTGCGCAAGAGGCACGCGTAATAAAAAGAAATTAGCTAGTAGTAGAAGTAGACAAGTAAGTGAGAGTTCGTAACTCCAGAGCCTAAAAGAAGGTATGTTAGAACATAGTTCCTACCCCTCACTCTGAAGCCTGAAATGACCCATTTGGTGCTCGGGCCTCGTTTTAGTACTCGTGCCTCGTTTTAGTACTCGTGCCTCCTACACTATCTTGTGTCGTGCCGTGCCTTTTTTTAGTCGATCCCTGTACTAATTGAAATACTCTTGATGACTATCTCTCCTTCCCGACGCAAAACCTCCGGCCTCTCCAGGTAGCTAGCGGAAGAAAGGCAGAAGTGATGTCACAGCTGCACCCAAAGATCGCGGTGATTGATTGACACAGGATTTGAGTAGTTGAGTTTGAGTCGTACGGACACGCTTACTCCTTCTTCCTGAGGATCAATGGCATGTTTTAGACTTAGTCATATAGAGTATATCTGATAACTACCACGGTGAAAGGTTGCCGAAAACTAAATCTTTTTTGCTCACGCGCAATAGCAGGGCTTTCTTCAGACGTGATCAGACAATCTGGCACTGAACATTTACTGAGCTTCGGTTCATTGGCCATTGAAATGCACACTTTTGCTGAAATTTGAAATTCTACGCGTCGGGTTGAAAATTCTTTTGGCGAGGCAGCAGTGCATATTTTGAACGTCCACTACTAGAGCCCCCAAACAAGATATCTTCAGGGGGGTTTGTTTCTTGCCTTATATTTATGTTATGTAGTTTGTGTGGTAAGAATAAATGAATAAAAGAGCCCAAGGTGGAAAAAGAATTTCCCTTAGCAAGAGTCAGAATAATTCAGCGTATTCAAGTCCAAGTCATAAAAATGAACTGGCTTTTCAGTTATACTTTAAATACAAGTAGTTTGTACCGATCCAGTCTTGATCCCAATTCAGTATTATTCTGTTACGTTGGCAGGACCTCAAAAGCGAGGTGGTAAATGCGGGGGGTCATTGTGCCTACTTTGTACTGACCGTAAAAATAAATACACAGTTTATTCCAGCAATGTTTTCTACGGATACATCAGCTAAGATTCTTCATAAGCGATATTTCGGCCCTTCTTGGCAAGGGTCCTCGTCAGGATTCCAATCCTCTTGTTCAACTTCGGGGAAAGAAACAAACCTGTAATAAATAACTGAAGCTTCTACCGACTATAAATATCTTATTAAAGTAATTAAATCTCAGGACTAGTTTTTTCATTGTAGTAGTATTTGAAGATAATTTACTTTAATAAGATATTTATAGTCGGTAGAAGCTTCAGTTATTTATTACAGGTTTGTTTCTTTCCCCGAAGTTGAACAAGAGGACTGGAAGCCTGACGAGGACCCTTGCCAAGAAGGGCCGAAATATCGCTTATGAAGAATCTTAGCTGATGTATCCGTAGAAAACATTGCTGGAATAAATGTTTCAAAGTCAGCTTGGGCTCAAAGAATATTTATAAATACACAGATTTACGAAGCCATAGATGCTGAATTGAATTTTATTTATAACCCGTCTACGGAGTACGAAAAAATGAAAAAAGAAAGAAACACAACAAAAATAACCAAAATAATTAAAAGTAACGAAACCAAAACATCATAGGCCTCTCAGCACATGAAATTATTCGCCAGTTTTTCATTCCTGAACCCGATTAATATGCTTGTCACCGTGTACAAATTCTAAGTCTATTTAGTTTGTTTTTTATTTATATGAAAAGAATGTTGTCGTGTTTATTTACATTCTTTTTTTTTCAGTATTTTAACATATATATTTTACTTTCATACTCCGCTGTTACGCAAAAACCGGGTCATAAATAAATAAATAGGGTTCCATGGGTGACTATAATTTTGCTTCATTCTTTTGATGGATTTCAGGACAGCCGCAGATCGATCAGCTATACTAAACTTTTTAATGAGATGGCTGTTCCTTATCCGGGGGGGGGGGGGGGTAGGCGTAGCAAATTTTTTCTCACGGCCCCTAAAACGAGTTGGTACATAGGCGGTTAGCCATTATGCCTACTTAGTACTTACCGTAAAAATAAATACACAGATTAGTTGCGTTTTTGATCGAAGTTTGAAGTTACCTTCAACCTCAAAGGTCTCTGCTTAAATACCGTTTTTGGTCGCCGGTCACAGTTCCTTCGTCCTTCAAACTCTGACCGTCGAACTTCGTACGCTAGCAAGTTCGAAGTTTGCTTGAATCGTCGACCTGGCAAGAATCGCCGGAGTCACTAATTGAGCAAACGGTGAACTTCGACAGCGTTTAAAAACGGAAATTAAGCAACCGGCTAAGCGAGTTCAGGTATAAAAACTTCGATCAAAAACGCAACTATTTACGAAATCATAGTTATTCCTTCTATTTCTTTTGGGATCCCAAAAACATTACGAACTATTCCAGATCCGCATAGACTGCTAGAGCAGATGACGGCCTGAACAAGCAGCATAGCCCATCTGTCAAGCGCACTCTGCGGGGAATTCGGAAACTTCAGCAGGACGTGATTGATAATTGCTTTTCAAAAACATTCAACGCTCCAGAATCTTTGCCTCTCATTACCGACGCTGGAGCTGTCAAAGGAATAACTGAAATCAACTGGCTTCGGCTGTCCTCGTAAAAGGAGTTAAACTGACAGCAGATCAACAAACTGATTTTATATGAGCGTCCATGAAGCGTTTCCGCCCTTAGTGAAAAGCGCTTTGATGAACGGAGAAAGTGTCAATCTTTCGGACCGAATGACGAACGGTAATCTTGAATGAGGGCTATTTATGAAGGGCGATTCCGGGATTCGGGTGTATAATGACTGAGGATAAACACAATTCAACCCCCGACTGTCTTCACATGTCAAAGAAAGGATGTAGTCGTTTGAAATATGCTGCACCGACTTCCTTCCATAAGCGTTTAAAGTAGTTGCGATAATTGGCGGCTTTGACAAGTGGACCGACCGTTAACTTCAGTAACTCGTTAATCACCACCCCATACGGCCAGACAATACGCCATCTATGGATGACTGAATATTTTTGTTTCCTACTTCTATAAAACAGATATACTGGAGTCAATAAGAAAAGGGATGCAACTTGGATTCTCGTAAATATTTACATTTAAAATAAACGGATAAAAACGTTGGTGCCAAGTAGGCCCGTATCCAGGAATTTATTTTAGGGGGGGGGGGGTGCGTTTCGAGGGGTGTGTGTGCCTGCGGGTCGGACAAAAAAATAACAAAAAATTATTATTTTTGCATGTTTCGGGGGGGGGGGAACCCCCTGACCCGTGATCAGTCGGATTTACTCGAACGGGTGCAGTATAGAGCGCTCCTTGTGGCCTCGAAGTCCGTATAGTCCCATACCTAAAACTTTTGAACTATTTAAATTAGCGTTATTAGCATAATGCCGGAAAAAGTTATGTTTTACTTTCGGTTTAAAAACCTTGGACAGCCCTGGTCTACGAGAAACTCCTCCCCCTGAATATTTACCTATTACGTCAAGACAGCACGAGCTGCTGCCCAGCCTGTTCCTAAGTGGCAGCCAGTACCCTTTTCCCCTGACGGATTTAAACTAAGTTTTGTTCCGTCGTTCGCTGACCTTTCTAACGGCAGTTTCCGGAAGACCTCCATCAATTAATCGTATTTCTTCGGTTATTGTTACTGAACTGTAAATATTATAATTTTTGATAATCTCATTTTTTTTTTATTTTCATGTATATGTTAATGTTAACCAGATTATGTTTTTGGGATCCCAAAACAGGAGTGGAGGGATGCCTATGACATAGTAAAAGTTGTTCGTATGTCCGTCCGTCCGTCTGTTAGCACGATAACTCTCGAAGGTAATGAGATATTTTGATGAAACTTGGTGTGAGGATTCTTTGGACTAAGGGTAAGGTCAAGTTCGTAGATGGGCTCTTTAGCCCTAGAGTTAGGGGTGGGGGAGGGGGTTCAAATTAAGGGGCAAACAAAATATGTTTAAACAGCTAATGTGATAGTCGATTATGGGGTAAGAAGACATACTGGACACGAATATGCAAAACATTTTCTTGTCCGAAAAGTAGTTCGCCCGGAATCCGGCAAAAACCGGAAAGTTGGTTAAAAGTAAAAGTTTCTTTTGAAGTTGATTAAATGTTCGGCTTAGGGGTACGAAGACATGCTGAAGACGATGGTGAAAACCATTTTCTCGACGGACGGGTAGTTTGCCCGGAATCCGGCCAAAGCCGGATAGTTGGTTAAAAGTAAAAGTTTTATTTGAAGTTGATTAAATGTTCGACTTAGGGGTAAGTAGACATGCTGAGCACTTATGTGAAAAGCATTTTCTACCCGGACAACTAGTTCACCCGGAATCCGGCAAAACCGGAAAATTTGTTAAAAGTTATAAGTTTTATTGGAAGTTGATTAGATGACAGACTTGAGAAGAGACGCTGATTCTGTATATGACAATCACTTTTTAACGGGAAATATAATTCGTCCGGAATCCGGTTGTAACCGTTTTTTTTTTAGAAGCTAAAGTTTTATTTGAAATTGATTAGAGGTTTTTTATAGGAATAAGGAGATACCATGCGCTGAATTCGATTCTGAATTTTCTTTTTATGCTGGACAAGTAGTCGCTCGGAATTCGGCCGGAACCGGAAATTTGTCATAAGTAAAGCAGGAAGTTTCGGTCAGTATCGTCAAAATAGATATGGCTCATAGAGATATATCTGAAATTGGTTTTCCCTAATGGCGAAGACTGGATCTGGCGAAGACAAGACCAAGTTGTCTGGATAAAATATTAGATTTTTGGGATTCCATCGAAACCTTAGGTCTTGTTAGTTAAAGATGTTTAAGTTCAGTTATTTGGCGTGTTACGAATGATGAAAGATTTTGCTTCGAGTTTTATTGTGAGACAGGTGTACATTGACCAGATGAAGAACATTAGTTATAGTTGTTTTTTATTGTTAAGTTATATGACCAGAAAATATATGACTAAAACACAGGCCCGTATCCAGGAATTTTTTTTTTTGGGGGGGGGGGGTTGCCTGCGGGTCGGACAAAAAAGTACAAAAAAGACATAGACCAGAGGGAAAAGCCTATAAAAATGATTATTTTTGTATGTTTTTTTTTGGGGGGGGGGGTTCAACCCCCCCCCCCCCCTGGATACGGCCCTGCTAAAACATTCAATGTTCGGCTTCGTCCGTGAGAGCATTTTTGAAAATAAACTGAATTGAGTTGAACAATTTATTGATAACCTTTCGATGCGTTCCAAATTGGCAAGAAGAGGAAGAATTTATAGTAGGCCATGGTAGTTCTGTTGAGGGTTGAATAGGTGCTTATTACCTTTTCTTCAGCAGGATGCTGAGAACTAGCTTTGTTCTTTGTTTCATGGTACTTATGCCCTTTTCGGTAACAAGCAATGACATGAATTAAAAAGAAATCAATTTTTTTTTTTCGAAAAAAGACCCATCCACCTTAGTAGGACTCCGTATCTAGCTTCTAGTGCCCACGACCGCCCACCGACTGATTGGCTTTTGTCTTTCCCAGGCCCGTATCTGGGGGGGGGGGCCGCGGGTCGAACCAAAAAGGACAAAAAAGACATATATCAGATTTTAAGTCCTACACGAAACGATTACTTTTGTGGGTTTCGGGGGGGGGGTCGATCCCCCCCCCCCGGGATACGGCCTTGCCTTTCACATCTGGCATAGTGATATATGTCGAACTCTCTAGGCCTAGTCGGATGGTTTAGTATCAAAGTAAAGTCCACATCCCCAACCCACTCCCTCCATTATCTCCCTTTACCCTCAACCTCAAATCCCAAACCCAAACCCCAAACCTTGAGGGATGAACAGAAAGCTCCTGCCCCTTCCCTTTTCCCCCATCTCTCTGATTCTGTCTTCTGTGACACCGAGCTCCTTTAGCTATATGAGCATAATGAATCATCAGTCAATAATTAACATGACATATTTTTTTCAATCAATCAATCAATCAAGTTTTAAACAGTTCTCTTGTGTGTCTTCTTCCAATCATGTGTTCCTCAGAATTCGTAGTTATGTAGGATAGGAATGTTTCTAGATTGAACTATTTTCTCGTCTTCACGGTGGCCTATAACCAGGGCCTTATCTGAGGGAGGGGGGTACACCCTCTCCCGAAATTTTTACATCTGATATCTGAATCCACTGAAACATTTTGACCCGTCAAAGGGGTTTTGCATTCGTTTTACCAGAGGCTCTAGTAATGATGGAATGTGACATGCTTGCAAGATAAACCCAATCCTCATCATGCAAATTTCGAATTTGAAAACAAGCCTGCATTTGCAGCATTAAATACGATAAGCAATTCTTATTTTTCGGCGATGGGTTAATAGTTCAGATGGTTAGTCGGTAAATATATCAAGCATAGAGGTATATAGAGAGATAGATAGATAGATATTTATTAACACTGAAAGCTCTAAAAGGCCATGGTTAATACAAATACAGAAAAAAAAGAAAAAATAACTTCAATAACAAAAATTTCCAATTTAATCCAACAAAACAAATTTCACATAATATAACCCAAAACATAACCCTTACTTTCTAACTCACCTTACAAAACATGTTCTCTATGTGCCATGCCCAAACTAATCAACCTTCCCAAATTCTTTATCCCCACAAAATTTCTGTCCTTCAAAATAATCTCCACCCATTCCTCCCTTTCAGAACTCCCCGGATAAATTTCCTGCCTCAACTCTTTTAACTCTTTACAAAAAAATAGAAAATGCAGTAAATCATCAGCAGACAAACGGAGTACGCATTTTTATCGGGTTTTCAGGCCTATTTAGATAAATGGGTGACCTGTAACTAGACTGTCGGGTCTAATCGGCCCTTTTCGTCAAACTGTAACCTCTGATCTATGTCCTTGTCTTACTGTTGAATCAGGTCAGACGAGCGGGTGTCCCCCCCCCTCCAGAAATAATTTCCTGGATGCGGACCTCCCCGCAACCAAGGTGGGTTCGTATGAAGCCACTAATCTTGAAGATTGGATTAGGATTAGAAAGCCCAGGTTCGGATACTTTAAGGAAGTTTATTCAGAAATATTAAACTGCTATGAAATCTAGCGAACCTTTTCTCCTACTCTGATAGTGCGAACACACGATCAGGGTCACGAGCTCCCGAACTGGAATTCCTGCCCAGATTTCCACCATTATCATCACTTCTATATGGAAAAGTTTAAATTTTTCAACTCTTCCATATGGAATTGATGATGGTGCCGAAACACCGGGTAGGAATTCGTGTGTTCGCACTTTTAGTCTGAATTCAAACCTCCCGGAACACAATGTGCTCGGAGACCTTTACGGCGACAGCACGAGATATTAACCGAGACGAAAATGCGTATCTACGAACCCTTGTCCTGTCGATACTCTTCCTTTGGGTAGCCACTTAAAGCCGCAGCAGCACGAGACCTCGACGTCTTCAATCACCCATGTCTGCGATTCATACTCGGAATAAACCTGCGGATCGCAGGAGCACTGAAGTGCGAAAACCCGCATGTGAGCGGCCGCTTCTGTCGGAGGTAATCAAAAGTTGCGTTTTTGATCGCAGGTTTGGATGTCGTTAGCTTTCTAGGTTGCTCAATGCTCGTTTTCAAACGCCATCGAAGTTCACCGTTTGCTTACTTAGCGATTTTTTGAATCGGAAGATCCTTGCCTGGTCGCTGTCGAGGAGGGAATTAATGACGTCGCAAGGTGTACAGGGTTATGTGTCTCGGTCCTGCCCCCGTGCCTCCGGTCCAGCTGTCGTGCCTTCGGTTCGGTTTCAGTCCCTGTCTCCATGTCTTCCGTCCTGACTCCCTGCCCCTCCTGGTGTACACCGAAACGTCCAGTGATTCCCCCCTCGGTCATCTCCGTTGCAGGCAAACTTAGAACTTGTTCGCTCAAATGTTCTACGGTCAAAGTTTGAAGAAAAACAAGAAAATTAGAAATAATGGCGGTAAAGATACAGATTTTGAAATTAACCCATTAGAAAAAAATAGTGCTAGAAAATAAGGTTAGATATAGTGCCAAAACGTTGAACTTCGTTTTAGCTGAAATTCAAAGTTGACCAGAAACGGTGTCAAGGGCGACAGGTGACCGAAAACGGTAGGCTATATTCAAGAAGAGACCTTCAAATCTGAAGGCAACCTCAAACTTCGATCAAAAACGTACTTAAAGCCAGAAGACTAAAATTGATCCGGAACGAACCTCGACCACCTGACGATGCTCTGTCCAAACGATGTCTCAAATAAAACCCCTTTTCTGTTAGAGAAAACACCGGTGCCCCCCCCCCCCCCGGGTACCAAACCTCCCCTGGCGACCCCCTCCGTGTATCACCCCCCCCCCCCCCCCCCGAATGTGAATATAGAGGAAATCAGAAAGTCTTATTAAAAACTGCAGTTTGGACCGCGAGCACTTGAGGATTTTTCCCTAGACACGCAATTTAAATATAAAAGCGTGACGGCGGTGGCCGCAAACCTCTATATACTTTTATAAAAGTATACTGTAAGTAAGTAAGTAATTTATTTATAGCCCACCGTTTTCAGAAAGCAGAGTAAATAAAGAAAGTAAATAAAACACATTAACACACTGTTTTTATTAACAATGATTCAGGGGTTTTTGATTGGGGGGGGGGGGGGGGTCGCCAAGGGGGGGGGTTGGTAACGGGTGTTTTCGCAAAGGGGGGGGGTAACGAGGTTGGTACCAGGGAGTATAGGCGGGGGGCTGTTTACGTGGGGGGATCGCCAGTTTTTTTTTTCATAGCCGGAAGTCGGCTTCTGGCTATCAAGGCAGACCTCGACGTCATCGAAGGCTTTAGGAAGAATGGCTATCCGTGATCGAGGTAGCTGTCCAGGGCCGTGGTGGCCTTATGGGGCCGTAAATGACACTACACCAGGCCCGTATCCAGGAATTTTCCAGGGTACCTTTCGGGGGGGGGGTTGTCTGCTGGTCGGACAAAAAAGTACAAAAACACACAGATCAGAGGGAAAAGCCTATACAAATCGTTCTTTTTGCATATTTCGGGGGGGGGGGGGGGTCAACCCCCTATTCCCCCCCCCCTGGCTACGGCCTTGCACTGAACTAAGCATAAATTTATATGCAAATAATTCAAACAAGCAGGCGAGCGGATAGAAGGCCTGTCAAGATTCCTAAAGTTTATTTCTAGCGGAACGTTATGAGTTTATATTATCTTGACATGATTTATGGCGTACGTGTACGCTCCCTACAGTACTGACTAATAACCCCCGAAAAACACCAAGAAAAAAAGACGACATCTAGGAGCGCGATGGGTAGAAGGGAGCGGGTCGTCGCTTGATAGATGCCACGAAGAGCCGTGGAGCTTGAGTGAGTACATTTTATCAACTCATGTTTTCACATCCTTGTTTATGCTTCATGTTTAATAAATGCCCATTTATTCTCTCACAAGTAAAAGAGCGACTTTTCGACTGAAACTCCAGAGGCTCGATCTTAAGAAACTAACTACAGTAATCCGTCTACATTGGACAGTCTTGTAAGCAAAGAGCCCCTTAGCAAGTGCGATTTAAGGTAACTTTGAGTCAATATTGAGATCCCAAACTGGGGGTGATTTAATTTAAGTAGACAATCTCAAGATATTTTATTTTACACTCCCAAGAGACGCACCACAAACCTACAGCATCGCGAATAGACAAATAAGTAATCTTGAACTTGATTGACTGGCTTATCACTCCCAGGCGGTAACTTACATCCAGAGATGGGCTAATCCGAATCCGGATTCGAATTCGAATCCAGGATTCGTCCTTTCGGTCGGATTCAAATCTTCAGCTTGCCAGGCTGGATTCGGATTCGGACTCGGATTCCAAACCCGCAATATCACGAATCCGCTCAAATGTCCAGTCTACATCCTTCCAGTTTGCGTTTTTCTTTTTATATCGTGACTAGCAACCATCCAGAGTAATCTATCACGTTTTCCGATTATCTTGGATATCACGGCTGTTCGTCACCTCTGATTTTTAAAACATTGCCTATGTTTACGATTGGATTTTCGCTAAGGTCGGATTCGATCCCGGATTCGAATCTTCAGCATGAAATGGTGGACTCGGATTCGGAATCGGATTCGTAACTAGCCCTGGATTCGGATTCGAATCCTTTCGCGGTCGGATTCGCCCATCTCTGCTCCCACCGGGACTTATTTTGCACACATGCACACACCAACAGTTCCACCCACCTGACTCAAACCAAGAACAAATAATCCCTCCGTCTCCCTTTCTCTATAATACGACCATGCGGAGTTGAATATATTCCCGATACCCCTAAGCAAACGAGCGGAGGGTAGTAGCTACGCGTCACATGACAAATTCTCTAAAGTCAATTCCAGTATCAGTGCGAGAATGTAGCAATAAGCGACAGTTTCTAAAATTAATGAAAAAAAATTTTACGACGCGTAGTTGAGCAATTTCTTTTGTTGATGTCAAAATGTAGTTAGAAGACGGCTTTTTATTTTATTTTCGTTGTGCAACATTGTCAGTGCTAAAGTATGCCACCAGGCATGTGCACTGGTCCGTGATTTGTATCTATGTTTGTTGTAATTAAATACTACTACTACTACTACTACTACTTTACCTGTACAAACAGCTATATCGCAGTAGCAACCCGGAAAAAAAATTTGAGAGTAAAAGCCGATTGATGGCTACCATGGTAACGTCACTCCTGACGTGCTGCAGAGCGGTCAATCCACGCCTGCTACAGTGATGATGATGATGGTGAAACTTTTATTTACGCACTTAAGAAGAGGGAAATATCGCAGTACAAGACAAAGAAATCGAACAAATACGCTGAGCTCTCAATAATGTAGTAAACGCATAAGATAAAAAACTAAACATTGAAAAAAAAGATAGGGGACTAATCGGATCTAAAAATCTTCTTTTTAGATGGAAAGCGGAGAAATGGTCAAGGTTGCAGTTGTTCTTCTCGTATGTGCAGCGGCGAAGAGGGATAGAGAGGAGTACGAACTTAGCTCCGCAAGTACATCTAGCTCCACTCAGTTTAATCGGGGTATCCATAGTCGCTGCATGGGACCAAAGACAGAGGTTATATTATTTTTTTTTTTTTTTTTTTTTTTTTTTTACCGAATCGACCGTCATCGCGATTCAACCGCTTAAAGTATCAAACATGAATATTCATCTAGTGTCTATCCGTATCGAAATCCTAACCAATCTTGAGTTTCTAATCGACACCAACTTACCACATTTTGTGGGGTAGCGTCAACACGAGCCAAGATTTCAGGCATTAAACTTTATTCTCCTACATAGCAACCAATTTAATCAAGAATAAAAATAAAAATAAAACGACATATTTAAGATATTCGCAAGGATAAACTTACTGCATTCTACCATTTTTAGTCCAGACATGACATTCCTAATTATTCCGTGACGATTCATTAGAAGGATATTATAAGTACCGACGTCGCCGAATGAGGATCCAAGTGGTAAGGGGTTAGAATATACATGCCCGTATCCAGGAAATATTTCGAGCGGGTTGCCTGCCGGTCGGACAAAAAAGTGCAAAAAAGACATAGGTCATAGGAACAAGCCTATAAGAATTGACAACTTCTTATAGGCTTGTCTAGGCTTGTCTTCTTATAGGCTTCTTATAGGCTTCTCTAAGCCTATAAGAATTGACATTGAAAAAAAAGATAGGGGACTAATCGGATCTAAAAATCTTCTTTTTAGATGGAAAGCGGAGAAATGGTCAAGGTTGCAGTTGTTCTTCTCGTATGTGCAGCGGCGAAGAGGGATAGAGAGGAGTACGAACTTAGCTCCGCAAGTACATCTAGCTCCACTCAGTTTAATCGGGGTATCCATAGTCGCTGCATGGGACCAAAGACAGAGGTTATATTATTTTTTTTTTTTTTTTTTTTTTTTTTTTTTACCGAATCGACCGTCATCGCGATTCAACCGCTTAAAGTATCAAACATGAATATTCATCTAGTGTCTATCCGTATCGAAATCCTAACCAATCTTGAGTTTCTAATCGACACCAACTTGCAATATGCCCTCCCCCCCCCCCTCTGGATACGGCCCTGAGAATATATGTGCGTTTTTTTTATATTTATGTCACTTTCGTGGAAGGAAAAGCTTGCTGGTATCCGAATGTACAGACAGGAGTTGGCATTAAGCAGAAATAAAATGTATACTGAGTCCCCCTTTAAGTAGTACCGTCCAAGTGATTAACTCCAAATGAATTGTCACACGAAACCGCCAACCTTTGAATAGCGTTCAAACTAGTCATTTACTGAAACCCCAAGTCTCTGCGATTGTGTACTCCTTAATTAATCGCCCCTTTTCTTCTGTCCCTACTTGGCCTTCCAACAATCATCCCATGTCACGAGATATCAGGCAATGTCAAATCAGCCTGAGGCCGTTTTTGGCTCAAAATCGCTCGATCACCAGCCAATTGACTATAATTGACTCTTGACTTGTCCGCAGTCGGGACAGACAAGAGTGTAATTACTTAAGACGTACATAACAATAGATGACAAAGATGGGGTCAAACCCCAATTCGTGGGCTCAAATTGCCTAGCAGCTCCCTTCGACTAAATCAAAGACTTTTGATCACGGCAGGAAGTTTTTCACTGTCTCAAGTGGAAAGTTGGAGGTGAGTTACTTCGTGTTAGATTAATATGCTTCGGGCTCCAAAGTGAGCAAGGTATTATTCTTTCTGATTAATTTGGTCCATGTTATAAATATCAGAGATGAAAGAACGATCGAGTGACTCGCAATTAATGACTGTGTAAAGTTTTTCAGAGAAGAGGGGTGACCTCCACCTGACCCCTTCCCGAAGAATAGAAGAAATAAGTTAAGGAAAAAATTCGAATCGTTTACAATAAATGTGTAGTATACGTTCTAGCATTCATGAACGATTTAGTGTTAACGAGGGATATGGATATGAACTAGACAAACTTGTGGAAAAAAAATTTAAGGTTTCCGGTGGACGAACTATACTTGTCCGACAAGAAAAAAAAATTCAGATATGGATTCAGTATAGATTTTAACCTTATAACGAATATATTAATCGACTTAAAAAATTTTTGTGTTCATCCAAATTTCTGCGTTGGGCCAAAACTCCGGGCGAGTTACTTTAACGGCAAGAAAAACAGCTCATAATGAATTCAGCGCATCTCCTTACGCCACAGATTTAAAATTTAGATTTATGGAGCGCTGAGCAGCCCGAGGGCAAAAAAAAACAAAACATCTCCCACACCACAAAAAATGCACAAAAAAAAACAAAATAAAAAACTCCTTCATAATATTTCTCTTTGTATTTTTTTCCTATTCCAAAAATCTACTCCTGTTTGGGACCTCTAATCAACTTATGATCCAACTTTAAGTTTCACAAAATTTCCGGTTCTCATCGTTTTTTTTCGTTTTCTCATTTATTTACCACTATATCGAGCCTCTAGTAATATCTAGAGATAATTTTTACTTTTACCAATTTTTATCCGGGTGAACTTTTCCGGCCCGAAGTCTCATCAGTTTTAGAATTTTGTTTTTAATTTGAAAACCCCCTTCCCCACCCCTAGTTACAGGTTACAGCTACGAAGCCCACCTAAGAATTTGACCTGTATTTTGACCCTATGAATCCTCACATCAAGTTTGAAAAAAATATATAAATCCCTTAGAGAGTTGTTACGGACGGACGGACTTCACGATGTCATAGGTATCCCGTCACTTACGATCTGGAATCCCAAAAACGGCCTTGAATCCCACTCAAGTATTGCGCACTCATACGCAAGATGTTTAGTTTTGTTCGTTTGTTAGCAGTGAAATGCCGTACGGTTAAGTCACTCAATAAACGTTCACTGCGTCACTTACGTTTACCTCGCCTTGAATCCCAATCTTGTGTTGCGCACATTTCATAGGCAAGATGTTTTGTTCGCCTGTTAGTTGTGGAATACGGTTGAAGTCGCGCAATAAGTTCATTCATTCATTCCAGATTGCGTCGTCCCAGCGAGGGGTTGGCCACTCTCAAAATCGGTGTACACGGGGTGGCGCACGTGGCGGATGGGTGGCACGCGTGGCGGAAAATAGCTATTTTTTAGCAAGAGGCGGGCCAGTGGCGCGCGTGGCGGAAAATAGCTATTTTTTAGCAAGAAGCGGGCGGGTGGCGTGTGTGGCAGAAGAGTGGCGCGCGTAGCGGAAGGGTGGCGCGCGTGGCAGAAGAGTGGCACGCGATGAGTGGCGAGCGTGGCGGATGAGTGGCGCGCGTGACGGATAGGTGGTGCAACCTGGTGTACACCAAGTGGCGGAGAGTGGACAGCCCCTCGCATCCCAGACACAGCGAAGCTAAGTGTGAAAACAAAATACGCATACGTGACTCCTTCCAAGTTCAGGGAGAAAAATACGCTACTTCGGCATTATTTACGAAGTGAAGAAGTAGATGCAAAACTTTGCCAGCGTTGTTTCATGTGAAAGACCAAACTCTGCGGCTTAAGAAACTTTGTTTCCTATTTCGGTTAGGTTTACGGAATCATAAACTAAACACGTTTCCGCTCTGCAAACGGGAGAAACCGCTCGTCAGAATTTCCAGACAAAAACATGTCCTCTTTCGAGGACACTGACATGGGTTACTCTTTCATCGCAGTGAACGATACATATATGTGTTAGTAGTTTTATTGAGGCGGTAAATGTAGTTTCTCTTCCAATATTCTAAAATACCTGACTTAGATTTTCTCTACGATATACAATACCATCTGAGTGGGAAGAATATAAAAATGATGTTTCAGAATGGTTGGAAGGAAGCCCATCGCTTATCAGGTCCCGACTCAAAGGACTACTGATTCTTAATTTAAACAAATTATAATAGTTATTTTTGCAATATAATTTATTATGAAATTTATTATATAAGAATTTGTTTATTAGAGTGTGGATGGTTAATTGAATGATTGTTTCGTGTGTGGTTGGTTTGTGCTATACGCATTCTCACTTACTAATGTCGAATGGTTTGTCATTTTTGTTTATTTTCCGCAAGAGGGTAGTTTTTTTTTTGTATCTATTTGGTATATCGCAGGCCATTTTATACAGGTCAGATAAATTAAGCTATATTATTTTTGTTAGGTTTATGAGGTGCGTAATTGTTGTTATATATCACTGAGAAGCCACGAGAGGCAGGAGGACAAAAATTTCACATACACGTATTCCCAGGGGTGTAGATATATTTCTTAAAGGTTAACTGAAAGGCCAATTTATTTGTATATGTTTGATTCGAATATAGTGAATTATCTTAACTCTTCTAAGGGACATTTGTCCATCTCAGGCTCTAATATGACCTTCAGAATATGCGCTGCTTGCACGACAAGTCAAAATCTATACATCTGCGGCAAATCTGAATGTCAGCAAAGGCGTTGATTTCAATGGCCAACAAAGCATCTATCACGTCTGAGAGATGACCACTTATGGTGGGTTTACACACTGCGTAAACTACGTTACGCAGGTTTTGAGCTCGAAAAGATTTCTAGCAACACGGACGTATTTAGATACAAAACGGACCGATTTTTCCAACACGTCCGTATTGCTAGAAATGTTTTCAAGCTCAAAACGTGCGTAAAATACGCTCGGATTTCAAACTATGCTCGGATTTTACGCGGTGTGTAAATGGACCATTACTTAGCGCAAGATCGCGTCTGAAGAACGCTCTCTACATCGAGGACTAAAATTTGCTGAATATTTTAAGCATAGAGGTACAGCACGTTTGAAAAAATTAGTTCATTCGATGAAGTCAATTATTTCGAAACAGCGAAGTAACTAAGTAGCGCATTTTCATCGAGCTGATGAAGCCTGTTTAAGTAAATTAGATGATGGATAACTAGACTGTCGTATCTTAGCCCTTTCAGTTAAACTTAAAGGGACTCATCCCCCCACTCTCCCTGTTTAGGACCAAGTGGCTAAGAGTCAAGTGACGCAAGCTTATAGCTTCCGCGTTATTAGGACTGGGGAAAAGAACAATCAAACTATGTTCATATCACTTGTTGAAAGAGACAAAAATAAGTTTTATGTTGAGATGGAGCAGATAACATATTTTAAACTTCATTGTCGTCAGCATTGAAAATATGAGCGAGTGCGCCCTAGCTTTCAGTAGATCCACGTTGCGTGAATTACTATGAAAATTTACTAAATAGTGGCTCGGAAAAAGTCAGCTAAGAAACACGTGCACGATATTTTGGCCTGTTTCGGCAAGGGTCCTCATCAGGCTGTTGCTGCGAGAAACAAACAAACAATTTTATTATGAATAATATGTGTAGTTCTTATTGAATAATAGTTGTGTCAAAAAGCGTTTTTGCAGTTATCGTGGTATCTGGCCAGTTATCGCGGTATCTGATATTCAGATACCACGGTCTGACCGCGGTAACTGATCGTAGTATCTGAAAAAGTCATCTCACTTTCATCAATTTTTGTCAAATTGGTCGGAAAGAAGTTTTGCACTGCATATCAGGTGTTCTTTTGGGATGACTTCGAAAAGCGCAATTTCGCCTATTGTCGTTTTTACAGAGCAGCCATCTCAGATGTCACGGTAACTTCAAAAACGACTAATTGTAAGTCCAGTTACCGCGGTAGTAACAGATACCTGAATTTTCCGTTTTCAGATTGTTATAATATACAATTCCCAGTCAGCTTGGGCTGGAGGAGCTCACTGATCTTAGAACCCGTGATTTATTGACCCTACATAACGTACAAATCGGCAAAGCAATTTCGAAACGGTCAAGAACTCGGTTGTACTTTTTGAACAATTACGATTTCGAGGGAAATTGGTAGACACCTCCTTGTTCAGTTTATGTCCTCTACCGAATAACCGAGCCAAGGTTTTCGGGAGCCTAGTAACAGAGGTGCCAGAGATATTACGTTATCCGAGCTGGACCGTTTTTAAACGAGTTAAATTCTAATCTCCTATTCGGTTTCCAGCAAAACGTGAAATGAGTTGATACCATTTTGCATAATGGAACTTGAAAGATACGAAAGTAGATAGAGAAAGAAAGGCAGGTCCTTTAGGTCCAAGTTCGATTTGTTTCTTAAAGTACCCAGTAATGATAGGTTACATACGTTTCGGATGACTGATAACGTCCGGCCGTTTATTTGTCTTTCCATCCATCTGATAACATAACTAGTCATTTTGCTAAGACTTGGTGTGGGGATCCTCAGGGTGTACAGGAGAAATAGTCGTCATATCACCTCATGAGCTCAGAGAACTCATTTTCTGTTATGTCGATATTGAAGTATGCTACACTTTACAACCTAGAAGCCTTTACTGGAATCCCAGAACGTAAGTGGAGGGATACCTATGACTTCGTAAAAGTTGTCCGTCTGTCCGTCCGCAGGTCAAGTTAATAAATAAGCCTCGTATACCTACACGGGCTGGGGTGAGGTTGTCGAGTATCAAACCAGGAGGTACGCTGTCTTAGTTGTCAGCCCACGATAACGGACGTTACCAGAACAAGACGATGGCGATGCTTAGGCAATGGCCTCCCTAGGGACGAATCTAGGTTTCCAAATAACATCTTAAACTGGAAGACGCCGAAACGAGGAAGACCGAGAAACACGATCGTCGCACCAAGGGAACTTGAGAACTGCCACGTGAGCCTGCAGCCTGAATGGGAAGATGTCACAGCAGCAGCTCTCCACACTGTCAGAAGTTTCGTAACAGACACCACAAGAATGCGCGGTTCCAACGGACAGACTTGGGATGTAGTCAATTGTCGCGACAACCGTTATGCATGACATTTTATGCATAACAAGCATTGCCAAGAAGAGCCGAAAAACCGCAAAAAAAACATCTGCTGAATTTTGCAACATCATAACAACAAACAAAAACCTCAGCAGATGCCCTTAGAATATTTCGTAGTGCATATGGAAGGCTTGTCTCGAACAAGACAAGCCATATTTTAACCCGGTTATATAATACGTTTGTTCTACCAAATTTTCTCTACATATCTCCGTTTTGGAAATCTTTCAATCAGCCAGATATCAAAAAGCTGCTTATGATTTACTGTAAGTCTCCATTCAGCATTCATTCCGTTCATAGGTGAAATAAATAGACAGTGAATTCGACTTGGAATTTCTACTGGTAAAAACTGATGAGAATATGTTACATTTTATGAAAGAATAGAAAACCGCGATTTTCGGTTTTTTTTTCTTGATCAGCTAGTTATCCCTCTAAGATGATGTGCGAGGGATAAATAAAAATTCGGAAATTTCGGTTGCACTTCCGGCAAATCGTCCTCAGCGAAAACAAGAGCTGTAATCTCATATGGCACTTGCACGGGTTGAGATGTATTGTTTGATCAAAAGTACTTTTCGACTGTGCGGTTCAGATGCGTGCTTTAAGGCAGCTAGAGAAAAGTATTTTATTGTTGAACTTGGCGGTAATGATACGCACTTTAAAGGCGCTAGAAATTCAACTGTAAGCAAAACCCTTGAGGCAAAAATGATAATGGGCTCATGGGGATTATGAAAATGCATATTTTGCTTAAAAGTATTTTTCTTGATTTGCGGTCATGGTTGGTACTTTAAGGAATGGTCGGATGGAAGTGGCGATCTCTAAGTCAATATAATCGAACTTCTAATATTCCAGCCAAGTTTCATCGTCCTAGCACAGCTGGAAGTACCTTTCCTGGCAATCTCCAGAATTCCGGACCCCCCCCCCCCTCAAACTCCCCCCACAGTCGCCAGAGCCTATCCGGTTCTGTAAATGGTTTATCCGGAGCATCTGTTTATCATTCCCACAAAGTTCCACCCCGATCTCTCCGGTCTAAGCCGGTCACGTATGTCCCCCTCCCCTAGTTGTTGTCGGATCCGGTTCGGACATGAAAAAGATCACCAGAGACATGTCCTCTGTTCAAATACAAATTTTCACTCAAATCCGATCACCCGTTCCAAAGTTACGCACGACTCAATATTCCGGATTCCCCCTCCCTCTGCTCCTCCCATGACTACCGGATTTACAAGTCAGTTGGATCGGGTCCCTGATAAGCCTCCTAAGTCTCGTCGTGAAAATCCCCGGAACCGCCATCACCGGAATTCCGGGAAACTCCCCTCCCCCCCCCCCAAGTTTCCGGATCCAGTCCAAATGTGTAAACGATTTATCTGGAGCAGATGCTTGTTATTCCCAACAAGTTTCACTCCCATCTCTCCATTCTAACCGTTTCTCGCTATCTCCCCCCCCCCCCCGACTCCCCCATAGCTGTCCAATCCGGTCCGGACTTCAAATGAAACATCAGAGATATTTCATTCCAATCCGATGACCCGTTGGAAAGTTACACACCAATCAACATTCAGGAAAGATTTATGTTATCTAGCAATTATATTTCTTCTGTCTGATTTAATTGATTCATTTTTGTTTGTGCTCGGAGGAAGATCCGACCCATGTCGCAAACCTTTTTATTTTTCATTTTTACTTTAGTCATATGTCTTTTATCGTAAATTCTCGTGTTGTCCTTAAATTTTAGTGTCGATGTGTGATAGTTGTTCCGTTTGTTTTTTGTTTACAATGCCTTAGGCTAGAATTGTATTAATAATTTTTACAAACCCATCAGAATTAGTGATGCGTCGTTTTTTATGCCACTGGCATGTCTGATGCTTCTGAGAAACACCAGGTTTATTTTATATCTGCCATTAAAATTGTACCTTACCTTACCTTACCTTTTAAAAGCTTGAACCAGATACCAACCCCTTCGACCATCGATTACACTAGCTCTCTCCGCCGACGCTCATAGATTTAAGCAGAGAATGACGTCATTCACGTGTAGAGCTATACTAGTGTGACGAAAGGGGTAGAGGTTTGACAAAAACTACTCAATTTTCAGGATTCCCCCGCCCTCCACTCCCCCCAGATGTTCGGATCGGGAAACTGATTATTTCCAGGTTAGTTTGATTAGGTCCCTTATATGCCTGCCAAGTTTCATAGTCCTAGCACATCTGGAAGTCCCCTAACTCGCAAACACCGGACTGACCGACCGACAGACCGACGGAAAAGTGATCGGTATATGGCACTTGGCCGGTAGGCTAGTGCCATAAAAACAAAACTATCTCGTAAGATCCAACACAATACTAACAGAAAAACGATGCGGAACCAACAAAACATACAACAATATGTAACTAAAAATCAGAAGACCGATGCGGATTGAACGACATACAAATTCTGTATTTTGTTGCCTTTTTCTTTTCTTCTCATACTCTGCCCTATATAGTGCTTGTACTGTTTTGGGAGGTAATAAATCTTTATCATACCATGTCAAATAAAAATGAAAAAAACAACAACATTGGAAATGTTCGCAAGGATGAAATTCGCACATGCTGATAATTAGAACTCAAAATATACCATTTACTATTCACAGATAATTATTATGCTCAGAGGAAGTTAAGAATCCCGGCGAACGCATCCATACGGTAAGCAGAGGCGTTACACACTTGAAGATGCAACCTGAAGTTTTTTTTTTGTTTTTAGTTTGAAGGAAGTGACATTTGTTCCATTTTTTCAGAATTTGTGACACTAAATTCAAGGAAAAGATCTCACGATATACAGAGATAAGACGGTTTTGTAGCAGAAACAGAATAACGTTAGGTCCTCTTTAAGTGACACAAATCTGCTGAAAACAACAAAGCCCGCGAAAGACACAGACCACCTTCTCCCGCGCATGACATTTTTTCTCTGTTTCGTAGTGAAACTGGGTCGTCTTATATAGAGCGATTACAGGCCGTTCAGAAAATCAATTAACTCGGTTAACGAAACCATAATTGACACAGAAGACGAGTCATGGGCGAATGATTCCGAGGAAAAAACACCAAGAGAATTCGTGGGAGTTCCTCCATCCACAAGTTTAGGTTCAACACATTTTTCCTGCATTCCACCATACAGGTTTTCACGGCGCCCAATCCCTATTCCAAGTGAATGCCGATCTGAAGAATGATGCAGAATAGGAAGACAAACGGAACCCGCCATCGCGTCAAAGCTGATATGAGTTTTTTTTTCTGATTCTGTCGGTCGATAACGAGTCGGATGCCGCATTGTATGAACGAGATGGTAGATTGGATACGAAGCGGAAATGGTTACATGTGGATCATTAAATTATACTAAACGGTCTGTAAGGTGAGATACGTTCAGATGTGGACACCCACCGCCAGTGGTGGGCAGGTCCCAGGCCCATCTGGGACCAGGGCTGAACGAATTTATTACATGATTTACCCTTACGGTATTTCGCAACTACATACTAACAAAAGTAAACCATTTACTATACGTCACATAACTTTGTACAAGCAATCCAAATAAGAAAAAAAGAACTTGTAATAAAAAGTAAACAAAATAATGTTCACGGCCAGCCCAATTCTATTTTTCAAGAATCATAGGTCAGATCAAACATTTTTTAGTCGAGGCATCATTTCGCGGAGGGGGGGGGGAGGGTTGACGCGGTCCCGGGCCCCCTTCGCATTCTTTAAGGTGAATCTTATATGGGTGAGACGAAAAATAATCAAGTGAATAAACAACATATGAGCGAAAAGTAAACTATATGTTCACGAAGACTAATTAACAATATGTTACATAAAGAGTCTATAAATGTGATCCTCATCAACTAGGTTTTACAGTGGTTTTTCATTGGTAGCTCTGGGACCGCTTGCGAATTTAAAATGCTATCTACGTAATCTACGTTTACGGTACATAATTAATGTCTACTTGGGGAGCCAGACCTCCCCCCCCCACCATCCGCCGTCTTTTTAGGTAAACCTCTAGATCAAAATCCAAATGTTTGCTTTTTCATAGATCTTCCATCAGAAAATGCTAATGTTTCTAAATTTAAAAGCTAAATCAATATGAAACTAGTCAACTATCAGACATTCAGGTGTTGACTAGATTCCGACCAGACTATCTATGTGGAGCGAGAGCAAATGGTATGTCTCGACTCGCCGTGTCTTTTTCGGTACACCAACCTTTCCAACTAATTTTCCCACATCACAATTTTTTTTACTTCTACCAAGTTTCCGGATTTGTTCGGATTCCAGTCACAATATTTATCCGGCGGGAAAATGCAGTTCATATATAGATTGAGCACGTCTTTTAACCTGTCAAATTAGCTTGAACAAATATTTTTTTCATCCCATAATCTTAAAACTCATCCCCCATCCCCGAAATTTTTCAATCGACCTTGTGTCCCCGGCTTGACCCTCTATTTATTATAACTTTATACAGAAGTGTAATTAACCTTGAACCTTGAAATATTGAGGTACCTGTGCCCATCTACGATCTTGACCCGGAATTGACCCAATGGATCCTCATACCAAGTTTGAACAAAATATATCAACTTCTTTGAGAGTTATCGTATGAACAGACGGATGGACGGACAGATGGTCAGACGGACCGACAAATTTTAAGAAGTCATAGTTATGCCGTCACTGAGGTTTTGAGATCCCCGAAAACTACAGTAAATCGGTTAAATTGAACTTTTTTTTACTTAAACTAATTTATTACAATCAGTGTTTCCCATGAATATTTATTGGGTTAAAACTGTCTATGTATGTGTCCTAGGATCATTATGTTTTCAATGCATTAATATATTTGTATGCCATGTTTATAAAAATCTGTGTATGGCCCAATGAGGCTAAATAAACACTATTCTATTCAATTCTATTCTTGTTCATTAGTCGATGTTTCAAAAAAGTAGAAGCATATCTCTACTGTCTTTCTGACGGTTTACGGATGAAACGTTTGGTATTACTACGACCATTATTAGTATTGACTAAAGATTCAGTGTATCATTCGATTCGCATAGACCACGTTTATTAGGAAATGGAACCTGAGTTCTTTACCCTTTTTTCAACCTACCGAAAACATGACTTCCTACTGCTTCAACTACCCTGCTAGCAGGAGGGCATTATCTGAAGTTTCACGATTCGGTTTCCCCGTTTTGTCTCATCCGAAGCGAACTATTTTGTTGTTCAAACTCACGGTTTAGCACGGTCACGGGTATCCATGATCTGGCTAGATCGTTATTCTAGTCGCCCAGCTGGAGGCAGTTCAGCCTGACCTAACAAGCATAAAACCAGTGAAGTGCACCCTCAGCGTAACGACTGCATTTCTTTATTTGAGGATACACAAGAAAACCATTAGTCAAAGGGACAGGGAGTGTGCCACCATTATTCCGATATTGTCATGAGGATCGTTACTCTACTGGTATCATTACGGAAACGTTGGATCAAGCATTTGCTTGCTTGATTAGGCACTGGGGTCGTGAGCTCAATGGTAGAATTACTTTTTTTGTATTATTTTTTTTTCGGTAAACGGACTGGATCGTGAGCTTACTGGTAGCACAATGTTACCTTTTTGGGATCCCAAAACGTAAGTGGAGGGATACCTATGACATCGCAAAAGTTGTCCGTCTGTCAGCACAAACTTGGTGTGAGGATTCTTTCGGTCAAGGGAAAGGTTGAGTTCGTAGATGGGCTACAGAGCTGTATATTTAGGGGAGGGGGAGGGGTATCAAATTAAGGGCAAACTCAAATATTTTCTGAAAGCTAAGAGACATGCTGAATCCAAATATGAAATTTATTTTCTCGCGGAACAAGTAGTTAACCCGGAATCCAGAAAAAACGGAAGATTTTTTCCGAAAATCTAAAACAAAAAGTTGAATCTGAAGTTGATTAAATGTTTGACTCCAGGGTAAGAGGACATGCTGAATCCAAATATGAAAATTATTATTTTTGCCGCACACTTAGTTCGCCCGGCATCCCAAAGTTTAGCATGAAATTTTAAAACCCAATAAAATACTCGTTAGAGTGAAGAGACATGCTGTTGCAACTTTCAAAGATACTAAAGATAAACTAAAAGTGTTTGCGATCGGTTTAGTTATCTTCAAAGTCCCAACTGGCATTTACTAGGTCAAAAAAAAAAATACAAGGTAGGAGATAGCTTTCTTCGTTTCTTTTTCTTCTTCCTCTTTCATTTTTCTTCTCTTTTTTTAAAAAGTATATGAAAATTAATGTAACGTAAATCGTGAATCTTTTTTTTTTACTGCCCCCACAGGCCCATTCGGGCTTTCATGCAGTCAGAAGTATCGGCTACATGTATAAAGGATGTTAAGAAGGTTATAAAAGTTGTATTTATGTAGTTTAGCATGTAAAAGTTGGTTTGTATAATAAAGAGTATTAAACTAAAAAAAAAAGGGAAGAATGCATCCGACAACTTTCTGGTGAGCAATTTACTGAAAATGTGTCGACCAATTTTCGGAAAAGACCAGTCCCTACCCTACCCCTTTATCCATAGGCTACAAGCGAAAGCTCTATGTCGATAACGACACATTTAATACCTAGCGTAACTATTCTTTAGGTTTAGGCGGTTTAGTCATGGCGGCAGACACATTGAAGTTTGTCGTGTCGTGTCGGGCGGTCGAAAGGGTTAAGATTATGTTGTTCAAACTTGGTATGAGGATTCACTGGCAAAGTACAGGTCAAGTTATATATGAGTACTTTCGATATCAAGAGGCAGAGGAGGTCTTTTCGAATTAAGTGTAATAAAAAAGGTAATGGTTTGATGAAACTTGGTGTTAGGATTTTCTGGGTAAAGGGAAAGGTCGAGTTCGTAGATGGGCTCTGTAGCCCTACATTTAGGGGTGGGGGACGGGGTTTAAATTAAGGGACAAACAAAATGTTTTTAAACAGCTAATGAGATAGTCGAATAAGGGATAAGAAGATATGCTGAACACGATGATCAAAACCATTTTCTCACCGGACAAGTAGTTCGTCCGGTATCCGGCCAAAACCGGAAAGTTTGTTAAAAGAAAACTTTTATTTGGAGTGGATTAGATGCTCGATTTCGGGGTAAGAAGACATGCTGAATACTTACGTGAAAATCATTTTCTACCCTGACAAGTAGTTCGCCTCAAATCCGAAAAAATAGGAAAATTTGTTAAGCAAAAGTTTTATTTGAAGTCGATTAGATGTTCGATCAGGGGTAACAAGAAATGCTGAATCCATATATGACACTAATTTTTTTGCCAGAAATTTAGCTCGCCCGGAATCCGGCTGAAAACAGAAAATTTGTTACAAGTTAGTTTTATTCGAAGTTGATTAGATGTTCGATATAGGGGTAAGGAGATACGCTGAATTCGTTTATGAACCGGACAAGTAGTTCGCCCAGAATTCGGTCGAAGCAGGAAATTTAGCAAAAGTAAGGCAAGAAGATCAATTTCGTTGAAATAGACACGAATTATAGAGGTAAACACACATGCTGAATCCATCATCTGAACTTATTTTTCTCAGATGATTAGCTATTTGGCCTTAACTTGTTTCTAAATTGTAATAGTAAAAATGTTCAAGGAGTC
Source organism: Branchinecta lynchi (assembly GCA_023053575.1). Taxonomy (NCBI): domain Eukaryota; kingdom Metazoa; phylum Arthropoda; class Branchiopoda; order Anostraca; family Branchinectidae; genus Branchinecta; species Branchinecta lynchi. The sequence continues at coordinate 10,687,655 of JAKZAP010000012.1, read as the reverse complement.
TGGCTAAGACGGACCCAATTGTCTGGATCAAATACAAGATTTTTGGGATCCCATTGAAACCTTTGGTCTTGTTCTTAACGAAGAATTTTGGAAAAATAAAGTGAATTAAACTGAATTTATTAATACGAACTTGCAACGACTAATTTGTTTAGCAACGTCGCGGCTTCTTTCGGAAAAAACAAACATATTTCTTTGGAAACTGACACTTCCTAGTTTTGGTGAGTCTTTTTTTTTCAAACAGATTATGTTTTATTATTATTGTAAATAGTGAACTGAAAGAAAAAAGTGCTCCTTGGGTGGGATTTGAACCCACAACCTTCGGACTAGCATAGACCGAGACGGACACCATTCCCATCCTCATTTTTTATTTGAGCTCTATTTAGATTTTCATTTATGACAAAAAAACAGCGGCCGTTTCAAAAATTAAATATCAGGATTAATTTTTTGTTTACAGTGGTATATGAAAGTAATTTGCCCTAATAAGATATTTATATTCGGTAAAAGCTTCAGTTATTTATTACAGGTTTGTTTCCTTCCCCGACATTGGCCCAGAAGATTGACAGCCTGACGAGAACCCTTGCCAAGAAGGGCCGAAATATCGCCAATTAAGAATCGTAGCTGGCGTATATCCGCTGTAAACATTGTTTGAATATTTATGACAAATTTTGAAGATTTGCAAATTAACGTATTTGTATTTACATTAAGTTATACTGAGCATTTTCATGTTGAGGACGAAGTCCAATTTGACGTCTTCGCTACGATTCAATCAATCAACCAGTCGGTATTTATACCAAATTATCAACTGTATAATATAGGCTAGACGGTAGAGAAACAGTTAAATTAATTATATACAACTGATCAAATTTGTCTAAATAAACTACGCTAGAAATACGATAAAAACTAAAATAAGGTTAAGAAATTTCTGTAATATAGTCTGTAGGCCTACCGGTTATTTATTCATGTTTTCAGAGCCTCATGATAGTGTTAAACAAAATAAGAAACAAACGAGTGGAGATATCTTGGTGATGTTTTTTTATTTATTTATTTATGACCCGCTTTTTGCGTAACAGCGGAGTATCAATAAAATACACAAACATATACATATTAAAACACTTAAACAAAACAATGTAAGTAAACATGACAACATTCTTTTCATATAGATAAAAAACACACTAAATAGACTTAAAATTTGTATACGTGACAAACACATTAATCGGGTTCAGGAATGAAGCTTTCGCTAGCGGTCGTTTTAACTTCCGCTTCCCAGCTTCAGTACTTAACTTCTCTATATGATGCCTCCATATTTTGCAAGAATATGCGTATGCGTTTTAGAATGAACGCATTCCTACCCGTGCTGAAGACGACGACTTTGCTCTGATGGTTACTTTATGAATAAATTCTACTCTACTCTATTCAATCTTCACAAAGTGCAGTCTTTTTGGCTTTGTTTGCTTTTATCCGTGCCTGTCTACTGTTAAACCAAAATTTATAAATTTATTCTTTACAGTATCTTATGAAGTCCCTTGGACAACATCCCATATAATTTATTATTATTACTTCTTATCAAGTATTAGCTATTTGGGTTAAAAGGAAATGCAGTAAATACACAGGCGTGAGGCAGTTGGTGCTCTGTTGTGAGAATTCGCTGTTGCTAAAAATACATTTAATGTTTTCCAAAATGTTTCGTTACTTTGTTTCATTTAATGACATGTTTTCAAGTTTGTAGCTATCGTTTTGTTACTCCAGTATTTCCGATCTTCGTAAGCGGATAGTCAGAAGATTATGTCTGTTACCGTTACCCAATCTTCTCGCCTACTTTCCCGATCCTATTTATTTACTTATTCTTTTAGTTCGACAAACCATCATACGCACCAACAAACCAGAATCAACTACGGATAGAATCCTACATAAGGAAAAGAAACAATTAAGCATTTTGACACGATATTAATTATTGTATATATTAAGTATTATTTTTGTATTTCATGACGCGTATAGATTGTTGACCTCCCAGGTTATTTTTTTCCCTTGTGTAAAGATATTGGGCAAATAAAAATGATTCTGATGATAAACCGTTTGTTTATTTATTTTCTTCTATTTACTCCGCTTTTTTTAAATGGCAGGTTACAAATAAGTTACTTACTTACTTACTTATTATTGTCCCAGAAACAACCTTAGCATTGTTCACATAAGTTTATGTCCTAGCGACATCTGTATGGTCATAGCCGTCATAGCCATACTCCGAGCTTCGAAAACTCCTCGCGAGGGGTTACCCACTCCGCGGCAACTGTTGTACACCCTTCACCGGCACCGGCCACAGAATTAGTCGATTCCACTTCTAAACCTGTTTCTTTGAATGTTCTAACACGTGGCGACCGGTTCCGGCTGGTGTCAGCCGGTGGCGGGGATCTTGCTGTACACTAAAATCGAGAGTGGGCGACCCCTCGCTCCCTCCGTTTTCACAGTGAAGAAAACCTAGTGAATGAAAAATCTAAATATTGAAAATAGGGTAACTCGTTTATTATTTTTGGGAATTGAATAATACTTAGATTAGAAAAAATACATTCAGAATACTGAACAACAAACAAGAATTTACTGATGCATTTTAAATTGTACCAGACAAATCTGCAACTTAATAAATATATTTATGTCTACGGTTTGTTCATCAAAGGACCCATCGTACCTACAATTCCAATGCAGCCTACTTCCGTAACTACAATCATTTAAGTCCTAATCCAAACATTCTGTTTACCTTTTCTTAGTAATCGCATGCCACAGGTTTATTTTGAATTGAACGCGATTGCCGGGTTGCTGTTTCGGCTCGAGAAAAAACCCACGCCGAAAGTCTTCTTTTCTAGATGACGAGATTTTCCAGGATTGATTAGCAAAGAATTATAAGACCTAATTGATAATTTTTGTATGTCTTCAGAGGTGTTAGTTTGTTTAATAGTTATTTAGTTATTAGAAGTATGAGTTGAGTGTTGAATATTTGGATGGGTACATTGCAGTTGGAGTGCTTGTTTATTTTTGTATTTTGTCCCGCAATGGCCCATAGGGCTTTTTGGGAATACATTCATACATTCACACATTCACTGGTCTTGGTTTTTAAACTTATTTGTATCTGTAATAAACAGTTGGAGCATTAGATGGAAATTATTATCTTAACCCATGGCTCCCTCAGTGCCACAAGAGCTGTCCGGGATAATCGGCTGAGATTTAGTCCAGACAGAGTTATTTCAAACCTAGGAAGTTTTTTTTTTTGTAATTTACTCATTGTTTTACGGTGTTTTTAGTGGTTTTAAACATCTATAGTGACAGTAGGGATGGTTAGCATTCTGTATGTGGTAGAAATACAATTTTTTGTGGCCCGCTTTAATTTTTAACCCGGAGACCAAAATTTCATATGTCACATTCTAAACCCGCTAACAATACCTCACTGCTTTTTGCACTTGCCGCAATTCACTAGTTTCTAGGTGCATTATGAGTGCCCACGTATCATACTATTGATCCGTAAAACTGGTTATCTGAAATTTGCCGAGTTCTTGCTAGACGTTCATGGACCTGTGAGGAAGGCGTAAAACAGCCAAAGCCGTGGAAAATTTGTTAAAAGTAGAGTTTAGTTTTACATTTTTCAGATAGCTAAGAATATTGGAACATAAACAGTATGTAGCGAGAGGTGTGCTTTAAGAATAATTGATTTGGTTAACTATCTGAAATTAATACCCTGGAATAGTTTACCAGGTGGAGTGGTTCAATAAGGAAGCGTTGGCTCTGTATCTCTATATTTAGGGGTGGGGGTAGGGTTTCAAATTAAGGGTCGAACAAAATATTTTTAAGCTAATGAGTAAGAGTACACTGTAAAAAGTTTCTCCGATAAGGATGCAGTATTTGCTACTGGGATTAACCTTATCTCTATTGGGATAAGATTAATCCGAATAAGGGGCAATCTTATCTCAATAAAGATAAGATTAATCCCAGTAGCAAATACTGCAAGATTTTTTTTTACAGTGTAGGGGTGAGAGTGGTAAAGAGACATGTTGAATCCGAATATAAGCTTTATTTCCTCCCCGAACAAGTAGTTAGAGGTTCGATCAGAAATGATAAGTTTGTTCTTGAACTTCATTTTCTTTCCCGAAATTTAGTCCGCCCAAAATTAGGCCGCAATCGAAATCTGCCAGGAAATTTTAAAACCCAATGAGATAGTCGATACAAGGGGAGGAGACATTCTGAGTCCAAATCTGGAACTAATTTTCTCGCCAGACAAGAAGTTTGGTAAAAACAAAAGGTCATTCTGAATTACATTATATTAGAGACTCGTACTGGGGGTAACAACTCTCGATGACTCCATCTCTGAACTACGATTTCTCGGAAGACAAGTAATTCTGCCGAAATTTGCCAAACCCCTGGAAATTTGAATCGAAAGGCTCTTGGTTCCCCTTTCAATGTCACCACCGCTTTTGCTCTGCTCAGTTCTACCGGAATACAATAGAGGAATTTGATGGCCGTAAAAGACCTTCTAAGGTCGACTCGAGATGAGATATACGGGTTAACATGCATGCTGAGCCTATTCTGAACTTGGTTTTCACATTTATTTATTTATTATTTCATTTAGCGTTAAGTTTTTAGCTTGTCGCCGCATTGTCGCCACATCTGATTAGTTTTTTGGCCGTAATTTGTCAACAATATACATTTTTTTTTCCGTTTCCGGCGGTTGATTAGGAATAAATAGTAACATACTAAAGGTGTCAGGCGAAAATCAGAAATCTACACGACCCGATTACCTGGATCCAATAAATATTCAGTTTTTGCGATCCCATCGGAACCTTTGGTCTTGTTATGATTTCAAGATGCGGTACGTGGATTTCAATGAAAAAACCTAGTTTGGATACAGTCGGTTATAAATTGCATCCCGCAGAGAAACAACAATTTCTAAAATTGCTTTCTGTAGCTACTGCCATTACTACTAACCACGCAAAATAAACAACTCAGTTTGAAGGCCGCTAGGCCTACCTAAAACCACTGTGTAACTAACGTGCGCTGCCATTCAACAAAATCAGCCATAGCCATAAATTTAACGTTTGTGGTTGTGCCATAAATTTGACGACAAGTCGTCTAACACAACAAAACATACTGATTGGGACTCTTGGCTCAGGTGATTCACAGATTCTTATCCTGGTGTACTCAATACATTCATCTCCATAACCTTTTAAGTCCGTTATAAGTCCTTGTTAGTATCGATACCTGGTCAGCTTCTGCTTGACACAAACCCACCCTCTCTTGTGAGTCAGCATCCGAACCAGCTAAGATTTCAGGCCCGAAAAATTCTTCTACATAGCAAAAAATTTTGAGCAAGAACAGAAAAATCTTCACGCTCTCTGACGCAGCCGCTGGAATCAAAATATTTGAAAAATTAATGCGCCGTGGTTTAAAAGTGGGAAAACCAAGCAAAACAAAACAAGCCCAAAACAGAAGATAGACCTGATGGTCTACCATGCCTTCCAAAATGAAAACATTAATTTTAATCTTTTTATATTCTTATGTGTGAAAAAGTTTTCGGTGAAATTTCATATTAAAGTTGATATAAGCGAAGTCCTACAAAATAACCGACATTTTGTATGATTCGGGGAAGGGGGCGGGGGGGGGGTTGCAGAACCCTCTACCCTCCTGAATAGGTCTTGCTTTCAGGCTTTGCTTTCAATCATTCGCCTTCGATTCAGTGTGTGCATGGAAGAGATTTAGAATCCCGGAGTCGCAGAGCTGCATCCCTCAATGGGGTTGGGCATGTGAAAATAGCAACATAAAGGAAGGGAGCGTATTGTGCAGTTCTGTACCTATATACGATAGTTAAAGTTAAAGGTATCACAAAAAACATAGAGGAGTTGATTACGATAAACAACATAATTTGAGGTACGGTACGACACGTCTTCGGATGGATCGGACGATTTTTTTCTAATTTTCTTGTTCCGGCGCGTTGTTTTGTGACTCTTGGTTTAGACTACTATCGATGGTTAAAGGACGCGTCGTGTCTATGACCTAGCAGTCAATGACCACGGAAAAGGCTTAAACAGCCAAATGGGTGGAGAATTTGCTAAAAGCAGAGCCTAGTTTTACAGTATTTAAATAGTTTTGATTATTGGAACATAAACAGTAAATAGTGCGAGGTGTGCTTTAAGGCGTTGGACTTGGGACAGCTTAAAACAGGATTCTTGCCCCTTCGCCGAGACCCTCTACAAACAGAAGTGTTGGTGCGCCCACTGAGATCGGTTGCAGAAGTCCCAGCTGTAAAACAGGTACTTATATTACCTTGAATTGCACATGCAAGCCATAAAGATGTTTTATCCCGATGCGTTGCTTGCAGACGACGATGGTGCAATCTTCTAGTTACTGCTTCTGGGGCACATCAGTCCTCTCTCCACGGATGCACGTGCCAGTCTTCGTCTACTTAAGACATTTACGGTAAATAACAGGAAGGGTCAGACGGAATCCACTCAACCATGCGTCGCACTCCCGTCCGAAGGTACTGTATCAGAAATCGCCAATGGCACTATGCAGACCTGCAATTTAAAATCATTTATTTAAACCAGAAAACAACCAACTAGGATCAAACAAGAAAATAAATGACACGAATTCTAACATGGCGGGACATATAATGTACACCGACATGGGGATCCACCGCACAGTGCAATGTTTTGAATAACAAAGTTTGCTTGTTATTCCGAGCTTTTAAAAAGAGCAAAAAAGAGCTAGAAGCTCATAAGGCACTTGCAAGGCTGGTTCAAAGGATGAAATAAAGAATTTGCCTTTCCGTGGGAACTGAGATAAGAAAGATCATGGGCTTAGAAATCACGAGAATGTATCGTTTGGTAAAAAGTATTTTATTTTTTAAGTTGGCTGTAATTGGCTGTCATCTGTAAGCAAAACCCTTGAGACAAAAATGATAACAGGCTCTTGGAGATCATTAATATATATCGTTTGTTTCACTTTCCGGTTAAGATGCGCACTTTAAGGGTCACCTTAAATCACCAGAGACACGTCCTCTGTTCAAGTATTAAATTTCACTGGAATCGGATCACCCGTTCCAAAGTTACGCATGACTCAACATTCCGGATTCCCCCTCCCTCCAATCTCCCTGCCCCGAGAAGCTCGGATCGGAAAACATAGCTGCCGAGTCCGGTCCGGACTTCAAATGGGACATAAGAGATGTGTCGTCTATTCAGTTATTAAGTTTCATTCCAATCCGATCACACGCTCGAAAGTTATGCACTACTCAATTTGAGTCAGAGGCTGCAAGTGTCATGAAAACACATCGAATTAACTTTTCCTCAATTCTCCGTCTTGATCCCGGATGACTGAAATTATTCAATGCCGGGCAGTCAATGCCTGGCTGATGAACTAAACGGACCAAGGTGTCTGGAAGTATCCTAACTCGCAATAGTGTGACAGATCGCCCGACCGACTGACAGACGGAGTTGCGATCGGTATATGGCACTTGTGCCAGAGGCTGCTAGTGCTATAAAAATAAGAAAATTAAAAAGTATTCAACAACGACACGCAGAAAAGCGCAGTTTGCACTTTGCTTCTATATATATATAATATCTTCATCCCACTGGCTTGAATCTTGGCATATTAAGTTTCAGAACAGGTTCTAAGCATCTGACTCGGATTTTGACAGTTGTTTATAGCGCTTGTGATTTGTAGGGTACGAGTGTAATTTAAGAGGAGAAAGGAGATGACAGGCAGACATAGCTGCCGTCCTTAACCATGTGAGAGCAAAATATAATACAACATAATAGCTTCAGAATGTATTTCCTGGGTTGTGTGAATCCTAGTCCCACGATTGTCTCACAAATAGCTCAACAAATAGTACGCTTCAATACTTTCCTATACTCGTTATCAATTTCGTCCCCAAACAGGTATATAATACAAAATCTAGTTAAAATCCCTCGTTCACTAAAAGTTTAACTGAGAAGCCAACTACTTGGTGTAGATGAAGACCAGCCATCCGCGTGTGCTTGCCCTCTATGTGGTAATGGAGTTGATGATTTGGTCCATGTTCTGTGCGGTGGTTAAGAAGGGAATTATTGGGAGGTGAGGTTATGTTACTTCCTGACATCTTAAAGAGCACGTCGCCAAGCGTTATATGCAAAATTTGCATATAACGGTTGGTATTGGGGTTGCGAAATTTCGAGAGGGCAAAGTTTAGTTCATGTAAAGTTATTTTATTTTGTTGTTTTATATGTATTGTCTTGTATATGACCTTTGGCTTCGAATACAATTATAACTGAATTCACTGCATTTTTTGGATTGTTTTAAGGGATTTTTTTATTTTCACTATTTGCTCTAGAATGACGTTCAAGATATTTACGGTCGTTCTCACAACGCGAATTTCTACTATGACGCAGAACAACTGAATCTCAATACATACGCAGCGTTTCAGTGGCCAGTGATCAGCTTACGGCAGCTAGCTCACTGTGTACATTTTTCGTAAATCGTTTTTTTTCGAGCATACAAGACAGATAAAAGTTCATAGAGCATACAAATCAGACGAGGTAATTCCAATATTTACAAATCGATTGTTCGCGAATAGCGGAGACAACGAAGTAACGCATTTCTGCCGGGCTTTCAAGCTTCTGTAAATGAATATGTGATGGGTAACTAGTTCCTAACTAAGACCTTTTCAGTTAAACTTTAAACAGGCTTTATAATCCGATGAAAATCGTCCGATAAGAATCCATTGCTCCGCTATTTATTACGGAATACAATTTATCACTGTGTGAAAGATCTTCAAACTTGGGGTAGGGATGAACTTACATTCGGGATGAATAACATCACCAAATTACCTTCTGTCAATAAACAATGTACATCCCTACTCTCAACGTCACTGCGAGAGCTTGTTGTGAAATAATAAAAATATCTCAGCAGAGTCGAAATAATTCAATATATTCAACTACAAAATATACGGATTATGTACACTAAGATCAGAAAATTTCGATATTTGTACTTAATCGTAAATGCCTCAACCTTTTTACTTTCTTCCTTTTTTTGTCTTGTCGTTTTAGCGGAATAAAAGCCTTTCATTCTTTAATAGTTCAATTCATAAATAGGCTAAAGAAACAAAATTGTAAGGGATCGACTAAAACAAGCAAGGGAAGGAAATTTTAGTAGTCTATTTAATAGTCTTCGAGTGGTCGGCAACTTTTCAAATTCAAAGTTCACCATCCGTTCCTCGTTTTAGTATCCCGAATATGTAGGCATAAAGTTCAGTGAGGGGTCGGCAACTATAGAAATTGTAACTAGCCTTTTCATTCCTAGTTTGGTAGCTAGTCGCGGGTAGTACCTTAAAGGACTAAAACGAGTAAGGAAGTAGATTCTCAATTATTAGTCTCTGAGGGGTCGGCAACTATCAACATTTAAAGTCCACCATAGTTCTTAGTTCACCGTTCCCTTCCTCGTTTTAGTGCTTTCAGCTAGTACCCATGACCAGCTACTAAAACGAGTAATGAAGAGGTCGATCCCTCAAAGACTAGTTATTGAGAATCCCCCATTCCTTCCTCGTTTTCGTACTTTAAGGTACTACCCATGAAAAGCAACTAAAACGATTAAAGAAATGGGGGACTTTAAAATTTGATAGTTGCCAGCCCCTCAAAGAAGAATAATTTGCGTTTTAGTCCTTTCAAGGTACGAAAACGAGGAAGGAAATGGGGGAATTGAAATATCTGTGTTGTCGACCCTTCGCTGGACTGGATTTTAGTCGCCTACCGTCAGAACGAGAAATGAAAAGGTGGATTACAATTTTATAGTTGCCGATCCCTCACTGAACTTAATGCCTACCCATGTCAGGATACTAAAACGAGGTAGGGATGATAAACTTTGAATTTAAAAAGTTGCCGACCCCTCAAAGAATACTAAATAGAGGAAGGGAACGGTGCGGCTTTCCAGTTTTTCGCAGCATTGAACTCTGGCGACAGCCTTCCTCGTTTTAGTATGTCCATCCTGCTTTTCTCGCGTTCCCTTCCCTTCCTGGTTTTATTACTTACAACTTACTTCCATGATCGCTCCATATATTTCTAGACATACAAGCTATGCCACGGTATGTACGAACACGTCGAAGCTGACGACATCCTCAACTTTAACTTCAACAACTTACGCGGTCATAGCCTCAAACTCACCGCAGAGAGGTTCTGCAAAGATATTGGTCGGTGGAGTTTCAAAAACCGCGTGCCACCCCATTGGAATCAACTGCCCGAAGAAACAGCAAACTCCCCATCAATAAGCCAATTCAAGAAAGAAATTGATGGAATGTTTCTTTCCCAAATGTACGACCCTAAATGTTTCAAAAGAACTTTGTAGAGGCTTTGTGGCCTTTTTTTTTTGCAATATATTATTATTATTATTATAAACTCGGAGACCCCAATTTCGTATGGTACATTACAACCCCTCCAACAAAACCACGACGATTTTCTCACCTGCCGCGTTTTGCTACCTTCGATGTGTATGACGTTGTCGACGGTTGTCTGCGAGAACTTTTTCCATCAGAAAAAACGGTTATGTAAATTGTTTCCCTGTTTTCGCTACAAGTCAACGGGTCACCGTGGGTTATTTGTTGGAAGCACAGCCTAGTTTTTTAAAGTATTCAAATATTTTAAAATACTGTAAGATGAAGAGTAAATAGTGAGAGGGGTCCTTTAAGTCCACAAGCTCTGATTCCTTTAGCAGTAAAAACCAAGAACATCCGTGTCCAAACGAGCTCCAAAGTTGTCGAAACACAATACCCCACCAGGTGTTATTGCTTTTCTAAAAGTGATTGCTTTTACGAATACAATATGACGTGAGATTGACACTGATAGTGAGCGCGATGATTACAAAGTTCACCACAAAAGAGATATAACCATTCACAATTATGCCAGGTGCTATACATTTTGTTACCAAAAAGATTAAAGTGCAGATACCATCGCTAAGAAGAAATATTAATTATGGAAACCATAAACAGCAGTTTCGGTTCCCACACGATTTTCCGCCTGACGGAGTGGAGCTGTTTCGCGGGGAATAGACCGGGAAAATGAATATGACCGATCGTCATGTTGTGCGGACCTGACGGGTTGAATACCTCAAAGAGGGTCTCAAAATATGTCGTTTCCGCTTGATAACCAGTTCCTCTGTGTGTTCCGCGATATTTTTCCTTAAAGGATACTCCTTCTATTTACTGCTTATGTCAGAGCTGGTGGTCTCGCTCCGGACTCGTCTCGAGACGCCGTTTTCAAAGACTCGGACTCGTCTTTCACGGAGCTGTCCGTCCGCCATAGCTGTGGACACGGGCTCTGAACTCGTCTCGAGACACCTTTTTGAAGGACTCGGACTTGGATTTGCTGGACTCTCAGCAGCTCTGGCCAATGTCCAGGCCCGTATCCAGGAATTTATTTCGGTGGGGGGGGGAGGGGGTTGCCTGGTGGTCGGACAAAAAGTATATAAAACACATAGATCCGAGGGAAAAACCCTACACAAATGATTATTTTTTATATGTTCCGGGGAGGGGGGTCAACCCCCTAACCCCCCCCCTGGATACGGCCTTGCTTATGTCCCAACCTTTTAAAATAATTTAATACTTCAAAACTAGGCTCTGTTTTGACAAATTATTCACGGCTTTTGCTGTTTTAGAGGACGCATCGTATCTATAGTTCCAATGCAACCTACTTCCGTAATTGAATTCATTGATTCTTAAGCCCGGAGACCCACATTTCGCACTAATTACTAATCTTTACACTTGCCGCGATTCACAATTTTCCATGCGCATAATACTCCCGACGAGTGTTGTCGCATCATGCTATTGACGCATAGAACCGGTTTTCTGAATTTTTCCTAGTTTTTGCTAGAAGTGAATGGCATAGCCTAGTTTTACAATACTCAAATAGTTCTGATATTGGAACATAAACAGTAATTATCCAGGCCCGTTGACTTCTAGCAAAAGCATGGATAAATTCACATAGCCGGTTTGTTGAACGGATGAGCTGCCTGGGACGCAGCAGTCAGAGGCGAATGTATACAGAATAAATAACAACCAAATATCATGAATTTTTTTAGTCATTTACTGGAACGGCCATATGATGATATGATGATATATATTTGCCTTGAAAGCCCAAGGGCCATAACAAACAAACAAGTACATGTAATTACAGAATAAACGGTCACACTACTATTTCACACTAAACCCCACTCAAACACTCTTCCCTGAGACAGGCCACTCTGAGGAACCTGGCCAGGTTTCTTATACTAAGAAAATCCCTACTCTGCATAATATTTAATAACCACTTCCTCTCATGAATCCCTCCCTTAAAAATCTCCTGCTGCTAAGTGTACACGAATTTCATCCATGCCCAATAGCTTCTCTTCATTGTGATTTTGAGGATCCTGATCCAGCAAAGTGTTGGATCTTGTTTCCGCGTACATCGAAAGACGAATTCGTCATATTCCAGTTCATCGCTTCCAAGCGGACTAACTTCTGTAAATACACTTGATGACTATCTCTCCCTTCCGATGCAGAATCTCCGGGTACCTCCGGAAGAACGGAACAAACGGTGTCACAGCTGCGCTGACCCGGGATTTGAGTCATTGAGTTTGAGTCGTTACGGACACGTTTGCTTCTTCTCTTCTTCTTCCTAAGAATCACTGGCGTGTTTTGGATAGATTCACAGGTCAACGAGTAGAAAATCTGCAATCTGCATCTCAAGCCATGGGATTTTGTATACGTCTCAGTAGCACAAAGTGAAAGTTACCCACTACCTTATGGATCCGACTTTTTACTACATGAGTGTTGCTTATGAGGCAATGGGGGATCAACAGGAACTAGGGTACAGTGACCAGTAACCGCCCTTGAACCTTACTCTGGCTCTTTACAATCAGTGAGCCAATCAATTCTTATTCAATTTCCAAGAATTTTGCACGTGCAGAAGCGTTGTTCACAGTATTGCCACGTAGGACTAACAAGAGCTGGAAGCTCATATGGCACTTGCAAAACTGGGTCAGATGGAAGTGATGGTCAAAAGTATTTTTTCCCTATCCCGTTACGATGCGCCAAACTTGCTAGGCTGGGTCAGAGGATGGAAGTGATGGTCGAATATTTTTTTTTTTTACTTTTCGTTTGCGATGTGCACTTTAAGGGTGCTAAAAATTAATTTCTAAGCAAAACCCTTGAGGCAAAAAGGATCATGTGCTCATGGAGTGAAAAAGTAAATTTTGCTAATAAAATATAAGTAAATTTTTTGTACTTTGCGGTGAAGATGAGTTTTTTAAGGGATGGTCGGATCAGAGAGTGACGATGTCTAACCCAATGATGTCAAGTTTCTAATGTTCCAGCATAGTTTTATCCTCCTAGCACATCTGGAAGTACCTTAACTCAGTGGTTCCCAAACGGTGGTACGCGTACCCCAAGGGGTAAGCGAGACCCTTGCAAGGGGTACGCGAAGGAACCAAAACTGATTTAGTCTGTAGCTTCAAAATCTCGATTAGCTTTAGAACTAAACACTCTAAGATTTACTACAATTACTTTTATTGCAAGTTTTATATTAACCTTAGGAATAATTATTAATAAACTCATTCATTTTTTATTACCGAAAGCCTAGTATTACCAGCAGAGGCATCACCAGCCAGAATGTATCTTAAGTGGTGAGGTATTTTTACTGGGTGACGGTCACTTTTACCGACTGTCTTTTTTTAAGTAACTGCTTTTATGAAAAATCGCGGCGCTTCACGACGACTTCTTTCTTTCTAATCGTCTGGCCAACCTTTTTTGAGGGGATGGGTGTAGTCAACGTCAACCCGTGACTACAAGCTCTACTGAAAGTCACTGAAATAATGTTCATTCAAAAACAGCTAGCCTACTTTCGTAAAATCTGTTCCTGTGTTAACCGATATTGTTTCAAGAAGAACCAAAGCCATGTAAGTGATATCGTCATTCAGGTTGCGATTTAAGCTAAGGATAAAGTTTGCGATGCAGCTTATTGAGAACTTGAGAACATCAAAACAAACACAGAAATTGGCCGCTAACAACGTCGTGCCGAGATTTGGCAAATTTTTTGCTACAAAGCAGCCTCTAGTGATTGCCTCATTGATTTTGTATATATTTTTACACACGTGTGCCTCATCATTATGATAATCACTGTCGTCTTTTTCACATTCTGGAAAAGGGGGTACGCCATCTTTTCGAACCTTGAATTAGCGGTACGCGGTATGGAAAAGGCTGGGAACCACTGCCTTAACTCACGATCACCGGAATTCTGGACACTCCCTACAGCTCCCACCCCCCTTCGGCATCCGAATTCGGTCCGATTCTGTCACTGATGCACCTAGTAACTGTGCCTGTACTTCCCACCAAGTTTCATCCTTATCGCTCCACTCTATGCGTGTCACAAGATATCCGGTTCTCCCTTCCGCCCCCCCCCCCCAGTTCATCGGATCCGGTCCGGACTTGAAATGGGACATGCTGACACATGATGTAGTTCAAGATATCAAGTTTCATTAAGATCCGATAACCCGTTCGAAAGTTATGCATGCTACTAATTTCCGGATTCCGCCGTCTCCCCCTCCCCCCACGATAGTCAAATCGGGCAAGTGACTGTTCCCAAGTTGATCTGGTCGGGTCCCTGAGATGCCTGCCAAGTTTTATCGTCCTATCCCACCTGGAAGTACATTAAATAAAGATCGCCGGAATTCCGGAACCCCCTCCAGCTCCCCCCACAGTGTCCAAATCCGGTACAGTCCTGTCAGTGCTGTATCTAGAGCGTGTGCTTGTTCTTTGTACCAAGTTTCATCCCGATCGCTCCACTCTGAGAGTTTCACACGATTTCTGGTTCTCCCCTCCTACTCCCCCCCCCCACATACGTCGGATCCGGTCCGGACTTGAGATGAGACATCTGAGACCCAAGATCTTTCCAGATATCAAACTTCATTAAGATCCGATCACCCGTTCGAAAGTTATGCATGTCCCTATTTTTCGGATTCCACCACCTCCCCCTCCCCCCACGATGGTCGGATGGGGAAAGTCACTATTTTTAAGTTAGTTTGGTCGGGTCCCTGATACGCCTGCCGAGTTTCATCGTCCTAGCATATTTGGTAGTACACTAACTCGCAAACACCGGACTAACCGACCGACCGACAGACAGACCGACGGAAATGTGATCGGTATATGGCACTTGGCCGGAAGGCAAGTGCCATAAAAAACCGGCTACCTTGAACGATGCAATTAATTGAATGTGTTTGAGTAAAAGAAAAGATTTGCTTTCTACTCCTGTTGTTTGTTTTGATCCATTTTGTTGAAAAATTCATTTATTGTACGTTTTAAAGTCTATAGGCGGATTCTCAGGGACTCTTCGTACGAAAAACAACGAGAACACGGGTAACGCTTCCAAAATAGATTGTGTACAAAAAAAAATATTCAGTTGACGAAATTAGTCTGGTTCTACTTTTTTCTTCTTTTTTTTATTCTGACTGTTTTGAATTAATTTTACATTGCACCAACACCAGCAAAAATTGATTCCCCTCTGAATCCTTGGAGTTCTTAGGAAGGAAATAGAGTCATTTTTGATGATGGTGATGATAATCGGGGCATTCCCCGTCCGTAGGGACTCGCGAGAATACGGGGAGTGAGTCCCGGGGACAAACAAAAACGCGGGGACTCCTCAAGTTGATTCCTCGGGGAACGACGAGATTACGCCTTATGGAAATATTGTCTCTGGTTTTTTATGGCACTTGCCCTTCGGCCAAGTGCCATATAGCGATCGCAATTTCTGTCCGTCCGTCGGTCTGTCGGTCTGTCGGTCTGTCGGTCTGTCGGTCTGTCGGTCTGTCGGTCTGTCCAGGTTTTGCTAGTTCGGGCACTTCCAGATAAGCTAGGACGATAAAACTTGGCAAGCGTATCAGGGACCCCAAATGATTAAGTTGGAAATAGTCACTTCCCCGATCCGAGCACCGTGGGGGGAGTGGAGGGAGGGGGAATCCGGAATCTTGAGGTATTTTTAACTTTTGAACGGGTGATCGGATCTCGATGAAACTTGATATTTGGAACGACCTCATGCCTCAGACGACCCACTTAAAATCCAGACCGGATCCGGTGACTTTTTGGGGGAGCTGGAGGGGGCAACCGGAAATGTTGGGAAACAATATGAGTGGAGGGATCGAGATGAAATTTGGTGGGAAGACACCTAGCAAACACTAGATACGTCATTGACATAACCGAGCCGATTCGGGCACTGTGGGGGGGAGTGGAGGGAGGGGGAATCCGGAACCTTGAGGTATTTATAACTTTTGAACGGGTGATCGGATCTCGATGGAACTTGATATTTGGAAAGACCTCATGCCTCAGACGACGTACTTAAAATCCGGACCGGATCCGGTGACTTTTGGGGGGAGCTGGAGGGGGCAACCGGAAATCTTGGGAAACACTATGAGTGGAGGGATCGAGATGAAACTTGGTGGGAAGACACCTAGCAAACACTAGATACATCATTGACATAACCGAGCCGATTCGGGTACTGTGGGGGGGAGTGGAGGGAGGGGGAATCCGGAATCTTGAGGTATTTATAACTTTTGAACGGGTGATCGGATCTCGATGGAACTTGATATTTGGAAAGACCTCATGCCTCAGACGACCCACTTAAAATCCGGACCGGATCCGGTGACTTTTGGGGGGAGCTGGAGGAGGCAACCGGAAATCTTGGGAAACGCTATGAGTGGAGGGGTCGAGATGAAACTTGGTGGGAAGACACCTAGTAAACACTAGATACATCATTGACATGACCGAGCCGATTCGGGCACTGTCGGGGGAGTGGAGGGAGGGGAATCCGGAATCTTGAGGTATTTATAACTTTTTAACGGGTAACCGGATCTCGATGAAACTTGATATTTGGAACGACCTCATGCCTCAGACGACCCACTTAAAATCCGGACCGGATCCGGTGACTTTTGGGGGGAGCTGGAGGGGGCAACCGGAAATCTTGGGAAACGCTGTGAGTAGAGGGATCGAGATGAAACTTGGTGTGAAGATACATCATTGACATAACCGAGCCAATTCGGGCACTGTGGGGGGAGTGGAGGGAGGGGGAATCCGGAATCTTGAGGTATTTATAACTTTTGAACGGGTGATCGGATCTCGATGGAACTTGATATTTGGAAAGGCCTCATGCCTCAGACGACCCACTTAAAATCCGGACCGGATCCGGTGACTTTTGGGGGAGCTGGAGGGGTTAACCGGAAATCTTGGGAAACGCTATGAGTGGAGGGATCGAGATGAAACTTGGTGGGAAGATACCTAGCAAACACTAGATACATCATTGACATGACCGAGCCGATTCGGGCACTGTTGGGGGAGTGGAGGGAGGGGGAATCCGGAATCTTGAGGTATTTATAACTTTTGAACGGGTGACCGGATCTCGATGAAACTTGATATTTGGAAAGACCTCATGCCTCAGACGACCCACTTAAAATCCGGACCGGATCCGGTGACTTTTGGGGGGAGCTGGAGGGGACAACCGGAAATATTGGAAAACGCTATGAGTGGAGGAATCGAGATGAAACTTGGTGGGAAGACACCTAGCAAACACTAGATATATCATTGACATAACCGAGCCGTGCCTACTCGTAACAAGTGCCATATGAGCTCGTAGCTCTTGTTCGTCATGGCCGCGGACTGGTCATTGTACCCTAGTCCACTTGGAGCGCCGTACTGGAATGAGGTGAATTCGAAATTTCTCTCCTGAAGAGGAGGGTGGAGAACTGTAAAAAAATCCGGCCCTGGGCCCAGTACCTGATTCTGGTAGTGACAGTTACATTTTGCGTTCCTGTTTATATCAGACGAGAGATAGCAATTAAACAATTATTCCAGTTGCTACACGTTTTGTTACCAAAAAGATCAACAGCGCAGATGCCTTGCCAACGCAGAATTAATAATTACGGATACCCTAAGCAGCAGTTTGATTCCCAGGCGTCTGCCAGCTTGTCTAGTGCTGAGTTATTTTCTCAGGGAATATACACGAACACAATTACGACCAGTAGGTAGGCCTTATGTAAAAGTGTAATTTAAGAGACCTTGTGCCTCAGCTTTGGCAGTACCACTTACTAACCTACGGACCGAAGAAAGTTTAAACACGGCATTACATTGTAATGAAACTTAATAGCTGAATAGATTAAATATCTGTAGCCAGGGGGGAGAAGGGGGGGGAGACCGGAAATTTCAAGAAACGACTAGAATCGAGGGATCGGAGTGAAACTTGCTGGGAAGAAGAAGCATCTGCTCTAGATAAATCGTTTAGACAACTGTACTAGATCCAGACACTTAGGGAGGGGGGGGGGGGTCCCGGAATTCCGGTGATGGCGGTTTTGGGGATTTTCACGATGAAACTTGGCAGGCATATCATGGACCCGATCACACTGACTTTCAAAATAAAAATTATGTCGATCTGATAATGGTGGGGGGAGTGGAGGGAGGGGAATCCGGAATATTCAGTCTTACGTAACTTTGGAACGGGTGATCGGATTCGAGTGAAATTTAAGAATTGAACAGAGGAAATTTCTCTGGTGATCTTTTTCATATCAGGACCGGATCCGACAACTATTGGGGGGGGGGGAATACGTGACCCACTTAGACTAAGAGATCGGGATGGAACTTTGTGGGAATAACAAACAGATGCTCTAGGTAAATCATTTACTGAATCGGATTGGCTACGGGCACCATGGGGGAGTTGGGGGGAGGGCGTAGATCTCGAGAAACGTTTAGAATGGAGGGATCGGAGTGAAACTTCCTGGGAAGAACAAACGTCTACTCCATGTAAATCTTTGACACAATTTGACTGGCTCCGGACACTTGAGGAGGGGGGGGGGGGGTACCAATCTTGACTGCAAAGGAAAAACAAACTTTAAACAATACATACATTTTCATGATGCCCATCAGCCCATTATCATTTTTGCCTCAAGGGTTTTGCTGACAAATGAAGTCCTAGCTCCCTTAGAGTGCGCATCTCAACCGCAAAGTCAAAACTTACTTTCGATCAATCAAAACATCTTAACCCATGCAAGTGCCATATGAGCTTACAGCTCTTGTTTTTCATGTTTTAAAAACTTATTCATTCACTCGTTTGGTCTTCTTCATCTGTGAAGTACATTAGCAGTAAGATAACACACACATACATTTCTTTTTGTTTGCTAGATGCACGTGCATGGCCTGCCTTTCAGGGTGGGGAATGTGGTCCACCAGTCTCACGGCCGTTTTGAAAATCGAACACACCAGTCTCACTGTTTCGAACCACCAGTCTCATAAAAATGGCGCCGGGAACCAGCAGTCTCGGAAACGAGACCAACAGTCTCAAATTCAGACCAACAGTCTCATCTAATTTCCAATTTTTTTAAAGTAAAAAAGTGTCTTCTTTGTTTTTCTCTGTCAGTCCCTTGAATTACGCGCTTGTGTCAGCACTACAGGTAGAGTGAAGCTTGGGCTTTCAATACATGTATTCATCTCTGCTATTGGCTTGGTACTTCTCAGTGAATAGGGCTCTGAAAAAGCAAACAATTTTTTTTTTTTTTTCTCCGTTGTTTAATAGAATTCTGCTACTCTGTTAACTACAACAGGTAAAGTGAAGCCTGGGCTTTCAAACGATATATGATTCACTGTTACTGGATTACCAAGTGTCACATTGGGTGGCTTTGAAAAAACTGTTTTGGTAAACAAATGTAATTTCTAGGCTGTCTATGCGATTTCTTCGAATTTTCTAGCTTGACGACCAGTTTTGGTAGATTTAAGCATGAGTTTTCCACAAATCCATGTATCTCTGATACTGGCTTAGTCAGTTTGTTGCTGGGTTCCTATGGTAAACTCATTAGCTGTTTTTTTTTAACTGCCCTGCTTGATACTGTTGAATGTTTTGTCGCCTCACTGTTCAGTTCACCTGACTGACGGTATTAGTTTGTTCCATTCTTTTTCCATGCATTTTCCATGCTTAAAATACTATTCTGAGGCTGTCTCTACACAACTACAGTAAGAGGTTAAGTATCGCTCAATGGAACCTATTATCGCTCACCAGAGCTGCGTTTGATTTGCATTGACTGATAGCGTTCGATTTATCCAGTCGACTGAGATTTTGGACTAAAATTTGACTTTTGACAACCGAGAATAAATGGTCATTCGTTCCACAGTAAGCGGTCAAGTAACGCTCAATGTACCTTTCATCGCTCACCAGAGCTGGGTTCGATCCGCATTTCCAGTAGACTGAAATCATCATTTCGCTGTTTCATTTGCTATTCTCAGTTGACTGATAGCGTTCAATTTATCCAGTCGACTGACATTGTCGACTAAAGGTGACTTTTGACAACAGAGAACAAACGGTCATTTGTTCCATGAATAACCGATTAAAGTAAGCGGTCAAGTATCGCTCAATGGAACATTTTATCTCTCACTAGAGCTGCGTTTGATTTGCATTTCCAGTTAACTTAAATCGTCATTTTGCAGTTTTATTTCCTTTTCTCAGCTGACTGATAGGTTCTATTTATCCAGTCGACTGACATTGTCCACTAAAAGTTGACTTTGGACGACCGACAACAAATGGTCATTCGTTCCATGGATAACCGGTTAAGCAACAGTAAGTGGTCAAGTATCGCTCAATGGAACATTTTATCGCTCACCAGAGCTGTGTTTGATTTGCATTTCCAGTTGACTGAAATAATCTTTTTGCTGTTTTATTTGCTATTCTCAGTTAGCATTCAATTTATCCAGTCGACTCAGATTGTCTTTCTTGGTATTTTCTAACTTTACAACCAGTTTTGGTAGATTTAAGCATGGACTTTCCACAGATATGTGTATCTCTGATATTGGCTTAGTCAGTTTCTTGCTCATGGTGTCCTTTGAAAACTCATTAGCTGTGTTTTTTTTAACTGACCTGCTAGACCCTGTTGAATCTTTTGTTGTCTCACTATTCAGTTCACCTGACTGCCTGGTCCGGTACTAGTTCGTTCCATGCTTAAAATACTATTTTGGGGCTGTCTCTACACAACTGCAGTAAGCAGTCAAGTAACAGTCAATGGAACCTATTATTGCTCACCAGAGCTGCGTTTGATTCACATTTCCAGTTGACTTAAGTTATTAATTTGCCGTTTTATTTGCTATTCTCAGTTGACTGATAGCGTTCAATTTATCCAATCTATTGAGATTGTCCACTAAAAGTTGACTTTGGACGACCGACAACAAATGGTCATTCGTTCCATGGATCACCGGTTAACCAACTGTAAGCGGTCAAGTATTGCTCAATGGAGCATTATATCGCTCACTAGAGCTGCATTTGATTTGCATTTCCAGTTAACTTAAATCGTCATTTTGCAGTTTTATTTCCTATTCTCAGTTGACTGATAGGTTCTATTTATCCAGTCGACTGACATTGTCCACTAAAAGTTGACTTTGGACGACCGACAACAAACGGTCATTCGTTCCATGGATAACCGGTTAACCAACAGTAAGTGGTCAAGTATCGCTCAATGGAACATTTTATCGCTCACCAGAGCTGTGTTTGATTTGCATTTCCAGTTGACTGAAATAATCTTTTTGCTGTTTTATTTGCTATTCTCAGTTAGCATTCAATTTATCCAGTCGACTCAGATTCTCTTTCTTGGGATTTTCTAACTTTACAACCAGTTTTGGTAGATTTAAGCATGGACTTTCCACAGATATGTGTATCTCTGATATAGGCTTAGTCAGTTTCTTGCTCATGGTGTCCTTTGATAAACTCAATAGCTGTGTTTTTTTAACTGACCTGCTAGACCCTGTTGAATCTTTTGTTGTCTCACTATTCAGTTCACCTGACTGCCTGGTCCGGTACTAGTTCGTTCCATGCTTAAAATACTATTTTGGGGCTGTCTCTACACAACTACAGTAAGCAGTCAAGTAACAGTCAATGGAACCTATTATTGCTCACCAGAGCTGCGTTTGATTCACATTTCCAGTTGACTTAAGTTATTAATTTGCCGTTTTATTTGCTATTCTCAGTTGACTGATAGCGTTCAATTTATCCAATCTATTGAGATTGTCCACTAAAAGTTGACTTAGGACGACCGACAACAAATGGTCATTCGTTCCATGGATCACCGGTTAACCAACTGTAAGCGGTCAAGTATTGCTCAATGGAGCATTTTATCGCTCACTAGAGCTGCATTTGATTTGAATTTCCAGTTAACTTAAATCGTCATTTTGCAGTTTTATTTCCTATTCTCAGTTGACTGATAGCGTTCAATTTATCCAATCTATTGAGATTGTCCACTAAAAGTTGACTTTGGACGACCGACAACAAATGGTCATTCGTTCCATGGATCACCGGTTAACCAACAGTGGAACATTTTATCGCTCACCAGAGCTGCGTTTGATTTGCATTTCCAGTTGACTGAAATAATTTTTTTGCGGTTTTATTTGCTATTCACAGTTAGCATTCAATTTATCCAGTAGACTCAGGTTGTCGATAAAAAGTTGACTTTTGCCGATCGAGATAAAATGGTAATTCATTCCATGGTTAACCGGTTAACCTACAGTAAGCAGTCAAGTATCGCTCAATGGAACCTATTATCACTCACCAGAGCTGCATTCTATTCGCATTTCTAGCTAACTTAAATCATCATTTTACTCTGTTATTTGCTGTTCTCATTTGATTCATATTGTTCGATTTAGCTCTTGGCAAGGGTGTGGAAACTCAAGAAGGTAAGGGAACATCACTAAAACAAAATGACAAAGCGACCTAATCATGTTCTATAACATTTAGACAATTACTAAAATTACCCTTTGCTTGTCTCCTTGATGATGCTGTACGTAGCAGCTTCAATCTGAGGGTCTCATGAAGAGACCTCTTACGTGCACCAATCTATAGTACTTGAACATACAAACAATAGTATGTCTGTAACAAACAATAGTATGTTCCTACAACAAGTGCGACATCTGCAGAGGAGATAGTACTTCAACAATTAAAAAAAGAGTGAGAGGAATATTCATGGAGGACTAGTAAAGAATGTATGGTATGTGAAAAAAGAATCACCAAAACCAACAAAACAAATATTACCAGAGTGGGTGCGTTAGTTCATGTAGGTTAACTTGAACACTTTTAGCTAGGACTTCCATAGCCAGTGTAAAACATTAAGAATAAGCTTATTTTTTTTTTTTTTTACCATCATTGGATAGGTAGCGTACTCTGTAGCACCAGATTTGTTAGAACATGAAAAAATGTCGGCCTCATGGCCACAATTTGAAATGACCAGTAAAAGGTGACCGGTTGGTTGGATTCCGCAATCTTTTTCTCAACCTACGCTTATATTCTCGGTTAACCATGGAATGAATGACCATTTGTTCTCAGTTGTCAAAAGTCAACTTTTAGTCGACAATCTCAGTCAACTGGATAAGTTGAATGCTATCAGTCAACTGATAATAGCAAATAAAACAGCAAAAAAGATGATTTAATTCAACTGGAAATGCAAATCGAACCCAGCTCTGGTGAGCGATAATAAGTTCCATTGAGCATTACTTGACCGCTTACTGTAGCTTAACCGGTTAACCATGGAACAAATGACCATTTGTTCTCGGTTGTCAAAAGTCAACTTTTAATCGAAAATTTCAGTTGATTGGATAAATCGAACGCTGTCAGTCAACTGAGAATAGCAAATAAAACAGCAAAAAGATGATTTAAGTCAACTGGAAATGCAAATCGGACCCATCTCTGGTGAGCGATAGTAAGTTCCACTGAGCGTTACTCTTGACCGCTTACTGTAGCTTAACCGGTTAACCATGGAATGAATGACCATTCGTTCTTGGTTGTCAAAAGTCAGCTGTTCACCGCCTGGATGTGGCTCAGCGACGGATGGTCGGACCGGTGACGATGTCTAACCCAATGATGTCAAGTTCCTAATGCTCCAGCAAATCGTCCTAGCACATCTGGAAGTACCTTAACTCACGATCACCAGAATTCCGGACACCCCCTACAGCTCCCCCCCCCCCCCCAGTACCCGAATCCGGTCCCATTTTTTCAATGATGCACCTAGGACTTGTGCTTGTACTTCCCACCAAGTTTCATCCTGATCGCTCCACTCTATGCATGTCATAAGAATTCCGGTTTTCCCCTCCGACCCCCTCCCCCCAGTCCATTGGATCCTTTCCTGAATTGAAAACGGACATCTGGGACATGAGGACTTTCAAGATATCGAGTTTCATTAAGATCCGATAACCCGTCCGAAAGTTATGCATACCACTAATTTCCGGATCCCGCCGTCTCCTCCTCCCCCCACGATGGTCGGATCGGTCAAGTGACTGTTTCCAAGCTAATTTGGTCGGGTCCCTGATATGCCTACCAAGTTGTATCGTCCTAGCCCACCTGGAAGTACATTAACTATGGATCGCCGGAATTCCGGACCCCCCTCCAACTCCCCTAACAGTGCCCGAATCCGGTCCAGATCTGTCAGTGATGTATCTAGAGCTTGTGCTTGTTCTTCCTACCAAGTTTCCTCCCGATCGCTCCATTCTGAGAGTTTCACACGATTTCCGCTTTCCCCCTCCGACCCTCCCCTCCCCCCCCCCCCCGATTCATCTGATCCGGTCCGGATTTGAAATGAGACGTCTAAGACACGAGGTCTTTCCAGATATCAAGTTTCATTAAGATCCGATC
The DNA here is from genome assembly GCA_023053575.1 of Branchinecta lynchi. Taxonomy (NCBI): domain Eukaryota; kingdom Metazoa; phylum Arthropoda; class Branchiopoda; order Anostraca; family Branchinectidae; genus Branchinecta; species Branchinecta lynchi. The sequence continues at coordinate 10,662,993 of JAKZAP010000012.1, read as the reverse complement.
ACCCGTTCGAAAGTAATGCATGCCCCTATTTTCCAGATGTCGCTACCTCCTCCTCCCCTCACGATAGTCGGATCGGGCAAGTGACTATATCCAATTTAGTTTGGTTGGGCCTTAACTTGCCTGCCAAGTTTCGTCGTCCTAGCATTTCTGGAAGTACCCTAACTCGACAAGAGTGGACCGACCGACAGAAAAGTGATCGGTATATTGCACTTGAGCGGAGCTCGTGCCAAAAAAAAATCTTAGCTAAAATGACACGAACTTCACAGTAAACTTCTCTTACATCCATAATTTGTCGCTAAAAAAATGATTAAAGCACAAGTCGCAGCAAGTAGCCTACAGTTTTGTTCCAATATGGTGGGTCACAAATAAAAAGTATATGATGAATGAATGAGAAAATTCGTTTCCCACCAAGTGAGAAAAAATAAGAGAATATGAACATTAGCACGTAGATGAGTCATATAAACCCTGGGATCTGTTTAAAGAGCTTTCAAACTTCTTTATTCTTGCCTCAATCGCAGTCACAGGGTCTTCAAGACAGTACTTTACACCGTGTATGTATGTATAGGCCTATATATACCAAACGTACTTAACAACTTTGAAACTGTATTGAATTTTTTCAAAAAAGTACAAACCATGCTTGGTATTTCATATTAGCCATTTATTATTTAAAGTATGTGTTTCTGTTAAATTAGCTTTCTTATCATTTACCAAATTAGAAAACAGCGCGATTTTGGGAGGTACACAAGAAATTTGCAGTACTTTCAAGAAGCATCTTCTCAGATCTTTGAACCTTTTCTTTATTATTTGGTGTATCTGCTTGATTAAGTAGCTAATTTTCTTTTCTTTCCTTGACTCTCAACTTTGATGCTGTGAACTCAACCGGCACCGGAATCTCAACTTTTCCGCGAGCACCGAGCCGGTCTGCCAAGGCATGAGCAGTGTTGTCACTGGTCTCAGAATATTGCGATTTATCACAGATTTCGATTTATTTGACAAAGTTTTCTATAGAGGCCAATCGTCTATTTTTTGCACTGTACTGTTGAGAAAGATAAATAGATAAAACCACCCGTACCTCATCTCCCCATTCTCGACAATACGGAGCTCCACACCCGCATCCGCAAGGTTCTCAGGAAAGATTGCTTCAACCAAGTTACCAGGTTCAAGGACGTCTGAAAGGTCACGTGACGTAGGCATCAACTTGTAGGCACAGCAAAAAAGCGCAGACCTGGTTGAGGCACATTCAAACGCCAGTATCCTGAAAAATGCTAGGATAAGCGACATGTTGTAAACGATACATGCTGCCTCCCCGTTTTAAAGCAAAACATGAAACATTTGCAACGTCTATGAGTGTGTTCCACCCTACTTACCATAGTTTCTACGCATGACGTCGAATTCTGGCTTTTTGCCGTCAAGGCTGGAACGATTTTTCTATTTTCCAGAAGAGTATCATGCCACGGGCGAATCCGACCAATCACGCTACAGAGATGCGTAGTTACACGCTTACTACGCTCCCGAGCATGGTAAGCAAATTTGTACTATTAGTTACTAACGATCAGCGTAGTAACTTATTTAATAGCTGCTATTGTTAGAAGGGTGAAACACGCACTATATCAACCCTACGACCAGTTAGTTCCTTACCAGTTTATACAAGAATGAAGCAAAAAGTTGAGTCGTAAAATTATGAAGATTGAAGCGAGATTTCTCATTGCTGGTAGGTGAAAAGGACCCAGTTTCGTAGGCGCCCGAATGCCGCAGCTTTTTGCGGCCGAAAGTCACAGGTTCCGTCGGAGAAAAGGGGCAACAGTGGGCATGAGCCAGGGAAATCATGCTGGTCATAGAAACAGACTTTGGGTCACGGATACGATCGAGGAAACCGCTTTTCGAGCCACAGGCTCTTTGTGGGATCACGGAAAAACGCTCTAGTTTTCCTCATCCAAACGAAAGTGCGCAGTATCGCCATGTTACCTATCCATTTCGCCTTATGAAAGTCCCAGTCGTCTCATAATCAACACCTATGACATAGAGATAGTAAGATATTGATCCATAGGGTCCTGAGCAGAAGGTAAGTACTTTCACTCTTTACTCCCTGAAAGTCCCAATCGTCTCATAACAACACCTTTGACATAGAGATAGTAAGATATCGATCCAGAGGGTCCTGAGCAGAAAGTAAGTACTTTCACTCTTTACTCCCTGAAAGTCCCAATCGTCTCATAATCATAATCAACACCTATGACATAGAGATAGTACACATTGACGCGTTTGCCTTTCACACTGAGCTACGCAAGCCTTGCGTTGCGCTTGCGAGGACGCAAGGCGGAGCTTGCGCATAAAAAATTGACGCAACGCAAGAATAGAACTGAGCTTTTACTCCCAATCGTCTCATAATCAACACCTATGACATAGAGATAGTAAGATATTGATCCATAGAGTCCTGAGCAGAAAGTAAGTACTTTCACTCTTTACTCCCTGAAAGTCCCAATCGTCTCATAACAACACCTTTGACATAGAGATAGTAAGATATCGATCCAGAGGGTCCTGAGCAGAAAGTAAGTACTTTCACTCTTTACTCCCTGAAAGTCCCAATCGTCTCATAATCATAATCAACACCTATGACATAGAGATAGTACACATTGACGCGTTTGCCTTTCACACTGAGCTACGCAAGCCTTGCGTTGCGCTTGCGAGGACGCAACGCGGAGCTTGCGCATAAAAAATTGACGCAACGCAAGAATAGAACTGAGCTTTTACTCCCAATCGTCTCATAATCAACACCTATGACATAGAGATAGTAAGATATTGATCCATAGGGTCCTGAGCAGAAAGTAAGTACTTTCACTCTTTACTCCCTGAAAGTCCCAATCGTCTCATAACAACACCTTTGACATAGAGATAGTAACATATTGATCCATAGGGTCCTGAGCGTAAAGTAAGTACTTTCACTCTTTACTCCCAGAAAGTCCCAATCGTCTCATAATCAACATAATCAAATAGGGTCATGAGCAGAAAGTAAGTACTTTCACTCTTTACTCCCTGTAAGTCCCAATCGTCTCATAATCAAATCAAATAGGTTCATCAACATAAAGTAAGTACTTTCACTCTTTACTCCCTGAAAGTCCCAGTCGTCTCATAGTCAACACCTATGACATAGACTGCTTTCACTCTTTACTGAAAAGACAATAAGTATGTATTAGTCGGTAAATTATGCCACAACCATACGGTAACGAATAAGTTTTAAGTTTAGGATGCAAGTATTATCCTTTCCAAAGTCTCCTCGTCTTTAACAACAAGACCACAGGTGTCGATGAGATCCCAAAAATATAATATTTGATTCAGACAATAGGGTCTTGTCTTCGCCAGATCCAGTCTTCGCCAGGCTAATCATCAGAGAAAACCAAGTTCAGATATACCTCTGTAAGCCATATCTATTTTGACGATACTGACCGAGACTTCCTACTTTACTTCTGCCAAGTTTCCGGTTTTGCCCGAATTCCGAGCAAACTGCTAGTCCAGCAAAAAAGGAAAGTTCAGAAACAAATCTAGCGTCGAATCCATATAAAGAACATCTGATCAACTTTGAATGAAAGTTCGACTTAAAAAAAATCCGGTTACAATTGGATTCCGGACTAATTATATGTCCGGTTAAAAAATGATTGTCATATACAGACTCAGCCTCTCTTCTTACCCCTTAATCTGTCATCTAATCAAACTAATGCTTTTAACAAATTTTCCGGTTTTCGCTGGTTTCCGGGCGAACTAGTCGTCCGGTGAAAAAATGATTTTCACCATCGTGTTCAGCGTGTCTTTTTACCCTTAAATTGAACATTTTATCCCTCAACTTACGTTTTGGGATCCCAAAAATGATCGACAATTGGACTCAACCATCGCATGACCTTTTATCCTGTCTCCTGGACGAAGATTAAAATTGCATTATCTTCTGTGTTCTGTCTTTCTTTTTATTTGTTTCTTGTATTTCTATATTCCACTTTCCAAATGGCGAGTGAAAAATAAATAACTTACTAATTACTTTATAAATTAGAAATAATAACTGAAAAGACACGAGCACACTATTTACAACAATGCAGATATACTAGCCTACTGCAGACATATCATAGACAACCATTGGTCTGGTTTTTGGGAGCCTTCTGCAGAAAATTGCAGATGACCCTGCAGGGACGGGCGAATCCGATCATGAATGGATTCGAGTCCGAATCCAGGGCTAGGTAAGAATCCGAATCCACCATTTCATGCTGAGGATTCGTGTCCGGGTTCGAATCCGACTTTAACAAAAATCAAATCATGTACGGAGGGTTGTATTTTATGAATCAGAGGGGACAAAAAGCACTGATGCCTAAGGCAAATAAGACGGTATGTAAACCATATTTCTAGGTTTTGATGTGTGCTTGTTATAGTATTGGCCAGCACAGTACCTTAAGCATAGTGTGTAAAAATTGGGAAAAGATTAGAGACTGGAGCGGATTCGTAAGATTCAAGCAGGCCCGTATTCAGGAATTTATTTCGCGGGGGTTTTTGCCTTTCGGGGGGGGGGGGTTGCCTGCTGGTCGGACAAAAAAGTACAAAAAACACATAGATCAGAGGGGAAAGCCTATAAAAATCGTTCTTTTTGTGTGTTTTGGGGGGGGGGTCAACCCCCTCACCCCCCCCCCCTGGATACGGTCTTGGATTCAAGGTTTGGAATCCTAGTCCGAATCCTGAAGACTCAAGTCCGGATTTGAATCCGGCCTAAAGACGAATCCTGTATTCGAATCCGGATTCGGATTCACCCATCTCTGTGACCCTGTTGACCGACACTCTTCAAAGGTGGGAGTTCAGGAGGAATTTTACAAAGCGGAAAAATACAACCCTAAACTAAACCGGTGCAAATTGCCCGGAAGCAAATCATCAACTTGAGGGACTATTATAGTATATGTATGGCGGATTATGAGACAAATTAATCCGCTTAGACGCGCTGAGCTGGTGAATTGTTAAAGGACGTGTCTTACTTATAGCACTAATTCAGCCTACTTCCGCAATTGCCCCATCCATGCTTCCACCGGAAACCCGATTTTTAGACGGTACATTCAAACCCCTCTAAAGGCCCGTTCACAACGGGTCTTAGCTAATACTCGGTACCAGCCAGTTCCGGAAATCGCTGTGAGACCGAGAATTAGCTGGGTTTCTGCCGTTCGCAATTGATATTGGTGCCAGTTTTTGGATACCAGGTAGTCTCGTACCCAAGTTGAAATCAGTTTAAATTTTCAGGGTAGTAGCCAATCAGATTATTTTGGGAAATATTGAGGAATATTCTGATTGGCTAGTTTCGAACCAAACCCAATAGATAACATCACATCTACTCCTTGCTGTCTTGATATGTGTGGCCCGTTTTTTGTTTTTTATTAAACTGTTTTTTTTAACTATGTTTTGACAATGCCACTGCTATTTTGTACAATATTCTGGCAAATTACAACAATTGATTGATTGAAAACCGGCAGTGAATTTAGGTCATTGTTACTCAGTCTGACGTAGTTCAGTATTAGCCAATCGGAATTTCCCCTAAGTAATCTGATTGGCTAGTACCCTCAAAAGTTGAACAGATTTCAACTTGGGTGCGAGACTAGCTGGTACCCGAAACTGGCACCAATATCAATTGCGAAAGGCAGAACCCAGCTAATTCTCGGTCTCAGAGCGATTTCCGGAACTGGCTGGTACCGAGCATTAGCTAAAACCTGTTGTGAATGGGCAATAGCAAAACTTTACTGATTTTCTAACTTGCCGGGTTTTGGTCTCGGTTTTGCTACCTTCGACGCGTATCATGCTGTCAACAGTGGTTTTTTAGAGGTTTTTCCATCAGAACAAGACCAACGGTTCCGACGGGATACAACAAAAAATAATATTTGATGCAGACAATTAGGTTTTGTTGTCGCCGGATCCAGTGTTCGCCGGATCCAGTGTTCGCCGGACTTTTTGGGCATTTTTACTTTTAAAATTTAGAAACCGAGTTAGACCAAATTGCTGATCATCTAAGATGGATTCAGCATGTGCGTTTACCGGTTTCGGCCGAATTCCTAACGAACTACCATGCCTGTCCAGCAAAAAAAAAAAAAAAAAAAAATCAGAAACGAATTCAGCCTATCTCCTTATCCTAGAACATCTAATCAACTTCAAATTTTTACTTTTAACAAACTTTCCGGTTTTGGCCGAATTCCGGGCAAACATGAAAGTGGTTTTCACCATCGTGTTCAGCATGTCTTCTTATCCTTAAATCGAACATATAATCGACTTCAAATAAAACTTTTAACAAACTTTTCGGTTTTGTTCAAACAATGTAAATGTTTCAAAGTCAGCTTGGGCTCAAAGAATATTTATTTTCGGTTTTGGCCGGATTCCGGGCGAATTACTTGTCTGATGACAAAATAGTTTTCACAGTCGTGTTCAGCGTGTCTTCCTACCCCATAATCGACTATCACATTATCTGTTTAAAAATATTTCATTTGGCATTTTTAGAAGTAGTGGACTGAAAGACAAAAATGCTCCTCAGCCGGGATTTGAATCCAGGACCCTCTGCTTACAAGGCAGGCGCTCTACCAACTGAGCTACCGAGGGGCTTGAGAACAGAGTTCGCATACCACTACAATAGTTTGGTAGAAGCCGGCCCTAGGAACACTGATCTCTCCCGAAGGCAAATTCATCCAACCAGTTCACATCCCCATGTCACGGAAATTAATAATAATACATAGATGGCACTTTACACAAGGGACGTGACCAATACACCAGAAACAGTTTTTTTCAGTTTCGTCGTTGCCAATAACAAGACCTTAGGTTTGCTCAAATTGGCGGGAAAGAAGTCTGACCCTTGTGGTGAGAGTGGATATCAGTATGTTTTGGGGATGACTTCCAAAAACACAAATTTGGCAATTATCGTTTCTGCAGATCAGCCGTAGTATCAGATTCCATGGCAACTGCAAAACGGCATGGCAGATTCAGCTACCACTGTATGAAATACCATGGTATCTGCAAAAACGCAAGTATTCTTTGGCGAATATTTTGTTGTTAATTAGCTCTCTAGCAGGGGTCTGCCAGCGTTCTTTTCTATTTGATCTTCTTGAAACATGGAAAACATGAGGATCATTAGGATGAAAGAAAATGAGTGAGACTTAAAAAATATGATATCTCATGCCCTCGAGTTTCGAGCAGCAGAAACATCTTCTCAAGATTCTCGTCACTCGTCCTCTCCGGAAAAGTAAGGGTTAGAAAAGGGAAAGGGCTTAGAAAAGTATTTGCTGCTTTCTCTTTGAAACTGAAGGTTGGCCTAGAAATTTGGCTCAGAAAAAAAATCCTGGCTGTATCAGACCAAAATAAGTTACTGACATACAAACTTCACAGCTTGCTTTTGCAGGAGAAAGATGGGAGGTATGGTAAGACTAGGCGGGATATAAATGTTCTACCGTATCTTGACCTCAAAGCAGCACCAGCTTCCTCAATCTCGACAACCTGTTTCGTAGCAAACTTCGTAGCTTGCTTCTACAGTAGAAAGATGAGAGGTATGGCAACACTCGCCGGGGTATAAATGATCTACTTTTATCTTGACCTCGAACCTGTTTTCGAGGCCTCTGGAAAGTAGTGAAGGAACTTTATAAAGTCTGCCCACCCGTCTGTCATTGGTGCGTGATAACCTTAAGAGGGGTTGACATATTGTCATCCTTGGGGTCAAACTCAGGCCAAGTTCGAAGATGGCTTCGTAGCCCTGTATTTACGGTTAGGAGTTACAAATAAGTCTATGAAAATTCTTCTGTAATCTAATCTAATGAGACTGTCGGTTTAGAAAGGTGACATACGTGTGACGGGAAAACAGATTTTTTTTCGTCAATCGTAAATATTTCAAGCATAGAGGTTCAAGTACATAGAGGTACCACCTTACCTCTAAAGAAAAGCTCATCCGATGAAAATCGGTAATATGAACAGCTGAGAATTGAAGTAATGCATTTAACTGGATCTTCTAGCCTATTTACTATTAACTGATGGATAACTAGACTATCGCGTATCTCACGTCATGTTCAGTTAAACTTTAAGCGCAATCTCAACCCAGCTCGTAGTCTACATAGCGTAGTTCTAAGAATTAATTTTAAATTGCAGAGTTTTATTATTGTCATTCATGTTCTTTTCTGCATTTGTTTTTAATGCTCCCATCTTTGTACACTAGATGGGAAATAAATAAATCAATAAAAGTTGTGATTATTATTAACATGACTCAGGCACGATTTGTCAACCGTCTTTTTTCTTTTTTCTACCACAACATCACGACGAATTCTCTTCTCTAAAGCTTATCAGGATTGATTGTAGCACTTTAATCCATTGGCGTAATAGCAGTGGCATGAAAATTCCTCAAGTCGTTGAGTATTATTGAGATATCACACCAATCGATCAGGTTCGCAGCATTAGCGGCGATTGGTTTCACCTAATCTGTCAATTGGCTGAGACAAGCCAACGACGATGTGGCTCCCGAATCGCCTTGACTTTTTCAAACCAAAGCGCTCCATTCAAATCCATCAGACGTGTTAAGAGTTCCCATTACTAATTTGGTAATAGACATCGATACGTAAAGGTGACGGACTATTGCCGACAGCTGATCGATCCATCACCGGAGCAGGAAATGGAATTTAGCCGTTGTCGGCGAACAGCTCCAATGCGTAGAATTAGCAAACGCACTTAAAGGAACCCTCTCATTATTTACTCTTTCAAGTATTTTAAAATAGTTGAATACGTTAAAGATTAACTGAAAAGCCAACTTATTTTTGTGTCATTTGATTGAATACACTGAATTGTTTGGATTCTGATAAGGGATTTTTATTTATTTTCCACTATCTTCTCTAGTTATGAAGTTCAGAAGATCTGCGGCCGTCCCTACAACGTAAATTCTACTATGAAGAGGGAAATTGTAATCTCAACACAAACGCTGCTTTTCAGTGGGCAGTGGTGAGCTTCGCGAAGACTGACTAGTGCCTGAACAAAAACAATCGTAAATCTTTTTCTTAAGGCATACAACACAGATACAAGCGCATAGAGGTACCGCAAGTCACACGGAAACTCTACTATTTAAAAATCGATTATTATAAATCGAGTAACGAATGTTCAGCGGGTCTTCAAGCCAATTTAAGTGAATAATTGGTAGGTAACTAGATTGTCCTATCCCAGCCCTTTTCAGTTAAACTTTAAGACTCTTCTTCAGAAAGACTCTTATAAGGCTCTGTTTTCAACATATTGTCCACGGTTTTGACTGTTTTAAGGCCCGTTGACTTCTAGCAATAACACTAAAATATTTAAACAACCGGTTTCGGGATCCCTAAACGTAAGTGGTGGGACACCTATGACATCGCAAAACTTGTACATATGTCTGTCCGTCTGTGCGCACTATAACCCTCGAAGGCAATGAGATATTTTCATGAAACTTGGTATGAGGATTCTTTGCGTCAAGAGTACGGTCGAGTTCGTAGATGGGCTCTGTAGCCCTACATTTACTGGTGGGGGAGGGGGTTTAAATTAAGGGGCAAATGAAATAATGATACATAGATGGCACTTTACACAAGGGATTTGTAGCGTGACCAATAAACAAGAAAAAGTCTTTTCGAATATAATTCGGAAGTCTAGGACTCCATTGTCGGAGCCACGTAGACATACCAGGACCCACAAAACGGGGTATCATGGTAAAAACTAAATAGAGCCAAATATATAATTTCAATGGGGAAGACGCCCTTGAGATGGAAACATTTTTATAAATTTGAACCCAGGACCCTCTGCTTACAAGGCAGGCGATCCCAGGGTTGGTCACCAAGAACCAGGGTGTACGAGTTACTGCAGGATACTTTGGGTTACTTTTGGTTACTTTGGTTTACTTTGCATTGGGTTACATTAGGTTACATTGGGTTACTTTGAGATACTTTTGGGTTACTTTGAGATACTTTTGGGTTACTTTCCAAGGTGTACGAAGTTACTTTTGGTGACAAACCCTGGAGGCGATCTACGGACTGAGCTACCGAGGGGTTTGAGAACAGAGTTCGCATACCACTGGGATAGTCTGGTAAAAGCCGGCCATAGGAACAGTGATCCCGACCGAAGGCAAATTCTTGATGGCCAAAATAGTAAAACGGCTACAATGAGCTAAAAGTCCGGGCAACCTGAAACATTAAACACCCCTACTCCTACCTGCTTGCAATGAAAGATAAAAATAAGACCTGATACAAAGCTTTAGTCCGGAACAGACGACTTGTAGATCGCTATGGGCTCCGAGCTACCGAAATTGTTCGTTGGATACTCAACAGACTAGAATTGGTGCTGATACATGTTTGCGACTTGGTGCAACCACGGCATTATCCGACTTTTTGGGATCCCAAAACGTAAGTCGAGGGATACCTAGGACATCACAAAAGTTGTCCGTCCGTCCGTCTGTGAGCACGATAACTCTCGACGGGAATGATATATTTTGATGAAACTTGGTATGAGATTCTTTGGGTCAAGAGTAACGTCGAGTTTGTCGATGGGCTTTGTAGCACTACATTTAGGGGTGGGGTAGGGGGTTTAGATTAAGGGCAAACAAAATATTTTTAAACAGCTAATGTGATAGTCGATTATGGGGTAAGAAGACATTTTGAACATGATGATAAAAGCATTTTCTCGCTGGATAAGTAGTTCGCCCGGAATCCAGCCAAAACCGGAAAGTTTGTTAAAAGCAAAAGTCTTATTTGAAGTTGATTAGATGTTCGATTTAGGGGTAAAGGGACATGTTGAACGCGATGTTGAAATCATTTTCTCACTGGACAAGTAGTTCGTCCGGAATCCGGCAAAAACAGGAAAGTTGGTTAAAAGTAAAAGTTTCATTTGAAGTTGATTCAATGTTCAATTTACGGGTAAGCAGACATGCTGAACACTTACGTGAAAAGCATCTTCTACCCGGGCTACTAGTTCGCCCGGAATCCGGCCAAAACTGGAAAATTTGTTAAAAACAAACTTTTTTTTTAAGTTGATTCGATGACAGACTTAGGGATAAGAAGAGACGCTGAGTCTGTATATGGCAATAATTTTTACCCGGACATATAATTAAGTTAAAGTTTTAATTGAAGTTGATTAGATGTTCTTTATAGGGATAAGGGGATACGCTGAATTCGTTTCTAGATTTTCTTTTTTGCTGTACAAGTAGTTCGCTCGGAATTCGGCCGAAACCAGAAATTCGGCAGAAGTAAAACAGGAAGTTTCGGTCAGTATCGTCAAAATAGATATGGCTTATCTAGGTATATCTGAATTTGGTTTTCTCAGACGATTAGCCTGGCGAAGACTGAATCTGGCGAAGACAAGACCCAATTGTCTGGATTAAATATTAGACTTTTGGGATCCCATCGAAAACGTTGGTCTTGTTCACTTGGTGTTTTTTCAGTTGTGGGCCGTCACGTTTATATTTTTCTTTGCTTTTCTCTCATTGCTCCATTATATCTAGGCTAATTAGTAGTCATAATTATTATTATTAGTTGAGCTATTGTCTTGATAGTGCACAACGGATACGCCAGCTGAATTTTATTAGAGCTATATTTTGGCCCTTCTTGGCTCTTCAGGATTCAGGATCAAAACCGCTCAAGTTGGAAAAACGATCTTGGGGGTAAAACAAGAAAGGCCGAAATAGAGCTCTTATAAAATTCAGCTGACGTATCCGTTTTGCACTATCAAATTAATATGATTCGCAGTCAGTTTGGGCTGAAGGTTGCTGCCATGCAACCTTTTTCTCCCGATTCCGCGACGCTAGAATTCATAAATACCTTCCATGAGCTTAACTGACCAGACCATCTGTGGATGATTAGCAATTACATATTCACGAATCTTAGATATCAACCTACAAAGGTTAATAATCCTTGCCAATATTTTGAACGTCTTCTTTCATATCTATTTTCTTTCTCATTTGAAATGTTCTATTTCGAAATGTTCTTTTCTGTTCCATTTCTATTTCGATCTTACTGTTCGTGCCTCTTTCGGTTGTCACATATCAATAATTGCACCAAACAAAGTCTGAGCGAGATACGCATTGCTAACAATCAGGCCCGTATCCAGAAATTTATTTCGGGGGGGGGGGGGGGGTTGCCTGCTGGTCGGACAAAAAAGTACAAAAAAGACATAAATCAGAGGAAAAACCTATAAAAATTAGTATTTTTTTATGTTTCGGGGGGGGGGGGGTAGGGGGTTGCCCCCCCCCCCCCCGAAACATAAAAAATACCCCCCCCCCCTGGATACGGCCTTGCTTAAATGGTAGTTTTCGATTTCTTCATCCCCTCCCGCGTTTTCGCAGAGCTACACAAATGTTCGACGATTACCGCGTTATGAACTTCTCCCAGTTGGCATACGCACATCGTACATCTCTAAGAAATCGGTTGCTACTATCGCAAAACTACATAGTACTGGCATTATGTAACACGTGGCTTCGCCTGTCTTTGCCCGTTTGGGTTAGTCTGTATAATAAAGACGAGTGTGGCTAAGTTCTGTGGTATTGTACCCTAATATGTTCTTTATTTTTGTTTGTGTGTTTGTTGTAGTGTTTGTGTATGGTCTCTGGCCGGAATAAAAGTTTTGAACTGAACTGAAATGTTTTTAATATCGTAAATGAAAGTTTGATGCCCGACATTGGGTTTCCTCTTTTTTGACCGCCACAATGGTGGGTTCGCGTGAAACAAAAGCTGAGCACTGGCTTAGGACTAACAAATTCAGGTTTGGACATGGACTGTAATTGAATGTGTACACTCCTACCACACTCTGCATATCAGCCTGACAACGCACCCTTTGTACTTTTCATGCCCATTCGCTACGAACCTTCCAGACCATTTACGGCAAGACCAAACACGCTAGCGCTAGCAAATAAACAAAACGCTATTGACTCGGATCGCATTGGATTGTCGGGCAAACCGTAATCTGTCATAAATATTCGGGCTCTGTATTGCAGCTGCTATTTTGACAGCCAAGCTATAAGTCTTCCCCGCCGTCTCCAGAGTGAAGTGCTACCTAATTCGCCTCATTTTCTCCACAGTGAGCTAATGATCTGTTTTATTAATTTTCCAGAGCTTCCGGGGTTGCACAACGGGTTCCTGATTTCATATTTCTATGATTGTGTATCAGAAATAATAGCTTACGGTAGTTTATATTTAGCCACGGTGTGATTACACGTATCTTAATATCGGAAGTGCTGAGATAATTATAGAAACACATATTGACAATGAAGATAACCTGGACGTAATCAAACCTCTTTAGACAGGGAGTTCTTATCAGTACGATACACGACAAAGTAGATCCAAGTCAGCATTTTAAATCTCCCACGACTTATGTTAAAAGCTTGCCTAATGAAGAATCAAAATAACTGCGCCTTATAAGTTTGTTTGTATTCATATTTGAAAATGATGACATAACTACGCAAATACATCCTGACAACGGTTATAAAAATAAATTAAAATAAATTAAGCCGTGAATACACAAAAGAAGCAATATACAAACGCAGTTTAACGGCTGTATCTTATAATAAGTATGTTATTATAACACTTGAATAACGGCGTTCCCTTTTCTTCTAAATCAGTATCAAAACGTGGACCGAGGGGGTACTCATTTGGCGGACACCAATCCTACACCCTCCGTGGGCACTTATTGTATAGCTATTTTAAAAGTGAGCATTGCCTCAACGTGGATCCTCCACTAATGAGGAGTTGCACACTCTCGATTTGAGTGTACAGCAGGGGCCCGGTCGGTGCCGGACCGGCTGACACCAGCCGGCTCCGGTTGCTACCTGACAGAACATTAATCAGCATATTTGAGGCGTTAATCACCTAATTTATAGGCGGCATCTCTAGTCTATGTCAGTGCCGAGAAAAGGTTTACAGCAGGTGACGGGTAGTAAGTAAACTCTCTTCCACCAATCCTGATCCGACATCGGCTTGAGATAAACAAACTTGAGACAACCCTCTCGGGCCAAAATCAATCAATACCAACCAAGATCACAGGCATGAAACATTCTTATCCGATATAGCAACCAATTTCGAGCAAGAACAGAAATAAAATGAAGGGAAACACCGACAATATTCGCAAGTCCTGAATTTATCAGACGCTGATAGTAAAGATTCAAAGAAATTATACTAATAACTATTCACTAATGATTCATAATGTTCAGGGAAATTATGTAGCGGCGCGCCACTTAACCGCACCCAGAAGGAAGTGAATTCACGTGCATTTCCAGTATTCATCGCACTTTCATGGAAGGACAGATTGCTGATATTAAAATAAACAGAGTAGGGAAGAATAATCTTATAAATATAGTTATTTATAATAACATTTATTAAACGTAAACTTCCGACATCGTGGTTGATTTCGGAAAATGGATTTTCTCGAACAGGTATGTAGTGCATATCATTTCATGTCCCAAAGGTAGTTATATTCTGGCAGGCCCATATTCAGGAATTTTTTTTTTGGGGGGGGGGGAGTTGCCCACGGGTCGGACCAAAAAGGACAAAAAATACATATATCAGGTTTAAAGCCTACAAAAAACGATTAGTTTTGTCGGTTTGGGGGGGGGGGTCGAACCCCCTCCCACCCGCCCCCTGGATACGGCCTTGTCTTGTGGGGAGGCTTCACTGACTTCCGTAGAGGTGGATATTGCATCAATCAATCTCTCAATCAACCAATCAATCAATTTATTTAATTCGTGATATTACACATCAGATAATAAAATTACACTAACACAGGACTTTTATTTACTAAATATATACAATCATTTTGTCCATTCGGTAGCTCGGGGCAATAGCACAGTCGACGGAAAAGTCGGTAGAAATGGCCGGAACGGCATTCTGCATTCTCACGAATTGCCTTTAAAAGTGGATTTTCGGAAACTTCTAACCTTGCAACAAAACTAACTATAGCTTTCCGTCTGATAACATCAAAAAATTCAGTTTCATTTCTAAAAACATTTGACTAGCAGAGTAACGTCGATTGTATGAAAGGAGACGACGGAGTGCATTGTTAAAACAAACTTTTAGTTTACGTCTCAAGATAGTTATCAAAAAGTGGGAGACAGTACAGTTGCGTGCAATACGTCTTAAATAAAAGAATTCTCACCGAAACAGTACAAAATTTAAAATTACGAATTAAGTGGTTCGCACGCGCGCAATTCCCCGATACTGACTCGAAATTGCTCAATCGTCGTGCAGGTCATCGTCTAAAAAACAACCTAAGTACTTCACTTTGTGCACTCTCTTCAACACAAAATCACCAAGTCGAATAGCCGGAAATATCAGGGATTTAAATGTTTCGGGATAAAAATCATGCAATTGCACTTCGCAGAATCGAAAATAATGTCATGCGTCACTGCATAATTTGCTTCAATATCCATCTAGACAATATGTTTGCCTTCGTCCGACGAAAAGGCAGAAGCAAAGCTGGCCTTTGCAAAAGTACTCCCAAAAGAATGAGATGAATGAGGGAGTACCGCAGAGTATAGGTAAACGCAAAGTAAGTAAGTAATTCATTTCTGACCCGCCATTTGAAAGGCGGAGTGAATAAATAAAATGAAAGAAAGATTTAATGGTTCTGGTAAAAAATTATGACAGTTAACTTTCCTTCATTTCGGTTGACATAGGAATACCAATCGCGACAGCCATTGCACCTTGCTCCTGTTCGGCAGATATTTTTCACAACCTACCTCGCTTTCGGCTCGGATAGATTATTCTCAATGGTCGTTTGGATTTCCACTACTATCCACCCGTAATAACATAGAGGCGGCCACTGAAAATGTGACCCTATCCGAGCCTAAGGCGAAGCGAGGTCGATATTTTAAATAGCCATCGAGATTGTTATTTTGATATCAAATTGAAAATAATTGTATATGACCTTAAAAATAAACGACTAGCAAATGCTCAGCAAGGCTCAGGGACTACACACCCTGGACAAGAAACACATCAACAAAGACAAAAATTATACGAATCTCAAGAAACATTGACACACATTATTTATCTTTATTCTTTTTTTAGGCTGATATTTTTAAATTGCCATCAGGATTTTTATACCGCTACAACCAAGATGGAGGAGAGTTAACTGTTATAATCATTTCGAAAAGATCCATCGACTCGAGGGCAAGCTCGAGGGGCTGGTCACTTCCGTTTTTTTTTTGTATGTCAAGGGGCAGGCTTGGGTGCACTGAGTCAGGGACCATGTAACCTTACGAAAGAAGTGAGCAGCCCCTCGCACAAACTGTACGTTTACTGCGAAGCTACCTATCACCATCAGCAAGCACTATCCACGCCGACCTAGATGACGCTGCTGGTGCTGAAGATAGTACGCAACGCCATCTGTTTATGAATACTAGATCCAAAGTTGATTTTTTCATTCCCATTTTGTTTTATGGCTGCTCGACATAAGCAGTTAACTTAATTTCTCGTCATAAAAGAGTCCAAATCACCCAAATGAGGTAATTCAATTTATATCACCAGTCCAACACATTGATCACATCGAGCCCCATTTAAAAATTTACCAAGACATCTGATGAATCGAAGACTTGAGATTTTCAGATTGCAACTTTTTGCTACTAGTATTTGAAGGGGCGTCACTAGCCTTTTAGCTTTTGGGGGGGGGGGGGCGTCCAGTTTGTGCCGACGGAATACAAAATTTGCCGACAAAATGCGTCACTATAGCCTTTTAGCTTGGGGGGGGGGGGGCGTCCAGTTTGTGCCGACGGAATACAAAATTTGCCGACAAAACACGTTGCTTCGCGGCAATGGCGTACATTTCCCGCCAGCGCAGAATAAAACCGGGGTATAACTGTAATGAATCAGTTGAAATTATTCTTTTAGGCTAATGTAAATTCGTATACTGAAATTCACATATTCTGCTTTTAATTTCAATTTTCTCTACAAAGCTAAGCTTCCAACGAATGTACCCAGAACAAGATTAACTAAGCACCGCAGGCGAACTTGTTTTGATCTGCCTTTTTATGGAAAAATTTAGCTATATCTATTATACAAGTTTTAGCTTTTAATCCCAAGAATTTCAATCCTAAACGTGTACATCAGTTAAGATTATTCCTTTTAAATTCGTATATTCAGATTCACATATTTGGCTCTTTCACTAAAAAGCGGAACTTCCAGCTTTTAATGTGTTTCAACCCCCAAGAATTTCAATCCTCAAACGCCAACGAAATGAAACACCGTTCCCAAATAGAGAATACTAGGAAATGCGCCACAGGCGTAATCTTTGGAAACGCTTACGAGCAGACCACCTTTTTGCGATCACAAATAAAAGTAAGCTACCTGTGAAATCACAGATCTTTCCGCCAAAAAAGTAGTGGCCAACCATCGTAAAGTAGGCATAAAGTATAATTGTTCTGAATTTACTGCGAAAGAAGTGGTTGCCAAAGAGCCCAATGAACAGACGAACCTTTAACTTTCGGTCTTCGTCCGACAAAACTTTGCAGTCATTGTGTTGCGAGAGCAACACTTTGGTTTTGTCCTCGTTTTTTTTTTTTTTTTTTTTTTTTTTTTCCTATGACTCCGATTTCATTTTATTCCTGGTAACTGAGAAGGGTCTAACCTGTGCGGTTTTTACGGAAAGTGTGGACCTTAGGCCGGATTGACGAATATGACATTACATTTTGGAAAGCTCCGTAGAACTCTTGCCTGGGGCCAATAAGGATGGTTTTTGCTTGTCATCGAGCCAGAGCCTACGGTTTGCGAAGTGAAGTGGAGTTGTATAGCCTATGTCAGAGAGGACTATCTGAAGTTGTGTAGCGAACCTTTCGTTTCATCAAAAGATGTTTCTGCTTTCGAGTGGAAAGCTCCGTTCTAGCACGCAAGCAGGCAGGCACCAGTTTCAAATTGAAGATGGACTAAAATCTATAAGTGTTAAATATATGCGGCAGTTACCCGGCCCCACAGCCAACATATCTTCTTTGAGTGATAAATAGAAAAATCTACAGAGACAAAAAAGTGGCTTTTTCCCACGGGTCCGAAAGTGCTGCCATCTATTGTTTCTGTCTATGTCTGCGACGATTTCAGCTGAGTTTATAATTTTTTTTTTTTGCACTTTGGTTTGTGGTAGAGTAGCGGTATCAGATGTGCCTCTTAAACTTTAAAAGTTCTCTCATTGCTAAAGAAACTAGAGCTTATCCTTTGCTCCTTTCTAAGTCGTGACGTTAGAAAGTTGGCCTACGGCAAAAAAGTCAACTTTTGAACTAAGACAGGTAGAATTTTTTTTTCGACGGCAATCGATAGCCATTGATGGGCTGATCAAAGTATATGACATCCATTTTTTGGTACAAAAATTCCTTCATGAGATACACCAGTTTGAAAATTTCAAAGGGGTTGACAACTTCATAGTAAGGTACATTGAAACCAAAAATAGGCGATACCAGTTATGATACATATAGGGGACTTTTAAGCAACAGTCGACTGTTAGCCCATAATCATCTTCGGTAATGAGGGGTTTGCAGCTTTTGCTAGTTGGTATACCTGTTATTTGTTTCCGGTGTATTCGATGGTAAGAACAATTTGGTTCCCAATAGTAAGATATGCAAGGGACTTGTAAGTAATAATCGGCTGTTATGCTACAATCATCTTCTGCGATGATGGGTTTGCAGCTTTTGCTAGCTGGTGTACCCATTATTTGTTTCCGGTTAACTTAATGTATATCACGGGAGAGGGACTTGTAAGTAGGAATCGGTTCACGAGGGGTCAGGAATTTTTGCAAATGGGTGCACATTGTATTCGATTTCTATAAATCTGACGGTAAGAAAGTTTGTGTCGATGGTCTATCAATGTAACCGAGGATTAACTGTTTACACAACGGATACAAACGAAAATGTAAAGCAATGAGGTAGTTTCATAATAATTAATAGTGTCATCTATGGTATTTTAATCCTGAAAAGTTACGGATAGCTTTCTATTACCAACTAGATTATATAAGTCACGATGTCTACGATTGAAAAGGATAAAGTACAATTGACTGCAAAGTTAATTTAGTCCCTTCTTCCTATATTATTTTGTTGTTGTTTTTACAACGCTGAAGAATACCTTTTGATCATATGATTAATTTTTTTAGAACATCCCGTTTAAAAAGCTTATGCTATAATCATCTTCAGCGATGAGGGGCTTGCAACTTTTGATAGCTGGTATATCCATTATTTGTTTCCGGTGAATTTGATGTCAATCACGGGAGACGGACTTGTAAGTAAGAATCGGTTCACGAGGGGCTAGAAATTTTTGAAAATTGGTGCACATTGTATTCGATTTCTGTAAATATGACAGTAAGAAAGTTTGTATCGATGGTCTATCGCTATAACCTAGGATTAACTGTTTACGCAACGGGTACAAACGATACGGTAATGTAAAACAATAAGGTAATTTTGTAATAATTAAAAGTGTCATCTATGGTATTTTAATCCTGAAAAGTTACGGATAGCTTTATAATATCAACTAGATTATATAAGATATTGTTCCAAGTTTTCATCCGTCACGATATCTACGATTGAAAAGGATAATGTTCGACTTCGACGGCAATCGATAGCCGCTGATGAGCTGATCAAAGTATATGACATCCATTTTTTGGTAAAAAAAATACCTTTATGAGATACACCAGTTTGAAAGTTTCAAGGGGTTGACAACTTCAGTAGTAACATACACACTGAAACCAAAAATAGGCGATACCAGTTGTGAGACTTTTAGGGGACTTGTACGCGACAGGTGACTATTAGCTCATAATCATCTTCGGCAATGAGGGGTTTGCAGCTCTCGCTAGTTGGCGTACCTGTCATTTGATGAACAATTTGGTTCCCAAATGTAAAACTTACAAGGGACTTTTAAGTAATAATCGGCTGTTATGCTACACAAATCTTCAGCGATTATGGGTTTGCAACTTTTGCTAGTCGGTGTACCCATTATTTTTATCCGGTGAACTTGATGTCTATCACGGGAAAGGGACTTGTCAGTAGAATCGGTGCACGAGGGGCTAGAATTTTGTGCAAATTGTTGCAAATTGTATTCGATTCATATAGATCTGACGGTAAGAAAGTTTGTTTGTAAATAAATAAATAAATAAAAAAATATCGTTGGTCTATCGCTGTAACCTAGGATTTACTGTTAACGCAACGGGTACAAACGATACTGTAATGTAAAACAAGGTAGTTTCGTAATAATTAATAGTGTCATCTATGGTATTTTAATCCTAAAAAGTTACGGATAGCTTTATAATACCAACTAGATTATATAGGATATTATTCCAAGTTTTCATCCGTCACGATGTCTACGATTGAAAAGGATAAAGTTCAACTGACTGCAAAGTCAATTTAGTCCCTTTTTCCGATATGCTTTTGTTGTGGTTAGGGCAATCGATAGCCCTTGAAGAGCTGATCAAAATATATACCATCCATTTTTTTGAACAAAAATCCTTCATGAGATAAACCAGTTTGAAAGTTTCAGGGGGTTGACAACTTTAGGAGTAAGGTACACACTGAAACCAAAAATAGGCGATACCAGTTGTGAGACATGTAAGGGACTTGTAAGCAACAGTCGACTGTAAGCAACAGTCGACTGTTAGCTCATAATCATCTTCGGCAACGAGGAGTTTGCAGCTTTTGCTAGTTGGTATACCTGTTATTTGTCTCAGGTGTATTCGATGGTAAGAACAATTTTGTTCCCAATTGTAAGACATGCATTGGACTTGTAAGTAATAATCGGCTTTTATGCTATAATCATCTTCAGCGATGAGGGGTTTGCAACTTTTGATAGCTGGTGTATCCATTATTTGTTTCCGGTGAATTTGATGTCAATCACGGGAGAGGGACTTGTAAGTAAGCACGAGGGGCTAGACATTTTTGAAAATTGGTGCACATTGTATTCGATTTCTGTAAATATGACAGTAAGAAAGTTTGTATCGATGGTCTATCGCTATAACCTAGGATTAACTGTTTACGCAACGGGTACAAACGATACGGTAATGTAAAACAATAAGGTAGTTTTGTAATAATTAATAGTGTCATCTATGGTATTTTAATCCTGAAACGTTACGGATAGCCTTCTTCCGATATTGTTTTGTTGTTGGTTTTACAACGCTAAAGAACATCTTTTGATTATGTGATTATTCTTTTTAGAACATACCGTTTTAAAAGCTTCGATAAGTTGACAATTTCAGCATTTAACCGACAGCGAAGAAACAAAACCAAAGTGTTGCTCTCGCAACACTTTAGCCGGCGAAGCCGGACAAAGGTTGCCGCAACACTTCACGTTGCCCGGGCAACGTAGGTCTAGTTTGATTTCTTGTGTGTCGAAAAATCTCCATTTGCCAACGAGACATAAACTTACGGGATTGGCCCGACAAAAGTTTACGGAATTCGATTTATTACGTGTAACAAAATCCCAATCTGCCGGCGAGACTTAAACTTTCCGGGTGCGCCCAAAGAATGTTTGCAGAATTTGATTGAAAATAACCCGATCTGCCGACAAGAATACCGACGCCCGACAAAAGCATTCAGAATTTTGATTTTTTCTGTGTGTTTTCCTGACAAAACAGTAAAGAACTTTATTTCTTACTTGTAAATATGTACCGACGAAATTTAAACTTTCGGGGTTTTAAAGAAACTTCGTTTAAAAATAACTTGATGTGTCTACGAGACTGGAACTTCCCGGGTGCACCCAACAAAACTTGCAGAATTTGATTTCTTACGTATAAAGAACCCGATGTGCCGACGAGTTAACCAACGCCCGACAAAAGCATATGAACTTTATTTCTTCTGCATTTCCTACATATAAAAAAACCTGATGTGCCGACGAGAATAGCGAGCCCCGGCTAAAGCATACAAAATTCGATTTCTTCTGTATTTTGCCTGACAAATGTTTGCAGAATTTGATTTCTTGCGTGCAAAAGGAACCTGATGTGCCAATGAGTCGACCGACGCCCGACAAAGGCATACAAAATTGAATATTTTCTGTGTTTGCCGGTGCTCCGCGCCGACAAACTATTGAATTTTCGCAGGGCTTCGCCCGACGAAAGTACTTTCTCAGGACCTTTGGGGGGGGGGGCTCCCCCCCCCCATACTGAACTTCCTAGTATTTCAATAACCTCCTTCGATCTTCATTTCAAATTCTATCCATAAAACAAGATTTATATACGTACGACAACACGAATTCACTCTCAACAAAAAGAGAAAGATTCTCCGTACAAAGATTAAAGTTAAATGCAGTATTTTATACTCAGATTCATCTTATCTCTATTTGGTATTAATTTTATCTGCGTAGAGATAAGGATAATCCGAGTAGCAAATACTGCAATATAACTTTATTCGAATAATTGTTTTTCATGTAACCGAGCAGCTAAGGGTCTGTATGGATTTCTTGCGTGCAAAAGGAACCCGATGTGCCAACGAGTCGACTGAGGCCCGACAAAAGCATGCAAAACTGAATATTTTCTGTGTATGCCGGTGCTCCGCGCCGACAAACTATTGAATTTTCGCCGGGTTTCGCCCGACGGAAGTACTTTCTCAAGACCTTTGGGGGGGGGCCGCCCCCCCCCCCATACTGACGCCCCTAATGGCCCTAGTATTTCAATAGCCTCCTTCCATCTTCATTTCAAATTCTATCTACATAAAACAAGATTTACATATGTACGACAACACGAATTCACTCTCAACAAAAAGAGCTTCTTTTTACACTGTAAAAAGTTTCTCCGTATAAAGAATACAATTAACTGCAGTATTTTCTACTCAGATTCATCTTATCTCTATTTGGTATTAGTCTTATCTGCGTAGAGATAAGGATAATCCGAGTAGTAAATACTGCAGTTAACTTTAATCTTTACACGGAAAAACTTTTTACAGTGTAATTAGATTTCTTGCACCGACTATTTGGAATTTACTCAACTCAGAAATCCGGAACTCGAATAATTGTTTCTCCTTTAACCGACCAGCTAAGGGTCTGTATGACAAAAATATTAGTGATGTTTCGTCCCACTGAATTGAACAGCGTGGTTTGAGGCCCTCTGTACAATCAAGAACAAGAAGACCAAAGGTTTCAACGGGATCCCAAAAATTCAATTTCTGATCCAGACAATTGGGTCTTGTCTTCGCCAAACTCCTTGAACATTTTTACTATTAAAATTTCAGAAACAGATTAATGCCAAATAGCTAATCATCTGAGAAATCCAAGTTCAGATATGAATTCAGCATGCGTGTTTACCCCTACAAGTCATATCTGTTTTGACAAAAACTTCCTGCCACTTCTGCCAATTTCCCGGTTTTGGTCGGATTCCGGGCCAACTACTTGTCCGATGACAAAATGGTTTTCACCATCGTGTTCAGAATGTCTTCTTACCCCATAATCGACTATCACATTGTCTGTTTAAAAATATTTCATTTGCCCCTTAATTTAAACCCCCTCCCCCACTCCTAAATATAGGGCTACAGAGCCCATCTAAGAAATCGACCTTACTCTTGGCCCAAAGAATCCTCACACCAAGTTTCATCAAAATATCTCATTCCCTTTGAGAGTTATAGTGCGCACAGGCGGACAGACGGACAACTTTTGCGGTGTAATAGGTATCTCGGCACTTTCGTTTTGGGATCCCAAAAACTACAAGAACCTCCGTCTCTCTATCTCTGTAATACAGCCATGCTAAGTCGAATAAGGATAGAGAATAAAGGGTCGTCAGGTCCTTACTCATGTCCGATTTGTGGTAGTGTGGATGAGAGTTTGAAACATTTTGTTTGCAAAAATCTGAATGAACTTAGGTTAAAAAATGTTGGAGTAAATGAAAGAAGGATGGATGAAGAACGGATGTGCAGGATCATGGGAAATAGTTCTTTCATGAGTATTAAACAGTTGGCGAGGTTCCTCAGGGTAGCCCTAGCCTATGGGCATAGTTGCTTATAGAAGGTATTATTTTCGTTTGTTTGTGTTATTTTCATGTATTTGCCAAATAAATCTTATCTTATATTCTCGTTACCCTGCCAGATGCAAACGAGCAGAGGGAGGAGCCACGCGGAACATCATAATATGTTTCCTCTACAGACAGCCATATCACAGTAGTACCCGGAGAAGAAATTTCCTTACGAACGTCATCAGAATACTCCTTAGAGCCATTGGTTGTCTACCATTTTCGCATCATGTGTGACACGCTGTAGAGCGGGTCCTCCGCATCTACTCAAAGCACAACAAGTACCTGCAAAATTTCGATTAGCCTATGCTTCCTTTCATTCTTACCGCTACTCGCTAGTCTTGTTGCTATGTAGCTTCGTTGCTATGTAAGACAAAAATGTTTCATGCCTGAAATCCTGGCTGGTATTGATGCTAACCCCAAACGTAACGTAACGAATTTATTTAAAAAAAAAACACTATCATGGCGATGCCAAATTTGTGTTTTAGATTAAGTATAATGCACATTTTATAATATATACTATTAATCATCATAATATGTTTCCTCTACAGACAGCCATATCACAGTAGTACCCGGAGAAGAAATTTCCTTACGAACGTCATCAGAATACTCCTAAGAGCCATTGGTTGTCTACCATTTTCGCATCATGTGTGACACGCTGTAGAGCGGGTCCTCCGCATCTACTCAAAGCACAACAAGTACCTGTAGCTCCGCTCGGGTTTGTCGGGGTATCCATCCATAATCGCTACCAGGGTTGCCACATGTCGCACGATAGAGTGAATTGTCACTCTATTTTGTTTGTGTCACTCTTGTCCTACGTAGTTCAGTTCGTAGTTCGTAGCACTCTGTTTCAGAAAACATTCAGATTTGTTATTGTCCAGCAGTGATTCCAACCAAAGGTGAGTTTTTCACGCTTTACATAAAACAAAAATCAAGATCTGTCATTTTTATAGCAGTGACTCCGACCAAAAGCGAAGATTCCACACATTTTCATGAGAATAAATTTCACTCCCAATTCACTTTCTGTTTTCGACCAAAAGTCATTCTTTAAAGTGTTTTCGATGTGACAACCTTGGTCGCTGCATGGGACCAAAGACGGAGGTTCTATTGGATTATTTGTTCTTGTTAAAATATACAAAAGAAATGATACTATTTTGATGAACTTAATCTCAGTAGATACGTCACGGCGGTGTTATTACTCATATGTTAACATTTGAAGTAATCAGATCATTACGTAAACACATCTCAATGGCCACGATTCAGAAGGAAAATAATTGATAATCGGATAATCTATGTGCAAACAAATTCTAATAACATTTCCTTACAGTTATTACAACATTGTTAATTAATTCTACGAGAATCCGACGGAAAGCGGACTTGGGAGGATTTCACGATTTTCCAATTATGAAAAGTTTCATTTCAAACTTCATAATCTCATCGTGTCCCACATACAATACAACTCTGGCCACTCTCTAGTCAACAGTCAACCACACACATTTTCAAATTCTTTTTCATTTTCATTTTGAAACAAAATGTAATTCATCAACCACCGACATTCTGTTCTGGGTAAAAACTGGAACTCCACAACCTTTTCAAATCAATAACGTCCGTCAGTGTTATCAGAAAAAAAGTAATATGCACTAATGGTCTTGGAGAGAACGGGGAGCAGTTGTTAACTCAGCAGTCTACCGAGATTGGCTTCATGGAACAAAAAACAGCCGAATTAGTCAACGTCACCCTCTGTGATATCCCTTCCTCGCCTAGTTTGATGGTTGACTGTGGGTCAAGAGGGGCTACAGTGATGGCACAAAGATGTAAGGTAGTACAGCAAAGGAATGTTATTTTAAACGGTTACTTGACTTTGCACTGTGCATTTTCTGCCTAAATGATAATCAAAATAACACCAGCGTTTTTGCAGATATCATGGTATCTGTTACGACGGTCTGCATCTGCAACTAGTCGTTTTTGCAGTAACCGTGGTGTCTGATATACGGTTGCTCTGCAAAAACACCAATTGCCGAAGTTGCGCTTTTCGAGGTCATCCCAAAGAAAAACTGATATTCAGTCATATCACTAAGTGCCAAACTTCTTTCCCACCAATTTGACAAAAATTGATGAAAGTGAGATGACTTTTTCAGATACCACGATCAGTTACCACGGTCGCACCGTGGTATCTGAATATCAGATACCACGATAACTGGCCAGATACCACGATAACTGCAAAAACGCCTTTTGACCGTCGTATCAGATACCACGATAACTGCAAAAACGACTTTAGACCGTGGTATCTGTAAAAACGCTACTAATAGATTTTGAGCTTACAGGGATATACTTTGACACCAGTAGTTGACTTTTATGGTAGAAAGTTGAAGAAAATGACACCATCTCAAGTTAATTTCCATCCAAAGACGGACGCCTTGGCTGAAGCTTGTTTTCTTTTACAAGAAAATTTGCAGTAATCGTTTCATATAAAAATCTTTTCCAATTCTTCAAAAAGTAATGATTTTAACCTGCATTTTGTTCATTCTTTAGCTGCATTTTTCAAGTTGCTACGTCGCTTTCCTGTCGTCTATTCTATTAGTGAATATCGAAGGAAATAAACAATAAGAGTAATGATAACAAACACACAAGTCTATGGCACGTAACAAAATACAGAATAAGGTAAGAAGTCAAACATGATATATCCAACGTAGGGTATGGCAGCGTGTTGGGAGTATTTCTTCCATTATCTTTCGACAGAAAATGACGTGCTGATCGCTTTGAATACCTGTAACCCTGATCCTAAGCGTGAGTAACAAGAATTCCAGGGGGGGGGGGGTCACCTTTACAACAGCACTAATGCGATGAACGGCCCTATTTCATATTTATATAAATCTCTACTAGTCTCAGTGACGCGAAGTAGCTCCGAGTTTCTCAACGTATCTCGAAGTATCCCAATGCTCTAAGTATGTCAAAGTATCTCCATGTATCTCTCTAAGTATCCCAACGCATCTCGCAAGTATCCCGAACAATTTTCAGAGTATCTTTTCTAAAACTGTAGCTCGTACACCTTGATTCTTGGTGACCAACCCTGACTAACCAACTCGGCCCATCTCGAAGAATCTGTTGCCAATCTGTGAGTTCGCAGAATTCTGGAAAATCAATGGTTCGTGATTTTGGCAAGATGGGCAGCCCTCACCCTCCTGGCGACCGAAGCAAAACGAAATCACCAAGCAATTCCGTGGTGCCAGTCCCATCGGTGTAGGAGAAAGTGACGCTCATCGTCCCCGGCGAACCTGTCAAGGAAAACGAAGGGTCGGCTGGGGACCGACTTGATGTGGAATTACGCCCTCCCTAAAACTTGATATCCCTGTTCGTGCAGGAACCGTAGTACCTAAATGAATTATTGAAGGAACTTAAAGTTGTGAGTGGCGGAACGCGAGCCAAAATTTCTTTATAAGCGAAGAGAATTTTATTGGGTGCTAAAAATTTCATTTATTTCTCAGGTATGAGCTGGAACTTGCATTTGAGTTAACAGTCCAGATGAGACACAAGTATTTGCCGGTGGAAAACGAATAAGTCAGCTACATTTCATTAGAGCTATATTTCGACCCTTGTCGGCAACGGCTCTCTTCAGGCTCAAGCCGGAAAATGAACTTGTGGAAAAACAATTGAAGATTCTTCCTTAAATGTCTGACTTAGTGAACTTCTTCTCTGAAATTGGTCGGAGTTGAAGCTGGAGCTACTATTGCTGTTCGATTGGGTCGTCGGAAGGGTAGAGATTCTTCTACATTTTGGGTTTGGAGTCACCTGTCTCTTCTTCTTTCCAGCTAAGATGGATACTTGTCGGCGGCATCTATGGGCGAATTTTAAGTTCCGTTCATCTATAGCTGACTTGACCGTTTTGCAACGTCAAATATGATTTGCAGTCAGCTTGGGTTGAAGGATTTATCCACCGAGACAAAAGTACTCCTCACACCTCAGCCGGGATTTAAACCCACACTGTGAAAAGTTTCTCCGAATAAGGATGCAGTATTTGCTACCGGCATTAATCTTATCTCTACTGGGATAAGATTAATCCGAATCAGGGTTAATCTTATCTCAATTAAGACAAGATTAATCCTAGTAGTAAATACTGCAAGACTTTTTTTTTTTTACAGTGCAGACCTTTGGTTTTCCAGGCCCACTGAGGTACAGAGGAACCTGCGAACATGGTTCACAAACCACTACAACGGTCAGATAGAAGCCGGCTAGGAACAGTGATCCTACCTCATTCAAATTCATCTAAGCAGTTTAAACTCCCATCTCACGGTATTACATACTTATTACGTAGATGGAAGGTCATACATGGGACGTGTACCGTGAGCAATAAACCAGAAGCAAATGTCGTTAAACTGAATTCCACCTACGTGCTATCTAGCTATCTGTATATTTATACCAGCAACAATTTTCTTCCACGAAAGAGCTACAAACAGGACAAGAATGCACATACATTCAGTTTTATCAGGTTGCTACTCTGAAGTGACTAGTAATTCTCGATCATTGTATACTGTTCGGTGACGCCAGCTTTCTTAATTTCTTTATATAAGCATAATATCATCGTCGAATAAATAGCAATGCTATCTGTGATTTTTAACTTTCAGCAAAGAGTGCGAAATTTCGATTAGCCTATACTTCCTTTCATTGTTATCGTTGCTCGCTACCGTTACTCGCGTCTTGCTCAAAGTTCGTTGCTATGTAAGACAAAAATGTTTCATTCCTGAAATCCTGGCTGGTATTGATGCTAACCCTAAACGTAACGTAACGAATTTATTTAAAAAAAACACTATCATGGCAATGCGAAGTTTGTGTTTTAGATTAAGTATACCGCACATTTTATAATATATACATCAATTCGTCATCACAAGAGAGGAGGTTTCGGTTCCTCATTAAGAGTATTGACTATTACGTCCAGGTTTTGATACGGGCTTTAAGCTGCACGCTTTCCCAAGCATATTTCGGTGCTTTTTCACAAGCAGCATAAACCTTTTTCCGGGGGGGGGGGGCATTTGAAGGCTTCCACAAAAGAAAAGCCACACTATCTCCTGCCTAGATGTCCTCCAATCTGGAATGTTATTTAAACCCTCTGCAGAAAGTCATGAGGCCATCCTCATGACTCAGATGGCCGGAATGATCCCCCCGCATTCCCTCGGACATTCAGACTCGCCATATCAGGATTTTTACAGTCGATTTACAGCCTCCGGAGAACGGAATATTCCTCAGATTCATAGCTTCCGTTGGCGGTTATTCTACTTCCCCATATCCCATAAAAGGCCGATAAAAAACAATTGTTATGCAATTTAGACCCATGAACTTCAACTGCCGTTTCGAGTAGGCAACTTATAATCTCAGTTACGCCCTTGGTTCGGAGGGTTCGGTCTTGCGACTTTCCATCTCCCACTGGTCTCGCTCAAGACCAAGCTTCACGTACGTGTTCGCCAAACCGGAGGCGAAGCAAGTCTGGGACGTTGACAACCGTCCTCCAGTGTTGTCGACAACTCGGTAAAAACAAGACCAAGATTTCGACGGGAACCCAAAGGGAAATATTCTTCGGACTTCTTAATCCAGACTGTCGGGTCGTATAGACCTTCTGTCTTTTGTTTCCGGTCAAGCCCAGATTCCGACGGGAATACAGTGCTAGTGGAAAACTCGGAGGATATTCTGAACTAACATGCTTTTGGGATCCCAAAACGTAAGTGGAGGGATACCTATGACATCGCAAAAGTTGTCCGTCTGTCCGTCCTCGTCTGTCAGCACGATAACTCTCGAAGGAATGATATATTTTGATGAAACATGGTGTGAGGACTCTTTGGGTCAAGGGTAAGGTCAAGTTCGTAGATGGGCTCCGTAGCTCTATATTTAGGGGTGGGGGTTCAAATTAAGGGGCAAACAAAATATTTCTAAACAGCGAATGTGATAGTCGATTATGGGGTAAGAAGACATGCTGAACACGAATATGCAAAAATTTTCTCGTCCGACAAGTAGTTCGCCCGGAATCCGGCTAAAACCGGAAAGTTGGTTAAAAGTAAAAGTTGCATCTGAAGTTGATTAAATACTTGATTTAGGGGTAAGAAGACATGCTGAATACGGTGGTGAAAACCATTTTCACGCCAGCCAAGTAGTTTGTCCAGAATCCGGCAAAAACCGGAAAGTTGGTTAAAAGTAAAAGTTTGATTTGAAGTTGATTAAATGTTCGATTTAGAGGTAAGTAGACATGCTGAACACTTATGTGAAAATCATTTTCTACCCGGACAACTAGTTCGCCCGGAATCCGGCCAATGCCGGAAAATTTGTTAGAAGTAATAAGTTGTGTTTGAAGTTGATTAGATGACAGATTTCGGGGTAAGAAGAGACGCTGAATCTTTATCATTCTTTAACCGGACATATAATTTGTCAGGAATCCGGTTGTAACCGTTTATTTTTTATAAGTTGAAGTTTTATTTAAAGTTGATTAGATGTTCTTTATAGGGATAGGAGATACACTGAATTTGTTTCTGAACTTTCTTCTTTTGCTGGACAAGTAGTTAGAAATTCGGCCGAAACCGGAAATTTGGCAGAATTAAAGCAGGAAGTTTCGGTCAGTATCCTCAAAATAGATATGCTTATAGAGGTATATCTGAACTTGGTTTTCTCTAATGATAGCCTGGCGAAGACCGGATCTGGCGAAGACAAGACCAAGTTGTCTGGATCAAATATTAGATTTCTGGGATCCCATCGAAACCTTAGGTCTTGTTTATCTATAGCCTATATACACCACATTTATGTCTTATCGAAGGATTTTGTTCTTTTGAAAATTTCCAGTTTACATCAAAGACTGATCATACAATTTACCCGGTGATATTACAAAGCAGCTAGTCTCTATACCGAATGAAACAATCGGACAAAGACTTTGATTAGAACTGACGACTTTCCCATTTTGTCGGATTCCGTAGAGACTGGCCGACCAAGCGACTTAATAAGTAAACGGAACACTTCTTATTCCCATATCGAAACTTCAAACACCCGATAAAGACATGACACTACAGAGTTTCCTTTTCACCAGATTCTGTCGGAAGCATCAGCTAAGCAGGATCCCCTTCCTCCCCAGCTAGATTCAACATGTCTAAACCCCTCGATCAAGGAATTATAAGAACAAGTAAAACTCCGAGTTTGCCGGATTATATCCGAGCACTGGTCGACAGGTCGACGGTTGACGCCACATCATCGCCTGGGTAAGAAGCTTACATTCAGAAAGAAAACACTATGAATGAATGAAGAATTTAATCCCAATAAAGCCCAAGGGCCATGGCGGCAAACATAACACAATAGTTGTGTTTTTGCTGATACCACGGTATCTGTTAGAACGGTATCTGGATCTGCAATTAGTCGTTTTTGCAGTTATCGTGGTATCTGATACACGGTGCTCTGCAAAAATGACCATTGCCAAAATTGCGCTTTTCGAAGTCATCCCAAAAGAAAAACAGATATCCAGTTACATCACTAAGTGCTAAACTTCTTTCTCACCAATCTGACAAAATTCGATGAAAGTGAGATGACTTTTCAGACACCACGACCAGTTACCACGGTCGGACCGTAGTATCTGAATATCTGATACCACGATAACTGGCCAGATACCACGATAACTGCAAAAACGCCTTTTGAACGTGGAATCAGATACCACGATAACTACAAAAACGACTTTAGACCGTGGTAACAGATACCATGGTATCAGCAAAAACGCAACTAATAACAAACAAAAAAATATCATACACTTCGAAAACAAACCCAAAATCAACTTCTATAGTTGCGTTTTTGCAGATACCATGGTATCTGTTACCACAGTAATTGGATCTGCAATTAGTCGTTTATGCAGTTATCGTGATATTTGATATACGGTTGCTCTGCAAAAACGACAACTGCCGAAACTGCGCTTTTCGAAGTCATCCCGAAAGAAAAACAGATATTCAGTCACATCACTAAGTGCCAAAGTTCTTCCCCACCAATTTGACAAAAATTTATGAAAGTGAGACGACTTTTTCAGATACCACGACCAGTTACCACGGTCGGACCGTGGTATCTGGATATCTGTTACCACGATAACTGCCCAGCAAGGCCGTATCCAGGGGGGGGGGGGGGGGGTAGGGGTTTGAACACCCCCCCCCCCCCGAAACATACAAAAATAACGATTTTTATAGGCTTTTCCCTCTGATCTATGTGTTTTTGGTGCTTTTTTGTCCGACCAGCAGGCACCCCCCCCCCCCCCCCGAAATAAATTTCTGGATACGGGCCTACTGCCCAGATACCACGATAACTGCAAAAACGACTTTAGACCGTGGTATTAGATACCATGGTATCTGCAAAAACGCAACTTTAGCTTCAGGAATCTACCCAGCCTTCTGAAGATGTTAAGTTTGGAACTGAGGATGGGGAAGAAGACGAAGCATTATCATTAAGGTTGCGTTCCCCAAACTTAACAATTGTTAACAATTCTTAACTTTACTTCGGGGCGGGGCTAACTACAGCTTTAACGACCATTAACTTTTCCCAGGTCTACAATTGTTAACTATTTTGTAACGATGCTCACCGACCATCGTTACAAAATGGTTAACAATCGTTAAGCTCCGGAGCGGAAATTGTATGACCGCCAAGTCAATTTAATCCCTTCTTCCGATATTGTTTTGTTGTTGGTTTTACAACGCTAAAGAACAGCTTTTGATCATGTGATTATTCTTTTTAAAACATACCGTTTTAAAAGCTTCGATAAGTTGACAATTTCAGCATTTAACCGACAGCGAAGAAACAAAACCAAAGTGTTGCTCTCGCAACACTTTAGTCGGCGAAGCCGGACAAAGGTTGCCGCAACACTTCACGTTGCCCCGGCAACGTAGGTCTAGTTTCTGTTGAATCCCTGTTTTAATGGCCGTTCTTTCAGTCGCATGTTCAACAGCACGTGCCTTGCATAGTAAGTATGCAAATTTGAACAAAGTTTGATATCGCAAGCACCTCAGCTACGTTTTGTTCAAGAGAACACACGGTCGGGCCAGCTTGCCCACAAAGGACTACTGTGCTGTTATGTATGATTATCTTCCAATTAAACATTATTACACCAATATACACAAATATTCAAAATAACAATCTTCCGATATGAAAATCTGTTTACTTATCCTAGAGTAATATAATTATTTCTTATCTAATTTTTTTCCAAGATTATAGTCAAATATCGTCAAATACAGGTTGTTCTAATGTGTTCAACGTTCTTAGAACACCTGAGCAGAAACACTACGTTGTGCGAGGTATCCTTTAAGGTAGGTTTCACCTCGATTTTTTTTTCTAGCGTTTCTACTTCACCCCAGGTTGCTGGCAACACAATACTTAGTAATGAGGTTTTCCCGACCATCATCCACAGCGGAGAACTCATTTCTTCCCACTTGTAATGTCCCTTGATTTCGCTAAAAGTCTTAGCACTGATAGAGGAGGGGGTTGTCATGGCACCCGGGATGAAGATTATTCCGCTTTAAACGTTTCGATTGGCAATAAGGCGAAAGTGCTTCGGGCTAATGTCCCTCGCACGGTGATGTGCTCAACTTTTATGGTCTGCGTTTAAGCAGTTTCAGGGTTCGTTTTACAACCTGAGCAACGATCTTCTTGCGTTAATCAGCGGTCCTAAATGAAAACGTTCCTCAGCCAACCATCTGGCAAGGAATTCTAAAGCACAACTCTTACTAGAAATGATGTTTTCATGATAAGATGGCTTGGAAATACCATTTCTCCGAAAATGCTAAAGCTTGCGCCGCGACATTAGCTGTTTTCTCGTTAGCACTGGTCGACTCAATCCACCTCTCGCTTTGCAAAGAGGAGGTTGGTGGCACAATATTTGAAAACTTTGCACGCCGTGGTTAAAATTTGGAAAAACCAAGCAAAATGGGTATATTTGAAAACAAAATTTGAGTCTGAGTAATAAAACTGGTCCGGGAACGCAGTTAGCAGTTACGAACTTGAAGAACATGTCGTATTTATGATACTGATTCATTTTACTTCAGTAGTATATTTCAATCGATCGTCTTTCCCGAGATTGTACGCTTCATAGGTGTATCGTATCCCCTCTACTGGAATCACATTGATCATCACGCTTGCCACTTTTTTTCCCTTTACGTGACGTATTAGGTTCCCGGTCATTGTTTCCGAGAAGAGTATTGGTCAGAGTATCGGTTTCCAAATTTTGTCAAGTTTGTCAAGTTTGTCAAGTGCAAGGGAAGGGACATGGAAAGAGACTAGAAACGGCCAAAGGTCTTGTGTAAACTGCTGTAAGCATTGGTAAGTTTTAAAGTAGTCAACTATTTCGGAATACATTAGCAAAAACACTACATACACTTTAAATGTTTCTCCGAGTCAGGATTAAAGTTAACTGCAGCATTTGCTACTAAGATTAGGCTTATCTCTACTGGGACAAGATTGGTTAGAATTAAAGATAATCTTATCTCAGTAGAGGCAGATTAATTGCAGCAGTAAATACTGCAATTTTTTTTTTACAGTGTAATGCGAGGTGGTCTTTGCGGCGCTGGGCAACTAGGAGCGAGAAGGATTATTCTGGATCTAATTTGGAAATTGTAATGACAGGTAAGGGAACGTTAAATTGACAATTAGAGCGTGTTCAACCCTACTTACCGTAATTACTACGCATGACGTCAGGAATTTTGGCTTCTTGGCGTCAAGGCTAGAACGCATTTTTCTTTTCTCGGTCAAATATCATGCCACAGGCTAATCGGACCAATCACGTTACAGAGATTCGTAGTTACAACGCTTACTACGCTCCCGAGCATGGTGAGCAAATAGTTACTATTTCGAGAAGGTTGGAACGGTCAGAGTAGTAACTTTTCACGAGGCTCGAACGAAAATAGTAACTAATAGTTACTATTGTTAGAAGGGTGGAACACGCTCTTAATCTTGGTAATAGGATGCTAGGAAGTAGACGAGAGGAAATAAAGATGGTTATTTGGAAGATAACATTCAGTACCATACTAAAGAAGGTGAAAAGCAAGAATAATTTCAACTAACGATTACGGTTAGTAAATAATTTTGTTATGATTGCATTTATATAAATGGTGTCAACTGTGGCGTTGCTAGCCAAAATATTTGTGTGTGTGGGGGGGGGAAGGTATCTAATGACTGGTTGGCCGGCCATTTCTACCGACTGTAAGTGAAAGTGTGACCGAAAAAAACGACAATTTTGACGAAAAATCTACTGATTTTCAATCAACTATTTCTACGAAAAATCGCACCGACTAATTTTTTGTGTGTGTACCGACTGTCGACAACATTGGGGGTGAGGGGCACGCCCCTGTTTCACACACAGTACCCGGTTGATTTGTTTTGGTTTATTACAATGAACCCATTTATCCTTTAACAATTGCAGATGATTAAGCAATGATCTTTTCAAAAGGTAATTTTGAAGGCTGAAAATTGTTGCTCCTGAAAACATGATACTGAAGATAAGTACAGCTACGGCCTGACGAGGACCCTTGTCAAGATGGACCAAAATATCAATGAAGAAAATTTTGACTGACTCAACAAATTTTTGCCTCTTGTTTCTACGATTCGTTCGTAGTTGGCTGGGATTCAACGAGTATTTAAAGTTTAACCCAAAAGAGCTAAGACCGGACAGTCTAGTTACACACCACGTATTCACTTAAACAGGGCTGAAAACCCGACTTTGTCCGCTGTCCACAGATAATGGATTTCATCGAATGAAAATCTTTCTGATTTGTGGTACGTCTATGTGCCTGTCCCTCTATGTTTGGAATATTTACCAACTAGCAAACTGAAATATTAAGGCATCACCAAACAAGACCAAAGGTTTCGATGGGATCCCAAAATTCAATATCTGATCCAGACAACAGGGTCTTGTCTTTGCCAGATCCAGTCTTCGCCAGACTCCTTGAACATTTTTACAATTAAAATTCAGAAACAGATTAAGGCAAAACAGCTAATCACCTGAGAAAACCAAGTTCAGATTTGGATTCAGCATGTGTGTTTACTCCTATCATATCTGTTTTGACGAAAACTTCCTGCCACTTCTGCTAATTTCCCGGTTCCGGCCGAACTCCAGAACTACTTGTCCGGCGAAAAAAGAAAGCTCAAACACGAAATCAGGGTATCTTCTTTCCCCAGTAATGAACATCCTAATCAACTTCAAATAGAAATTTAGCTTATAACAAATTTTCCGATTCCAGCCGGATTCCGGTCGAACTATATGTCCGGGTAAAATATGATTGTCATACAGAGACTCAGCATCTCTTCTTACCCCTAAATCGCTTATCTAATCAACTAGAAATAAAACTTTGACTTCCAACAGTTTTCCGGTTTTGGCCGGATTCCGGACGAACTACATGTCCGGGTAGAAACTTGTTTTCACATAAGTGTTTAGCATGTCTTCTTGCCCTAAATCGAACATCTAATCAACTCCAAATAAAACTTTTAATTTTGACAAACTTTCCGGTTTGGGCCGGATTCCGGTCAAAATACTTGTCCGTCGAGAAAGTAGTTTTCACCATCGTCTTCAGCATGTCTTCCTACCTCTAAATCGAACATTTAATCAACTTCAAATAAAACTTTTACTTTCAACAAACTTTCCGGTTTGGGCCGGATTCCGGGCGAAATACTTGTCCGTCGAGAAAATAGTTTTCACCATCGTCTTCAGCATGTCTTTCTACCCCTAAATCGAACATCTAATCAATTTCAAATAAAACTTTTACTTTCAACAAACTTTCCGGTTTGGGCCGGATTCCGGGCGAAATACTTGTCCGTCGAGAAAATAATTTTCACCATCGTCTTCAGCATGTCTTCCTACCCCTAAATCGAACATCTAATCAACTTCAAATAAAACTCTTACTTTCAACAAACTTTCCGGTTTTGGCCGGATTCCGGGCGAACTACTTGTCCGATGACAAAATGGTTTTCACCATCGTGTTCAGCATATCTTCTTACCCCATAATCGACTATCACATTAGCTGTTTCAAAACATTTTGTTTGTCCCTTAATTTGAATCCCCTCCCCCACCCCTAAATGTAGAGCTACAAAGCCCATCTACGAACTTGACTGGTCCGACGACCAAACGAACCCTCACACCAACTTTCATCAAAATATCTCATTCCCTTCGAGAGTTATCGTGCTTACTGACGGATGGACGGACGGACAGACGGACAACTTTTGCGATGTCATAGGTATCCCTCCACTTACGTTTTGGGATCCCAAAAATAAAACCGCTTATCGTCTTTAATCCTGCAACTGCAGAATCAGAATTGTTTTAAATTCCGCGTCATGATGAATTTTGGTTGTCGTGTACGAATCTCACATTCTGAACGTGTAGAGCCCCGGTTGAAACAAGACCAAAGGTTCCGATGGGATCCCAAAAATTCAATCTCTGATCCAGACAACTGGGTCTTGTCTTAGCCAAATCCAGTCATCGCCAGACTCCTTGAACATTTTTACAATTAAAATTCAGAAAAAGATTAAGGCCAAAGAGCTAATCATCTGAGAAAACCAAGTTCAGATTTGGATTCAGCATGTGTGTTTACACCTAGTCATATCTGTTTTGACAAAAACATCCTGCCACTTCTGCCAATTTTCCGGTTTCGGCCGAACTCCAGAACTACTTGTCCGGCGAAAAAAGAAAGCTAGAAAACGAACGAAGGGTATCTTCTTTCCCCAATAATGAACATCTAATCAACTTCAAATAAAAATTTACCTTATAACAAATTTTCCGACTCCAGCCGGATTCCGGTCGAACTATATGTCCGGGTAAAATATGGTTATCACACACGGATTCAGCATCTCTTCTTACCCCTAAATCGGTTATCTAATCAATCAGAAATAAAACTTTAACTTCTAACAATTTTCCGGTTTTGGCCGGATTCCGGGCGAACTACATGTCCGGGTAGAAAGTTGTTTTCACACAAGGGTTCAGCATGTCTTCTTGCCCTTAATCGAACATCTAATCAACTCCAAATACAAAATTTTAATTTTAACAAACTTTCCGGTTTGGGCCGGATTCTGGGCGAACTACTTGTCCGTCGAGAAAATGGTTTTCACCATCGTCTTCAGTATGTCTTCCTACCCCTGAATCGAATATCTAATCAACTTCAAATAAAACTTTTACTTTTAACAAACTTTCCGGTTTCGGCCGGATTCCAGGCAAACTAATTGTCCGATGACAAAATGGTTTTCACCATCGTGTTCAGCATGTCTTCTTACCCCATAATCGACTATCACATTAACTGTTTCAAAATATTGTGTTTGCCCCTTAATTTGAACCCCCACCCCTAAATGTAGGGCTAAAAAGCCCATCTACGAACTCGACTGGTCCGACGACCAAACGAATCCTCACACCAAGTTTCATCAAAATATCTCATTGCCTTCGAGAGTTATCGTACTTACAGACGGACAGACGGACAACTT
The DNA here is from genome assembly GCA_023053575.1 of Branchinecta lynchi. Lineage (NCBI taxonomy): Eukaryota > Metazoa > Arthropoda > Branchiopoda > Anostraca > Branchinectidae > Branchinecta > Branchinecta lynchi. Next base: position 10,624,623 of record JAKZAP010000012.1, on the reverse strand, counting down.
TTGCGATGTCATAGGTATCCCTCCACTTACGTTTTGGGATCCCAAAAAGGCTAAATCCCTTATGGTGGGTTTACACACTGCGTAAAATCCAAGGGTATTTTGAAATCCGAGCGTATGTTACGCACGTTTTGAGCTTAAAAACATTTCTAGCAATACGGACGTATTAGAGAAATCGGTCCGTTTTGTATTTAAATACGTCCGTATTGCTAGAAATCTTTTCAAGCTCAAAATGTGCGAAAAATACGCTCGGATTTCAAAATTACACAGTGTGCAAGTGGACCATTAGATGGGTGAACATTTTTCAGTGTTTTCAGATAAGAATAACAAATGTAAAAATAAGCTGCCTTTTCAGTTAATCTTTACTTAAAATTAAGAGCGTGTTCCATCCTGCTTACCGTGGTTACTACGCATGACGTCACGAGTTATGGCTTTTTGCGGTCAAGGCTGGAAAGATTTTTCTATTTTCCAGCAGACCATCATGCCACAGGTGAATCCGACCGATCACGTTACAAAATTCCGTAGTTACTACGCTTACTACGCTCCCGAGCGTTTCTTATTCTATGTTCGTTTCTTATTTATTATTTGTTAGTTTGCGTCTTACTTGTATTGTAGTGAGTGTTTATTTTTCCGGCCCATGTTAGCCTAGTGCTATTAGGGTTCTAAATAAAATTGATTGATTGATGGATTGAAGCAAATAGTTACTATTAGTTACTATTTCGAGAAGGTTGGAATGGTCAGCGTAGTAACTTTTGGTGAGGTTGGAACGGAAATATCAACTAATAGTTACTATTTTTAGAAGGGTGGAACACGCTCTAATTTAGTGAATAAGAACTGGAAACTTATTAACCATTCGGCATTTATGAAAATAGTGTCACACAAAACGGGATTAATTTTCAGAAGAAATCTAAAATGTGGGCTGCAACTACGATGTTCATATCTAATTTTCATCTTCATTTGGCAACGATTTGTGTATGATTCGACCCAGGCCCGCATCCAAGAATTTATTTCGGGGGGGGGGGGGGGTTGCCTTTCGGCGGGGGGGGGGGTGCCTGCTGGTCGAAGAAAAAAGTACAAAAAAACACATAGATCAGAGGGAAACGCCTATAAAAATAATTAATTTTGTGTGTTTCGGGGGGGGGGGGTCAACCCCCTAACCCCCCCTCTAGATACGGCCTTGATTCGACCATACCCATATTTCAATATCACGAGTTTAGACTACTGCTTGAACAGGACTCTTGCTAACAGAGCCGAAATACTTGGGCCTTGTGTACGGTTCTAATATCCGTATGCTCAGGGACGTTCGCGGATATCGCTTACAGAAGTATGTATGTATGTATGTATATTCTTTATAACCCGTTACATCCAAACTGAACAAGAACGAAGTAAATGGAAGAAAAAGAAATAAAGAAGAAAAGAGAGAATTAGTTAAAGATGTATAGTGACAAAATGTATAGAGCAGTACAAATAAAGTAAAACACAAAGGGCGGGTTAATCAGTAGTCATCCATTGGGGACAAAGTACCGGTAACCACGGGTGTGCGGCCGTTCCAAGAACTTTCTGGTAGAGGCGTCACGACTGGGGGGGGGGGGGACGCCCCCCCAAAGCCGTCGGCCAGTCGTTAAAAAATACCGAGTCGGCGCGATTTTTCGTCAAAACATTTGATTTCTGTTCATGAAAACAGTCGGTTTTTCTGAAAATTGGTCGATTTTTCGTCAAAATAGTCGGTTTTTCTGAAAATCAGTGGATTTTTCGGAAAATCAGTCGTTTTTTTTTCAAAAATGTCATTTTTATTGTTGAAAACAGTTATTTTTTCTGCAGAAAAAGTCGGTAAAAATTACCAGCCAGTCGGTAAATACCTCTTCCCCTCCCCCCCCCCAAACATTTTGGCTAGTAACGCCTCTGATTTCTGGAGCCTAAAACCTCATTGGGTTCTACCAGGCCGAATTTTCTTATTAGGTACCTCTTGCGTGTCGACGGTAGCATTTTTAGCAAATATTTTAGGTAACGAAAATAGAGCGACCGGACTCAAGACTGCTCAGTAGTCGTGAATAGTTTCCAAAATGGAGCCAGATATAAAACTAGGGGTAGCGCCACAGCGCTGTAGAGTTTGACGAGCAGACTGCGTGAACAGTGGACCTTGTTTGTCACGATGGAACCGTAAGCGAGTCGAAGTTTCTTCTCCGCGTTTTTGGGATCCCAAAACGTAAGTGGAGGGATACCTATGACATCGCAAAAGTTGTCCGTCTGTCCGTCCGTCCGTCCGTCCGTCTGTCCGTCCGTCTGTAAGCACGATAACTCTCGAAGGGAATGAGATATTTTGATGAAACTTGGTGTGAGGGTTCGTTGGGTCGTCGGACCAGTCAAGTTCGTAGATGGGCTTTGTAGCTCTACATTTAGGGGTGGGGGAGGGGATTCAAATTAAGGGACACACAAAATATTTTGAAACAGCTAATGTGATAGTCGATTATGGGGTAAGAAGACATGCTGAACACGATGGTGAAAACCATTTTGTCATCGGACAAGTAGTTCGCCCGGAATCCGGCCAAAACCGGAAAGTTTGTTGAAAGTAAAAGTTTTATTTGAAGTTGATTAGATGTTCGATTTAGGGGTAGAAAGACATGCTGAAGACGATGGTGAAAATTATTTTCTCGACGGACAAGTATTTCGCCCGGAATCCGGCCCAAACCGGAAAGCTTGTTGAAAGTAAAAGTTTTATTTGAAATTGATTAGATGTTCGATTTAGGGGTAGGAAGACATGCTGAAGACGATGGTGAAAACTATTTTCTCGATGGACAAGTATTTCGCCCGGAATCCGGCCCAAACCGGAAAGTTTGTTGAAAGTAAAAGTTTTATTTGAAGTTGATTAAATGTTCGATTTAGAGGTAGGGAGACATGCTGAAGACGATGGTTAAAACTATTTTCTCGACGGACAAGTATTTCGACCGGAATCCTGCCCAAACCGGAAAGTTTGTCAAAATTAAAAGTTTTATTGGAGTTGATTAGATGTTCCATTTAGGGCAAGAAGACATGCTGAACACTTATGTGAAAACAAGTTTCTACCCGGACATGTAGTTCGTCCGGAATCCGGCCAAAACCGGAAAACTGTTGGAAGTCAAAGTTTTATTTCTAGTTGATTAGATAAGCGGTTTAGGGGTAAGAAGAGATGCTGAGTCCCTGTGTGACAATCGTATTTTACCTGGACATATAGTTCGACCGGAATCCGGCTGGAATCGGAAAACTTGTTATAAGCTAAATTTCTATTTGAAGTTGATTAGATGTTCATTACTGGGGAAAGAAGATACCCTGATTTCGTCTTTGAGCTTTCTTTTTTCGCCGGACAAGTAGTTCTGGAGTTCGGCCGGAACCGGGAAATTGGCAGAAGTGGCAGGAAGTTTTCGTCAAAACAGATATGACTTATAGGGGTAAACACACATGCTGAATCCAAATCTGAACTTGGTTTTCTCAGGTGATTAGCTATTTGGCCTTAATCTGTTTCTGAATTTTTATTGTAAAAATGTTCAAGGAGTCTGGCGAAGACTGGATCTGGCTAAGACAAGACCCAGTTGTCTGGATCAGATATTGAATTTTTGGGATCCCATCGAAACCTTTGGTCTTGTTTTAAAGGAGAGACCGAGTCTCTTTTAGGGTCCTTCCATGAAAATTCGTTTGTACCTTTTTTTTACGGATTTGCTAAACTAAGCCGAGTGATATTTTCTCCTTTTTTTTCTTTTATTTTGTTAGTTTGTTGTTTAGTATAGTGAAGCAACGCATATTACCTGTCAGCTACGATGTTGTTTAAATAAACCTATCTCTCTCTCTCTCTCTCCAAGGTACGTTATCGATTCTGTCGGACAAAGCATAGAGCTACCAAGTTGGCCTGGTCTGTACATTTTTTCTCGATCATTAAAGAATAGTAGCCTACGTCTGACTTTGAAGCATTGACCTTGAGTCCGATCAAGCTATACTCAGCCTCTAAAATACTGAAATTTCTTTCAATACTTAGAGTTGATCTACTTAAGTTAAGTACGTCGACAGCATAAGTTAACAGCGAGACGTCAATTCTTTTTAGGACACAAGAAGAAGGAACTTCTGATTGGGCATTTAGGACACTATTATTAATGAGATCGGGGGAGATCATAGAACCTTGTCTCACCCCTTTTTCAATTGGGACCACTACAGTAGCACTAGGATTGTTTGGAACCTTAATATGACTCTTCAAGTTTTTGGGATCCCAAAACGTAAGTGGAGGGATACCTATGACATCGCAAAAGTTGTCCGTCCGTCCGTCCGTCCGTCTGTAAGCACGATAACTCTCGAAGGGAATGAGATATTTTGATGAAACTTGATATGAGGATTGTTTGGGTCAAGGGTAAGGTCGAGTTCGTAGATAGGCTCTGTAGCCCTATATTTGGGGGTGGGGGAGGGGGTTCAATTTAAGGGACAAACAAAATATTTTTAAACAGCTAATATGATAGTCGATTATGGGGTAAGAAGACATGGTGAGCACGATGCTGACAATCATTTTCTCGCCGGACAAGAAGTTCGTCCGGAGTCCGGCAAAAACCGGAAAGTTTGATAAAAGTAAAAGTTTCATTTGAAGTTGATTAAATGTTTGATTTAGGGGTAAGAAGATATGCTGAGCACGATGGTGAAAACCATTTTCTCGCTGGACGAGTAGTTCGTTCGGAATCCGGCAAAAACCGGAAAGTTGGTTAAAAGTAAAAGTTTCATTCGAAGTTGATTAAATGTTTGATTTATGGGTAGAAGACATGCTGAACCCGATGGTGAAAACCATTTTCTCGCCGGACAACTAGTTCACCTGTAATCCGGCCAAAACCGGAAAATATGATCTTAAAAGTAAGAGCTTTATCTGAAGTTGATTAGATGATATATTTAGGGGTAAGAAGAGACACTGAATCTGTATATAATGATCATTTTTTACCCGGACATATAATTAGTCCGCAATCCGGTTGTACCCGCATTTTTTTTAAGTCAAAATTTTATTTAAAATTGATTAGATTTCTTTATAGGGATAAGGAGATACGCCGGCTTCGTTTCTGAATTTTTCATTTTTTGCTGGACTAGTAGTTCGCTCGGAATTCGGGCGAAACCGCAAATTTGGCAGTAGTAAAGCAGGAAGTTTCGGTCAATATCGTCAAAATATATATGGCTTATAGAGGTATAGATAGGTAAAAAGAATATCTGAACTTGGTTTTCTCTGATGATTAGCCTGGCGAAGACAAGACCGAATTGTCTGGATCAAATCTTAGATTTTTGGGATCCCATCGACACCTTTGGTCTTGTTATACATGTACCGGCACACCTCTCTTGTATGCCTCCAATAGTGTTTGCTCATGGACGGATGAGTCAAATGCTCGGCTAACATCAAGTGCAAGTCCTTCCCCGGATTCGTGCGAGTAAAATAAAATGGAAGCCAAGACAAACAGGGCATGAGCGCACCCAAAACCCTTAGTGAAGCCAAACTGATGTTCAGAAATCCAGATCGAGCTTTAATAACATCTTTTATCAATAACTCAAAGAGCTTACACAGTGTTGAGGAAACGGTAATTGGTCGATAAAAACTACCTATCTTCCCCTTTTTTAGAATCGGCGAGATTAAACCTACGCAAAAAGAATCCGGTACAATCCCAGTTGTAAAAATCGCTTGGTACATTATCGCAAGGTAACTAATCAGCAACTCCTAACCATGCACTAAATTCAATGCGCAAATATCATCGGCACCTCTAGACTTTTTATTTTTCAACTTAAAAATTTTCTGCCGTGTATCGTTACTTGACACCACAAATTGCAAAACATTTTCTTTTGAGAAAACATCGTCAACCTCTTGTACAAACGGGTTGGCTATAAGAGGGTCAGGTGCTGCAAATTCGTTGGTGAAATGAGACTGTCACTGAGCGGGGCTTATTGGACTTGTTTGTTCTGTTTTGCGATCACGTGACCGAAGCTTCCAAATTAAATTGGGGTCTTTAGCAACACTCTAAAGTAAAACGCAACGTTTTTTATATATGCAACGCTGCCGGCCCTATGAACCAGTTTTCAGAATTTGCCAGCTTTCTAGTAAAGCGTTTCTCCTATAAACCGTTTTAGCGAATCCGTCTCAAGAGAAAACGTACCGCACAAGAATATGTTGCAGGAGAAAGCGTTTCTATTTGCAAAAGCGTTTCTTAGAAAACTGGTTCAAAGGGCCGGCAGCGTTGCATCCTGAAGGGTTGCAGCTAAATAACGTTTCATCGCAAAACTGGTTCAAAGGGCCGGCAGCGTTGCATGCTGAAGGGTTGCAGCTACATAACGTTTCATCGGAAAACTGGTTCAAAGGGCCGGCAGCGTTGCATGCTGAAGGGTTGCAGCTACATAACGTTTCATCGGGAATTCGTGCCAGAAGTACACGTGAGACATAATAATGATCCGATGAAACACAAGCTTCCTTCTTCTGATTTGGATAGTCTTCTGCGCGATACATTAGTTAAGAGACGATGAAAATCAATGACCGATGCAAACGTCTGAGTTTTCTGAAAAGGCTTCTTACTGCAACAATCTCACAGAAGTTCCTCTCCTATCCCTATCACCATTACCAATTATAGACATGCATAGTCAACAATAATGACTTTATAAGCTAATATTTTATTCATTAAGAGTTTAGAAGACAAGAGCTACAAGCTCATATGGCACTTGCAACGCTGTATCAGAGGATGAAAATAGGAATTTGCCAATTCGTGCGTTAGTTGTGTTCATTTGTAAGCAAACCCCTTGAGATAAGAATGATCATGGGTCCTTTGAAATCGTGAGAATGGATCGTTCTTAAAAACTATTCTATTTATGCATTTGGCTGTGATGATGCTCACTTTAAGGGCGCTAGAACATTCATTCGTAACGAACACTCTTGCACAAATGATGATAAGCTCATCGAAATCATGAAAATATGTATTTTGCTAAAAATAACTGTTTTTACTTTCAGGAAATCACAAAACCCTTGAGGCAAAACGGATCATGGGCCCTTGGGGATCACGAATATAATTATACCTTTTGGTCAAAAGTGTTTTTTTTTACTTTTCGGTAAGATATGTAATTTAAGGGTGCTAAAAATTCATTTCTTAGCAAAATCCTTGAGGCATAAACGATTATGGGCTAATGGGGATCATGAAAAAGTATATTTTGCTTTAATAGTACTTCAAGGGATGGTCGAATCTGAGAAATGACAATTTCTAAGCCAATCTTGTTAAGTCTCTGATGTTCAAAGTCGAGTTTCATCGTCCTTGCGGATCTGGAAGTACCTTAACTCGCGGTGACCGGAATTTCGGAACCACACCCCCTACAACACCCCAAAGGTGCCCGAATCTGGTGCGGTACTGTGACGTATCTATGGCTTGTGCTTGCTCTTCCCGCCAAGTTTCATCGCTCCACTCTAAGGGTGTCACAAGATTTCCGGTTCTCCCCTCCAACCACCCCCACCCCACATTCATGGGATCTGGTCGGAACTGATCTCGGAAATTTGAGATACGAGGCTTTTCCAAATATCAAGTTTCATTCAGATCCGATCACCCCTTCGAAAGTTATACATGCCTCAAGACTCCGGATTCTCCACCCTTCGTACTGACTGTGTGGAGATATTGAAGCTTAATACTGAAGATTAAAAAGATGAGATCATGTTATTTTAAATATGCGAAGCACCTGCTCCACTTAACGAAATTATGTCATAACCATACATTGACGGAGAAATTCAAAATTCAAGATGCAAGTGTGACCCTTTGGGATGTTTCATCATCGCTTTCAAAAATCGTGGACAACAGGGCCCAACCAGCGCACAAAGTCGTCCACTGCTTCCTGACTGAAGATTAAAAATTAAGTAGCCTATCTTTTTTCTGCAAGTTTATGTGTTTTGTTTATTTTGTTTATTTTCTTCATTTACTCTGCCTTTTCAAAATGGTGGGTCATAAATAAATTACTTACTTAAGGAAAAGCTTTGCTTCTTCCTGCTCAACTGTCACATCAGGAAAATAGTAACAATTTTCACCAATATCAGTATCATCAACAACAAAAATTGGGAATTGAGATGGTATGGGAGGCTGATGGATAGGTAAAGGTTCAGGAAGGGATGCAGTGTCAGAAGATGAAGTAGAATTAAAAAACCCAAGACAAGACCAGGACAAGACAATGGGGGATTCACAGTATCAGAAGGATGAACCAACTGGATGTGGACATCCAAACTTGACTTACAAAACTACTATACAAAATCTTTTCTGACAAAAAAAGGCAGAAAAGCATAGCCTATCTCGATCAATCTCCACATGAACGCAGCATGAACGAGACATCTATCGCCTGATGTTTCTCAAGAAAGAACTCACTGTAGAATTTATAACCACAGTATTTACACCTCAACCTTTCAGGTGACATAGCATAGCATTCACCAGACTAGGCCAAGTTCTAATGCTGATTTGCTGGGTTTGGTCAGGTAAGTTAGTCAGGTGAAAGTAAAACTGATTGGTATTAAATTAGATTGGTATTAGAAAGAGTTCATAAATTATTCACAGAATTATCAAAAGAAATTAATTAAGGGAATTAAGAAATCATTTATTCACTAAGCTTATGCAAATAGGATTGTTGCTTATGAGCATTTCAGTTGGTCTGAGACAGGCAAACAAAGAAAACAAAAACAGAAATTAAGTTATTTACTTACTCTGGCAGAACTCCAGAACATCTTTGTCCTTTTTGACAAATTTAGATAATGATGTGACCCCTCCATAATGATGAGTCACAATTCGCGCACTTTTCAGTTTGAAAGATGGCAAGACAAACAAGAAGAAAACGGAATTTTCTTTCACGGAAGGGAGCTAACAAAGTGAGTTTAACAGCGGGAGGTAAAGGACTTTTAGATTCCCGAGTTAACAGATACTTATCGGCGTATAATGACAATTATGAGCCTGTTAATGGTAGAAATGTTGCCAACTAGTTCAATAATATTTTTCTAACAGAGTTGTGAAAGTAAGATGTTAATTACGTTTTTTAAAGAAAAGATTAGTCTTTTCTACTTTTGATTGGCTATGACGCTTTATGCAAAACCAACCAATAGAAAGCATAATTCGCTTTTGTAATAAGAGTTTGAAGATTTTAAGCTGTAACATCTTTTCAAACACCTATGCGAAAAATGTAATCATACGATCAAAAAAAAGTTAGGATACCTTTTCCAGCCAATTGCAGGTTCACAAACGCCTTCACTTAAGGCGTCTTCTCGACGTTCCCTGAGGTCTCCGCTTAAGGAGTAGCCGCGTTTTTGTTTGTCCCGGGGAACCACTCCCACTATTCTCCCGAGTCCCCACGGGGAATGCTCTGATTATCATCACCATCGTCAAAAAAGACTCCCTTTCATATTCGGAAGGGAATCAATTTTTGCCAGTGTTTGTGCAATGTAAAATTAATTAAAAAGAATCAGAATAAACAAATCCCAAAATAAAGTGGATCTAGGAATTTCGTCAACTGCACGTTCTTTTTTCGAACAAAATCCATTTTAGAAGCATTCTTCATGTTCTCGTTGTTTTCCTAGGCGGAGTCCGCGTGGAGTGACTCCCTCTATTCTCACCGTTCCCTTCAACTCCCCGAGGAGTCCTCGGGGAACGGCGAGAACGCACTTTTAGAAAGTCCCGTGTCTCACAGTGTTAAGTTATTTCGTTTATGCCCTTGTCTGTTTTCGGAAAAGTTTGATCACTCCGACCGTTTTTTACGGTTTTTATGTTTCCCTAAATTATATATAAATTATTTCCTGTTGAATGACCTTGGTTGTCGACCAAGCTACGCTCTTTTCTTGGCTTTTACCTCATGAATTTTATCTATTTACCCCAGAACCCAATAAAACATGGATAAACAAAGTGATGTTGTAAAGGTTAAAAGCAAGCTATATTAAGAACAAGAATCGAGACCAGGGGCACCACGAATGGGGGGGGGGGGGGAGGTTGTCATTCAATTTGTGGAAATAGTCAAACGGATACAGTCAATACAAAAACAAAGTTTTCAATCTTCAAAACAGTCGATTTTTCGTCAAAACATGCATTATTTTTAAAAATTGTCGGTATCTCTGCTGAAACAGTCGGTAAAACGACCAGCCAGTTGGTAATTACCTTCCCCCCTTCCCCGAAATATTTTCGCTAGTAATGCCTCTGATCGAAACACATAATTTTCCAATTGTAGGGTTTTCTGAAACTGCATTGACGAATACATAGCCTCCGCAAAAAGTTCGAAATCATGGATATTACATTGCTAATTATTCAGTGTAAGGAACTGACACGGAAGCCTGGCGTCACCGAACCAGCGTGTATTTGAGTCTATGCAAATGACGTAATCGATAGGTGGGTACCATGGTAGGCCTATACTTGGTTATCTGCAGATTCGTCTCTTCCAGCATCAACCTGACGACGACTCTTGCCAAGAAGGGCAGAGATATCGTTGGCGAAAGTTACAGGTGACTTTTCCGTTTCGATCAATGGTTTAATACATGCTTCCCAGTCAGCTTGGGCCAAATGAGTATTTATTTACAGAGCGTGTTCCACCCTTCTAACAATAGTTACTAATAGTTACTATTTCCGTTCCATCCTCATCAAAAGTTACTACGCTGACCGTTCCAACCTTGTCGGAATAGTAACTAATAGTTACTATTTGCTTACCATGCTCGGGACCGTAGTAAGCGTAGTAACTACGCATCTCTGTAACGTGATTGGTCGGATTCGGCCCTGGCGTGAGATCCTGCGGGAAAATAGAAAAATCGTTCCAGCCTTGACGGCGAAAAGCCAGAATTCGTGACGTCAGCGTAGTAACTACGGTAAGTAGGATGGAACACGCTCACAAAGAACCCTACTGATATGTTCCACGTCAATGTAACGGCTAGATCCTGGCAGTCATTTTCAGTGAAATGTCATTTCAAACACACCATCCACCTTTTCAATAACAAAAGGTCTCCCTGGTTCGGTGCATCTCTGGCAATCAATCCACCGTGTCCTAACCAGTCGCCAGATCGTCCTCGTAGTGTCAGTAGTTTCACCACCGTGCTTCCTCATGCAGCATTCCTCAGACTGTCTTTATCACGTGAAAACACGAAGACACAACAAAGGCTGGGGACAGTGACATTAGTGCTCACTGACGGACTATCTTACAGCGCCCATCGCAGTGTTCACTATTCATATACCAATATTTTAAAATAGTTAAATACTTTAAATTATGCTATGTTTTTAACAAATTATTACAGCTTAGGCTGTCTTAAGCCTTTGTCCAGGCTCGTTGATTTCTAGCAAAAAGAGGGAAAACTTTAGAAAACCGTTTTCACCAACGACAAAGCTTCTCGTAAAGAATTTCTGGAAGCAAATTGTGCATCGAAAATAGTGACACAAGCCAAGTGTTGAACCAAGTGCGCTGAGGTTAGGGGGCGGGAGGGGGGAGCGGGGTAGAACTTAGAATGGTTTAAGACTTAAAGTACCTATCTTACCTATAATACTAACGCAAACCACTTCCATAATCACTCCATATATTTCTAAACCCGGAGACCCCAATTTCGTACGATACATTCTAACCCCTCTAACAAAACCACACAGATTTTCTCACTTGTCGCGCTTTGCTTGTCTGCAAGAAGTTTTTTCACCAGCAAAAACGGTTCCGTAAATTTGTTCCCTTTTTTGCTGTAAGTCAACGGGTCTCGGAAAAGGCTTACAACAGCCAAAACCGTGGGTTATTTGTTAAAGCACAGCTAGTTTTAAAGTATTAAAATATCTTAAAATACTTTAAGTTGAGTATTAAATAGTGCGAGGGGTCCTTTAACGGAGCGATTATGGAAGAAGTTACATTGGTATTATTATTCAAACTATTTTTGTTAAACCATATCAATATTTATGTGGGTTTCAATGCTCTGCGGGATAGGTTGCATCTCTGCAAACTCAAAAATGGATTTAAATCCCATTCTAGTGTTGCGTAAGCTTGCCTCAGTACCAACAATAGGACACACCCAACGCATGGTGTTATACACTGTTTCCTGAATTAAGATTGAAAAATCGTGTTTTCTGACACTTCTTTTTTTTCTTTATATACTTTCGAAAATGGCAGGTCAGAAATAAAATACTTACTTAGTATGTCGAGCCTCAGTATCGCGACGAGAGATACTCGATATGTGGCATTCCCCATGGAACAAGGTTCCTTTGCGACACACATGTTCGATTCCCAGTAATCTTCGAACGTCTTGGAAAATTTCCGTTATTCCCCGTACGTTGGATTGTGTGTAGGTTAGATGATCAGGTCGGTGTTATCTAACAAAAGAGCACAAATAAACTCTACTTCAATCTTTCGACCAATCACCCCTCGGAAGCAAGGACTCCACATTGGTAGCCTAGTTGGGAACCGAACGACAGTGGTCAAGGCACGGTGAAGAGACTGTTCATGACCTGTTGGTAAGTAACGTTAATTCTTATTCCCACTACATCCACTTAATATCCGTTATTAACCAAGATTTTGAGACTATTTTAGAAAAGTAACTTCTTATTACTTTCTATTTCTACTTGGTACCCGTTATTAACCAAGAGCGTGTAATTAACTGAGAACAATGCTTCTTTTACTAAAGTAAAGTTGCGGTACTCGTATGGTAAAGCTATTAAGTAGTAACTAACTTATGAACACGTGGCTCTTTAAAACCAGCACCGGTGTCTTCATTCTCGATACCCTTGTCTTGACAAGAAACAGAGAAAAACTTGCACAACCGGTATTTCACACCAATGAGCTCCTCGGGAGCAATACGTCGAATAAATGCCTATAGGCTACGCCGCTCATAAAATTACTCTCAGATTAGTTTTTTCGGCCGCTAGGTGCGCTATCGTAAAGAAAACAATGACACGTTACTTTTTGGTGTACCTTTATCCAGGTTTGTTTTGCTAGTTTCAATTCCTCTTAGGCCTAACCATGTTTAAAACTGTTTAAAATGCCTCTTCTCCTCTTTTTGCTTTACCCAACTCTGTTCTGACAAGCGTCATCAAGTTTGTCATTCCTGGCTTCCGACTTCAGTGCTGAGCGCTGGCTGACTTTTCCACGGGGCTTATGCACGACTCGATATAAGCGAAAGCTTAATCGCTTTTTCACCCTTCAGATAACTTATACCCAGATCTCACGTGTGATTGATAATGTTCCTCTGTTTTTGAATGGTATAATTATGTCAGTAAAGGAGCTACTCAGTACCACAAACACTAGAAATATATGCAGGGTCGGTGCATTTATGGACCATTTAAATAAGTTAATTAAAAGTATATGAGGTTAGTTGGAGATTGAAGGGAGTTTTATGTTGATTAAAAGTTCGATCGTATAACGAATGTAAATGTACTGTTGTACTGTTTTGTGTTTTTTGTTCATGGCCCAAGGGCTTCATTAAACATATATCTATCTATCTGTTGTTCCTCTAGCGCGTCTGGCGGCAATTCGTCATCGGATTTTATGAAGGACTTATTGTGCCCCGAAAATAGCAAAACATGGCAAATGTAGAAATCGCGGTCATACCGTTCGGGAATCTTGAGAATGAGAATGTACGGAGCAAGTAGGGAGATAGACTGAATCAGCAATATAGATAAGAGGCAAAGTTTAATGGAAGGCTTCTGGTTCATCTTTTATAGTGCAATCGCTCTTTATACATTATATCTTGATCCTTTTTGGGGTATCTTGATTGTGCTTGATAAACAGGTACTTCGAAAGCTTTGCTTCAACTCTGCAAAATTCTTAAAGTTTAACTGAATAGGGGTGAGATCCGATAGTCTACTTACACATTTCCTATTCACTCAAACAGGCCCGAAAACCAGGTAAAATGCGTTACTTCGCTTATCGCCTATCTACTGATAGCCGACTTCATCAAATGAATTTGTTCTTTCGGATTTACTGTACCTCTATATGCTTGTCCCTCAACGCTTGAAACATTTACCACTACAAATACCACTACGCCGAAAAATAAAAATAAAGTCTCAGAAAATCCTTTAGATGAGTCAAAATAATTCAGTGTATTTAAATATAACATGTGCAAATAAGCTGCTTTTAAAAGCTGCAGTTAAACGTTTTGGTTCCGCAATAGTTTGGCTTCTCGGTGATACGGGATCACTAAACCCAACTCACTGCCAAGGCTTCCTCGGTGCTTGATGATGTGCCTTCAGATTACATGTTGTGTTCCTTAAATTCGTGGGTTATGTTGATTAGTTTTGGGAATTGTATAGTGCTTATCTCTTTTTTATTGTATTTTTCTTATTAAGCTTTTGTACTCGTTCCGCGGTATGTAAGGTACTAATGATGGGTAATAAAATAAATTCATTCATTCATAAGTATAAAAGCTAATAATCTTACATTTCTCTCGCTGGTAAGAGAGTAGTAGATAATCAGTAATACAAATTATGTTACTAAGGAACACTTATTATTCCACCAGGCGTCCTATTTCCGTTTCTTTTTGGAGTCAGGTCAAAAGCATGAGAGCTTTTCTCTGTATCCTACTTCCGGCTCGTTCCGCTGACTTGCCTTAAGACTACACCCCCCCCCCCCTGGAGTGGAGATAATCATCCGGCTTGTAACCAAGAAAGGAACTTTTAAAGTCAGAGCTGACCTAACTTTCAAAGGGAATAGCAAACAGGTTTGTTCTTGACCTCTCTGTAACTTTTCAAAATTCGATCCAACCAAGACTACCAAAGATGACTAAATAGAGATTAGTAGCTTCCTGCTAGGTTATTTATCTGTTTTTATTTATTTGTTGAATCATCTAGGGGCCAACTATGGCAACTTACATAAACATACAAACAAATGAAAATAAAAAGAAAATAACACAAATAAATGGTGCTTGAACACTGGATTTGTTGAATTTAGGCTATGCTTTATTAAATACTGCATTTTCGTATTTTGGCGTAAATGAACCGTGGAATAGTTTACCAGTAGAAAGTTGTAGATTCAGGCAAGGTCCAAATGTTTAAGCGTGATATAGTTGACACCCCATTTTACACAGTTGCACTTGTAATCTGAAAATTTGTTTACTTGTGTACTGTGTCAGTTTCTGTATGTAAAGTTCATTTCATTTTTTTGTTCAATTTATTTATTAACAAGAAAACAAATCATAAACTGTAAACTAACTACACCCCAAGTGAGCCCGTAACGCCAGCTAAAAGCTAAAAACTTAACGCCATTTAATGTAATAATAAATAGATAAAAATAAATTGAACGACCCCTTCTACTTATTCTGCCTTTTATATTATACTTAGCCCCTCTGCAGAATTATAAGCTTTATATAAATCCTCTTCCTTCATCATTAGTTGCGTTTTTGCAGATACAATACCATCGTATCTGATACCATGGTCTAAAATTGCAGTTACGGTTGTAACTGATCGTGCTATCTAATACAGGAACAAGTTTTTATGAAATGGGTGGGAAAGAAGGTTGATTAGGTATTGGGAGAAGTTAATATCCAGAGGATAGAATATTAACGGCAGCATACCATGAGTGTTTAAGAGATACGAGGAAAGGATCTTGGTCTAGCCAAGTGACACATATTTTAGAAAGTTGTGGAGAAGCTATGCTCTGGGATAGGGGGAAAGGTTTAGGGGTGGAAAAGGGGGTGGTAGCTTAACAAGTAAAATTTATTTAGAGAGTCAGGAGATACAGAAATGGCAATGTGACATATCCTCGGATCGTCCCCTTCTCTTTATCTGTATGCGCGGATTAAGGAGGGTGGGGGAGGAAGTTAAAGTGGGTTATTTCGGCAAGGGGAAATTTTTTACCACTTGGAGATAAGAGGAGGACTTACTGCGTTTTCTGTGTTTTTGTAAAGAGTTAAATGAGTTGAGGCAGGAAATTTATCCGGCGAGTTTTGAAACGGAGGAATGGTTGGAGATTATTTTGAAGGATACAAATTTCGTGGGGATAAACAATTTGGGAAGGTTGGTTAGTTTGGGCATGGCACATAGAGAACACTGTTTGTAAGCTGAGTTAGGAAGAAAGGGGTGTGTATTGGATTACATAATGTGAAATTTATTTGTTGGATTAATTTGGAAATTTTTGTCATTGAAGTTAGTTTTTCTTTTTTTGTTCGTATTTGTATTAACCATGGCCCTTTAGGGCTTTCAGTGTTAATAATATCTATCTATCTATCTTTTTCTTGTGGAGTGACTTCTATAAGCGCGAATTTAGCCATTGTAGTTTGCAAAGCAACCGCAGTAATAGATACCACAGTAACTGCGAAAACGAACAGATGCAAATCCAGTTACCGCCGTATACCATGGTTTCTGCAAAAAACGCAACTACTATTTCGTTTCGCACTTTGGTACTTTCTCAGCCGCGCCAAGTTTGCCAAACAAGCACCGCAAACTTTGCCTAAAGCTTAAAGGACCTACCTATAATACTAGCGCAAACTACTTCCATATCACTCCATATATTTATAAGCCCGGAGACCCCAATTTCGTATGGTACATTCTAACCCCTCTAACAAAGCCACGCTGATTTTCTCACTTGACGAGTTTTACTACCATCGATGTGTATCACGCTGTCGACGGTTGTCTGCGATAAGTTTTTACATCAGAAAAAATGGGTTTTGTAAATTGTTTCCCTGTTTTCGCAGTAAGTCAACGGGTCTCGGAAAAGGCTTAAAACAGCCAAAGCCGTGGGTTATTTGTTGAAAGCATAGCCTAGTTTTAAAGTAGTCAAATATTTTAAAATACTGTAAGTTGAATAGTAAATAGTGCGAGAGGTCCTTTAAATGTCTGCCGACAACTCCCTAAAAATAAGAAAATTCAAATCATGGAAGGCCACTGAGAATATCTTGTGCTCTGGATTCCTTTTATTTTGCTTGGATTTTACTACTTTTTGGGATCCCAAAACGTAAGTGGAGGGATACCTATGACAACGCAAAAGTTGTCCGTCCGTCTGTAAGCACGATAACTCTCGAAGGGAATGAGATATTTTGATGAAACTTGGTGTGGGGATTCGTTGGGTCAAAGTAAGGTCGAGTTCGTAGATGGGCTTTCTAGCCTTATATTTAGGTGTGGGGGAGGGGGGTTTAAATTAAGGAGCAAGCAAAATATTTTTAAACAGCTAATGAGACAGTCGATTATAGGGTAAGAAAACATGCTGAACACGACGGTGAAAACCATTTTCTCGCCGGACGAGTAGTTCACCCAGAATCTGGCCAAAGCCGGAAAGTTTGTTAAAAGTAAAAGTTTTATTTGAAGTTGATTGGATGTTCGGTTTAGGGGTAAGACATGCTGAACAAGATGGTGGAAACCATTTTCTCGCCGGGCAAGTAGTTGAACGTGATGGGGAAAACCCTTTTTTCACCGGAAATCGGCACAAACCGGAAAATCTGTTAAAAGTAAAAGTTTTATTTGAAGTTGATTAGATGTTCGGTTTAGAGGTAGGAAGACATGCTGAACAAGATGGTGGAAACCATTTTCTCGCCGGGCAAGTAGTTCGCCCGGAATCCGGCCAAAACCGGAAAATTGTTAAAAGTATTTGTAGTTGATTAGACATCCGATTTAGGGGTAAGAAGAGATGCTGAACCCGTGTATGACAATAATTTTCTACCCGGACATATAGTTCGCCCGGAATCCGACTGGAGCCGGAAAATTTGTTATAAATTTTAATTTGAAGTTGATTAGATGTTCGATATAGGGGAAAGAAGATATGATGAGTTTGTTTTTTAGCTTTATTTTTTTTTGCCGGACAGGTGGTTCCGGAATTCGGCCGAAACCGGGAAATTGGCAGAAGTAAGGCAGGAATTTTTTGTCGAAACAGATATGACTTATAGGGGTAAACACAAACATGCTGAATCCATATCTGAACTTGGTTTTCTCAGATGATTAGCTTTTTGGCCTTAATCTGTTTCTGAATTTTAATAGTAAAAATGTTCAAGGAGTCTGGCGAAGACTAGATATGGCGAACACAAGACCCAATTGTCTGGATTAAATATTGAATTTTTGGGATCCCATCGAAACTTTTGGTCTTGTTAACCCCGGCGAGCACGGTTATCAAATGTTTTATGCCGAACTTCCGCTTCAGAGAGCGTGAAGTCCGGACAGTGTCTATAAGCGCAACCAAGAAAACCGCTGATATGACGACACAAGTTTTACTTTTGTCGAAAAACAATATTTCTGGACCGTTTTATCTTGACACGGTTGATAAGAGCTTCAATGTGCCTTAAAGGACGGCTAGCACCGCTCTAGTCTACTTCCACAACAGCTTGGCCTATTCTTCTTTACCAAACTTCGAACCCTGAGAGCATCTGACGATTTTTACTCCGAGTAAGGATTAATGTTAACTGCAGTATTTGCTACTGGGATTAATCTTATCTCTACTGGGATAAGATTAATCTGATTTAGAGATAATCTTATCTCAGTAGATACAAGACAAATCGCAGTAGCAAATACCGCAAGATTTTTTTTGTAAGTGTAACTGAGAGCGTGTTTCATCCTACTTACCGTAGTTACTACGCATGACGTCACGAATTCTGACTTTTTGTCGTGAAGGCTGGAACGATTTTTCTATTTTCCAGCAGGATATCATGCCACGGGTGAATCCGACCAATCACGTTACAGAGATGCGCAGCTACTACGCTTACTACGCTCCCGAGCATGGTAAGCAAATAGTAACTATTAGTTACAATTTCGAGAAGGTTGGAACGGTCAGCGTAGTAACTTTTTGTAAGGATGGAACGGAAATAGTAACTATTGTTAGAAGGATGGAACACGCTCTGAATGGTTGTTCATCAACGTCGAAACAAGGACACATTCTGAAAAGGGCTTATTCTCGTGTGTATGGCATTCCACCATAACAGCATTTTTTCAGTTTACTGACTCCACATTTCCAGATTATATTAAAATGTTACTTTGGATCTGATCCTATTCGTCAACCTTGCCAACTTTGCTAAAAAAAAGTCCACTAAAGTTGAACTTCTTGCCTACTGCCGAACAGGAGTTTCCGCAGATTTATGGAACAACATAACAAATTCTGTGAACGACTTTACGCACTTTACCAATACCGTCTGAGCTATCCTTTCGAGCGTGTTCCACCCTTCTACAAATAGTGACTATTAGTTACTATTTCCGTTCCAACCTCACCAAAAGTTACTACGCTGACCGTCCAACCTTCTCGAAATAATAACTATTTGCTTACCACGCCCGGGAGCGTAGTAACTGCGGATCTCTGTAACGTGATTGGTCGGATTCGCCCGTGGCATGATATTCTGCTGGAAAATAGAAAGATCGTTCCAGCCTTGACGACAGAAAGCCAGGGTTCGTGACGTCATGCATAGTAACTATGGTAAGTAGGATGGAACACGCTCTTAGATGGTAATCAAAAACACTCTTGATGACTATGAGCGTGTTCCACCCTTCTAAGAATAGTAACTATTAGTTACTATCGAAGTTCCAACCTCACGAAAAGTTACTACGCTGACCGTTCCAAAATTCTCGAAATAGTAACTATTTGCTTACCATGCTCGGAAGCGTAGTAACAGGCCCGTATCCAGGAATTTATTTGTGGGGGGGGGGGGGGTCTGATGGTCGGACAAAAAAGTACAAAAAACACATACATCAGAGGGAAAAGCCTATAAAAATGATTTATTCAAACAATGTTTACACGGATACGTCAGCTCTGATTTTTCATCATGCTGATGAAAAATCAGAGCTGACGTATCCGTGTAAACATTGTTTGAATAAATGTTTCAAAGTCAGCTTGGGCTCAAAGAATATTTATAAAAATGATTATTTTTGTGTGTTTCGGGGGGAGGTCGGGGGGTCAACCCCCTACCCCCCCCCCTAGATACGGTATTGCGTAGTAACTACGCATCTCTGTAACGTGATTGGTCGGATTCACCCGTGGCATGATATTCTGCAGCTGCTGGACAATACAAAAATCGTTCCAGCATTGACAGCTAAAGTCAAAACTCGTGACGTCATGCGTAGTAACTACGGTAAGTAGGGTGGAACACGCTCTATCTCTCCTTGCCGATGCAAAATCTCTGTCCTCTCCGGGTACCTAGCGGAAGAAAGGCAGAAGTGGTGTCACAGCTGCTCCCAAAGATCGCTGTGATTGTTTGACACGGGATTTGAGTCATTGAGTTTGAGTCGTTACGGAGACGCTTACTCCTTCTTCCTGAGGATCACTGGCGTATTTTGGACTTAGTCATACAGAGCATTAGGAGAACTTTATAAGGTATTCAATATAAATGGTGCACACTGCTTCACATCCACAAAGTGTAGGCTATTCCTGTAAATTTGGTACACATATATCGGACTAAGGTAATACGGTCAAAATATTTCAGTCTGTGTGACATTTTGACACATGTTTAGTTTGACAAGACGATTAGTAAACAAATCAGAATGTTTTGTTGTACTCCGGGTCATACATATTTCAAATTCCAGTGATACAATATTAACATTTCAGTCGATTACTTCACAATAATGATTTTTTGGGACAATAATAAATATTAAAACAATCCACGGAAACATAATTCGTAATTTATATTTCGGCCAAGCTGAAAATACCTCACTAGGTTTAATTTATCGACCGGAGTTGCAAATCAGCAAATTATTTTTGGTATGGTTATCATCTCGAATACAGAAGAGTTAGGCTTCTTAGAAAACTTACTGAACTTGATTTTTTTTTTTGCTAAGAAAAAGCAATACAAATAAAACAGATGCGGTCAGAAGTTCAAATGAGCACTTAAGGAACTGCTTTGACTAACCATTATTTTACTTTATTGCAACAAGTGCATGAAATGACACTGTTCAAAGTTAATTTACTAAGAAGAATACCCCTGATGTCTTCTTCTTCTTTGTGGTGTTTGCGCTTACAGGTGTTGGTTGATAACACCTTTACACGACTACCCCTGATGTACACTACGAGCCTCCAGTCCGCAACACCCGCGCATGCTCCATCTGTCCTCTATACCTGGCTTTCAGCATTTTGACATTACAGTCATGCGCTAAGAAAACAGATGTCACTACGCAATAATAATGCGAAGTGCACTGTTCTGCGATAAAGGTTCTTTTCTGCGCATCACGACAGCGCGCGAACTGTGATATCCGCACAATATCTACGAAATACAAGTACTGATTTTACACGACACTGCGCATTGTTCGAAGACGGTAGTTCACACCTTTATCGGTTCTTATTCAGGATGAAAGAAACGAGTCACAGAAATATACATATATATATATATATTGGTAAAAGCCAGGCTTCCCCTTTCAGATAGCTGGCGGTTGCGCACAGGCAAGCCAACCCTTATGGGTTTTCATAATAGCTGCGTTCGCTGCACTTCGGGCTGCCTCTGGTTTTCCGTACGGGAGTTCGGTTCTTGTCCTATTGGGCGTTTTTGGTCTCATTGGACGTCACAAGAACCTGCCTGCCGAAACAGGTTCTGGTTAGTCCGAACCGATGAACACTAACCGGGCACTGGTTGGTCCGAAAACGGATTATAAGATCGGGGAGAAGCCACCGGTGGATCCAAAAACGCGTTAGAAGAAGCACCGGTGAGCAGTCACCGGACAATGATCGAAGCTAATACTGATGATCAGCTGCATTTCTGTGAGGAGGGTGCTCTTCAAGGACGTGTGTACTTGTGACCTTTTCCGTGTTGTCGTGTTTTCTCTTATTGTTTTGTTCTGATATATGGTATTTAACTTCGTCACGAGTGCGAAGAACTGGGTTAATAAAGAAGGGTGTGTTTTAACCAAGTGTGTATAGTAAAAATAATGCATGTTTTCTGAATGTGGAAAATTGGGACGATACTTGAGGTCTACGATGGAGCAGGGGTATATGATATAATGATTGTATTTATTTACGTTAAAAGCCCAAGGACCGTAGCATAAAAACAAAAACAGAAAGAAACTAACACACTATTACATTACAATAGATAATACTCAAACACTTTTCCCTGTGTCGACTAGCCGCTCTGAGGAACCTCGCTTTAAACCTCGTCTTAAATCCTCCAACTCATGAGAACCAGACATACAAAGAATAAGACGCTTATCGCATATTGGAACAAGAGCTACGAGCTCATATGGCACTTGTTACGAGTAGGCACGGCTCGGTTATGTCAATGATATATCTAGTGTTTGCTAGGTGTCTTCCCACCAAGTTTCATCTCGATCCCTCCACTCATAGCGTTTTCCAATTTTTCCGGTTCTCCCCTCCAGCTCCCCCCAAAAGTCACCGGATCCGGTCCGGATTTTAAGTGGGTCATCTGAGTCATGAGGTCTTTCCAAATATCAAGTTTCATCGAGATCCGGTCACCCATTCAAAAGTTATAAATACCTCAAGATTCCGGATTCCCCCTCCCTCCACTCCCCCCACAGTGCCCGAATTGGCTCGGTTATGTCAATGATGTATCTTCTCACCAAGTTTCATCTCGATCCCTCCACTCACAGCGTTTCCCAAGATTTCCGGTTGCTCCCTCCAGCTCCCCCCAAAAGTCACCGGATCCGGTCCGGATTTTAAGTGGGTCGTTTGAGGCATGAGGTCGTTCCAAATATCAAGTTTCATCGAGATCCGGTAACCCGTTAAAAAGTTATAAATACCTCAAGATTCCGGATTCCCCTCCCTCCACTCCCCCGACAGTGCCCGAATCTGCTCGGTCATACACCAATGATGTATCTAGTGTTTACTAGGTGTCTTCCCACCAAGCTTCATCTCCACCCCTCCACTCATACCGTTTCCCAAGATTTCCGGTTGCCTCCTCCAGCTCCCCCCAAAAGTCACCGGATCTGGTCCGGATTTTAAGTGGGTCGTCTGAGGCATGAGGTCTTTCCAAATATCAAGTTCCATCGAGATCCGATCACCCGTTCAAAAGTTATAAATAGCTCAAGATTCCGGATTCCCCCTCCCTCCGCTCCCCCCACAGTACCAGAATCGGCTCGGTTATGTCAATGATGTATCTAGAGTTTGCTAGGTGTCTTCCCACCAAGTTTCATCTCGATCCCTCCACTCATAGCGTTTCCCAAGATTTCCGGTTGCCCCCTCCATCTCCCCCCAAAAGTCACCGGATCCGGTCCGGATTTTAAGTACGTCGTCTGAGGCATGAGGTCTTTCCAAATATCAAGTTCCATCGAGATCGGATCACCCGTTCAAAAGTTATGAATACCTCAAGGTTCCGGATTCCCCCTCCCTCCACTCCCCCCCACAGTGCCCGAATCGGCTCGGTCATGTCAATGATGTATCTAGTGTTTGCTAGGTGTCTTCCCACCA
This sequence comes from Branchinecta lynchi, assembly GCA_023053575.1. Lineage (NCBI taxonomy): Eukaryota > Metazoa > Arthropoda > Branchiopoda > Anostraca > Branchinectidae > Branchinecta > Branchinecta lynchi. The sequence goes on along the minus strand of JAKZAP010000012.1, from coordinate 10,601,388 downwards.
AGTTTCATCTCGATCCCTCCATTCATAGCGTTTCCCAAGATTTCCGGTTGCCCCCTCCAGCTCCCCCCCCCAAAAAGTCACCGGATCCGGTCCGGATTTTAAGTGGGTCGTCTGAGGCATGAGGTCGTTCCAAATATCAAGTTTCATCGAGATCCGATCACCCGTTCAAATGTTATAAATACCTCAAGATTCCGGATTCCCCCTCCCTCCACTCCCCCCACAGTACCAGAATCGGCTCGGTTATGTCAATGATGTATCTAGTGTTTGCTAGGTGTCTTCCCACCAAGTTTCATCTCGATCCCTCCACTCATAGCGTTTCCCAAGATTTCCGGTTGCCCCCTCCAGCTCCCCCCAAAAGTCACCGGACCCGGTCCGGATTTTAAGTACGTCGTCTGAGGCATGAGGTCTTTACAAATATCAAGTTCCATCGAGATCCGATCACCCGTTCAAAAGTTATAAATACCTCAATGTTCCGGATTCCCCCTCCCTCCACTCCCCCCCACAGTGCCCGAATTGGCTCGGTTATGTCAATGATGTATCTAGTGTTTGCTAGGTGTCTTCCCACCAAGTTTCATCTCGATCCCTCCACTCATAGCGTTTCCCAAGATTTCCGGTTGCCCCCTCCAGCTCCCCCCAAAAGTCACCGGATCCGGTCCGGATTTTAATTGGGCCGTCTGAGGCATGAGGTCTTTCCAAATATCAAGTTCCATCGAGATCCGATCACCCGTTCAAAGGTTATAAATACCTCAAGATTCCGGATTCCCCCTCCCTCCGCTCCCCCCACAGTACCAGAATCGGCTCGGTTATGTCAATGATGTATCTAGAGTTTGCTAGGTGTCTTCCCACCAAGTTTCATCTCGATCCCTCCACTCATAGCGTTTCCCAAGATTTCCGGTTGCCCCCTCCAGCTCCCCCCAAAAGTCACCGGATCCGGTCCGGATTTTAAGTACGTCTTCTGAGGCATGAGGACTTTCCAAATATCAAGTTCCATCGAGATCGGATCACCCGTTCAAAAGTTATAAATACCTCAAGGTTCCGGATTCCCCCTCCCTCCACTCCCCCCCACAGTGCCCGAATCGGCTCGGTCATGTCAATGATGTATCTAGTGTTTGCTAGGTGTCTTCCCACCAAGTTTCATCTCGATCCCTCCACTCATAGCGTTTCCCAAAATTTCCGGTTGCCCCCTCCAGCTCCCCCCAAAAGTCACCGGATCCGGTCCGGATTTTAAGTGGGTTGTCTGAGGCATGAGGTCGTTCCAAATATCAAGTTTCATCGAGATCCGATCACCCGTTCAAAAGTTATAAATACCTCAAGATTCCGGATTCCCCCTCCCTCCACTCCCCCCACAGTACCAGAATCGGCTCGGTTATGTCAATGATGTATCTAGTGTTTGCTAGGTGTCTTCCCACCAAGTTTCATCTCGATCCCTCCACTCATAGCGTTTCCCAAGATTTCCGGTTGCCCCCTCCAGCTCCCCCCAAAAGTCACCGGATCCGGTCCGGATTTTAAGTACGTCGTCTGAGGCATGAGGTCTTTCCAAATATCAAGTTCCATCAAGATCCGATCACCCGTTCAAAAGTTATAAATACCTCAAGGTTCCGGATTCCCCCTCCCTCCACTCCCCCCCACAGTGCCCGAATCGGCTCGGTTATGTCAATGATGTATCTAGTATTTGCTAGGTGTCTTCCCACCAAGTTTCATCTCGATCCCTCCACTCATAGCGTTTCCCAAGATTTCCGGTTGCCCCCTCCAGCTCCCCCCAAAAGTCACCGGATCCGGTCCGGATTTTAATTGGGTCGTCTGAGGCATGAGGTCGTTCCAAATATCAAGTTTCATCGAGATCCGATCACCCGTTCAAAAGTTAAAAATACCTCAAGATTCCGGATTCCCCCTCCCTCCACTCCCCCCACGGTGCTCGGATCGGGGAAGTGACTATTTCCAACTTAATCATTTGGGGTCCTTGATATGCTTGCCAAGTTTTATCGTCCTAGCTTATCTGGAAGTGCCCGAACTAGCAAAACCTGGACAGACCGACAGACCGACGGACGGACAGAAATTGCAATCGCTATATGGCACTTGGCCGAAGGGCAAGTGCCATAAAAAAAAAGGACCAGATTTCTCCCCAACACTAACACTATCAGTGAGTACTGGAATCGACCATTAGTCTTTATTAGTGATTTTTGTTGCAACGGCCCTAGGGCTTTTCTAACATGAGGTTCAAAAGCAAGCCGACTATTCAAAACGAAAGAAACAAAACGAGATTTTCAGCCAGTTGTGTGGAAGAGTTTGCTGGAGGTGGTTGTATATGAATGATGCGCAGAGGTGTGGCAAGGGAGGGGGGGGGGGGGGGTGCAGCACTCGCGCACCTTTTTGAGATTCGGTAAAAGTTTGACCCGGAGGCGCAAAATTTACTAAAATTGTTCAGTATTTTTTCGACAGCGATTCGGTATTTTTACGGGGATTTGGTAGTTATACAGAATCCCAAATAGGCTATCGATAAAATCTGTTCGGTATAATGACCGGGATTCGGCATAATTGCCAGTATTCGGTAGTTATTCGGTGAGAGAATTTACTGAAATTATTTGGTGATTTTTCGATGCCAGAACTATTCGGTATATTTATGGAGATTCGGTATTTACAGAGAATCCCGAATAAGCTATCGGCCCAAAATTATCCGGTATCATGATTGAGATTTCAGTAATTTATTGGGTATATTTTTCAGGATTCGGTAGTTACCACGAATCCAGAGTTTTGTTCCAGTTTCCAAAACAATTCGGTAAATGTTTATATAAATGTTTCATAAATGTTTCGGGATACGGTAGTTATAGAGAATCCCGAACATGCTATCGGTCTTCTCTTATCCGGTACAGTAACTGGGATTCGGTAATTTATTCGATACAATTTCCAGGATTCGGGAAAGCCACGAACCTCAAAACTCGGAAGAGGTCGAGTGAATCACTGGTCGCAGACAAAAGGACTAATCTATGATTTCATCGATAGTCCTTACTTTTATTTTGGATCCCAAAATGATGATCTAATCATAAATGTTTCGAAAATTCCGCCTGCGGCACTTTCCTAATATTCTCTGTTTTGTGGAAAGGCACGTCATTTGACTGGGGTTTTAAGTCACTTTTAGGATTGGGATATCGAAACATTCAAATCTAGAATCTGGATGGAAATATTTAAAATTGGCAGGAAAAACCTAACTTTAAAAAAATCTCGGCTGCGGCGCTCACTTTATGAGATCATGGGCAGTATTGACTAGACTATAGCAGCTCCTGCTGCCGGAACGTCACTCCATCCGGTTTCTGGAACTTCTTAGAGTTTCGGTATTTAATCCACGGTAATTAATGATAGGATTTGTAAGAGAAGTAGTTAAGTTTTAGTCTACAGAAAAGAAAAAAAAAATTTTCGAAAACGTTCGCGTGCGGCGCTCGGTTTAAGTTTCTCTTTGATATGATAGACAGAAGCTGTTACTGCAATCGTGCCCGGCAATATATTCTTCAAGTGGGAACATTTGGCCTATCATCTTTCAGGCTGCCATTTAATGTTACTTCTCCTACGTAATCCTTTCTGTTCCATAATTTACAGCTCGAATTCTCAGTTTCTAGGATTCGATAAATATTTGAGAGATTCGGTAAAAATTTTGGCTCTGCACCCCAGAACGAAATACACTTGCGACGCCCCTGGTGATGAGTTTCAAGAACTGTATGAATTCCGGGTGAAAGCTTCTTCGCTTTCCGGGGAAATTAAGTGTAGAAACAAGTTCCCTTAACTGTACATATACACAGAATAACTGTCGCAAAGCATCATTATTCTGGTTTTGGTTACATCTCGTTTTGATGGTATTGTTTTTGAAATTTATGATTTGGTTTGTTTTTTGGATGAGGATGGTTGCCGAAAGAGGAACCGAAAATCCAAAATTATATTTATCCCTCCCCAAACATATTAGAAATGCAATTAGCTGACCAAGAAAAAACTAAAATCTCATTTTTGTTTCTTTCGGGCTTTCTCCACATTAAATTCATTTATTCATTAATTATCGCGTCATCCGCTAGCGAGAGTTTTAACCCTTGAACCTTGATTGGACCAACGACTGAAGGTTATTTGCTGTTCCTAATTCTTAACAAGGCCAACCCATTAGCACGATTTCTTGCCGGACATTGTGCTCTGCACGGTCTGCTCTGTACGGATAGAAAACTGATTCGGTCCAACGGGAAACAAAAACGAAAACCAAAAGGGTTAAGCGAGTCAAGTCTTTATTCTATCTGACAAAACAAAAACAAACACTTCGATGGAATCCCAAAATTTGAATAGTTACTGGACATGCTGATCCAGACAATCGGGTACGTTATTCATCCCTCGCTTGGAGACATGCAAAGCATTATAGTGATGGTTTTAGAGGATTACAGCGAATCAAATAATCAACTGAATAATCAACTAATCAACTAGCTCCATTTAAAAGCTCTAATCGACTTCAGAATTAACTTTCAGTTAAAGACAATGTACGTTCTTTGCCGAATTCTAAGAGAAAGGACGACGAGAAAACAAAGTTCAGAGATGGATGCAGCATTTACATTTACACCAATATCGCATCTCTGATGGACTTTAGACATATCTTTCATTCTACAAAAATGTCGTTTCGGCCGGATCCCGGACCAGCTACTTGTCCGGCAAGAACATAAAGATCAACAACGGATTCAGCCTGTCTCTTTACCGGATGACTGAATTTCTAATCAAATTCTAATTTCTTACTTACAACTCTTACATTTATCAAATTTGCGGATTTGACCGGATTCTGAGCGAACTACATGTCCGACAAGACGTTTGAAATATGGATTGAAAATGCTTCTATGTCCAGTCTCTACTCGACTTCAGAAATAAATTATTATTTCTACCAATCCGGTTAAGGTCGGATTCCGGGCGAACTACTTGTCCGGTAAACTTATGAAACGAAAAAGGAACATAATGGAACAATGTCGGATGTAAGTTCTACTTTAAGGGAAACGTAGTGGCAGGCCTGTGAATAACCAAGTTATTTGAAGTTTGTCTCTCGGTCTCTCGGCTGAACTGAGCTGAAGTTCAAGTTGCAAATTCCGATTCTTGTAGAGTGGTATGACAGAGGGAGCGTTTTGAATTTCTTTCAAATCTCTGCATGGCCCGGAGTTCCGTCATCCATGATGGAACTGGCTGGGTTTTCTTGCTTCTACACTGATAACTTACCGGTGCGGCAGCCGTACGGTTACCTCGTATGGTTACCGGTTCGGAGTATTCTGACAGAATTATAGCCGAGTATCAAGATACATGTTTTTATCTGCCGGCTGGCATTTGGGAGTCTGATACATTTTAGGGCTTAAAAAACAAGACCAAAGGTGTCGATGGGATCCCAAAAATCTAATATTTGATTCAGACAATTGGGTCTTCTCTTCGCCAGGCTAGTCATCAGAGAAAACCAAGTTCAGATATACCTCTATAAGCCATATCTTTTTTGACGATACTGAACAAGACTTCCTGCTTTGTACTTCAGCAAAGTTCTCGGTTTCGCACGAATTCCGAGCGAGCTACTAGTCCAGGAAAAAAAAGAAAATTCAGAAACGAATCCAGCGTATCTCCTTATCCCTATAAAGAACATCTAATAAACTTTAAATAAAACTTTGACTTAACAAAAATCCGGTTACAACCGGATTCCGGACTACTTATCTGTCCGGGTAAAAAATGATTGTTATATACAGACTCAGCCTCTCTTCTTACCCCTTAATCTGTCATCTAATCAAACTTTTGCTTTTGACAAATTGTCCGGTTTTGGCCAGATTCCGGGCGAACTAGTTGTTCAGCGAGAAAATGGTTTTCACCATCGTGTTCACCATGTTCTTTTACTCCTAAATCGAACATTTAATCAACTTCAAATAAAACTTTTACTTTTAACCAACTTTCCGGTTATTGCCGGATTCCCGACGAACTACTTGTCCGGCGAGAAAATGGTTTTCACTATCGTCCTCAAAATGCCTTCTTACCCCCTAATCGACTATCACATTAGCTGTTTAAAAATATTTAGTTTGTACTTTAATTTGACTATTGACTAATTTGACTTTGACCCTAAATGTAAGACTACAGAGCCCATCTACGAACTTGACCTTACCCTTGACCCAATGAATCCTCACAGTAAGTTTCAGACGACAGACGGACATTTTTGCGATGTCATAGGTATCCCTCCACTTAAGTTTGGGATCTCAAAAAAAGACTGAAAACTTTATACAAGCTCCGGTGCACTTGCCAACTAAAGTCAACTAATTGTTGTATTATTTAACTGAATACCTGAATTATTCGGATTCTTCTAAGAGATTTTTTTAATTTCCAATATCTGTTCTGGTAGTGACGTTCAGAGTATCCCTACGACACAAATTCTACTAAGACACGGAAAATCTGAATCTCAATACAAACGCTGCTTTTCTGTGGCCAGCTCGCGGCAAGGGGCTCACAACGTGAACACATTTGGGATCCCAAAACGTAAGTGGAGGGATACCTATGACATCGCAAAAGTTGCCCGTCTGTCGTCTGAAACTTACTGTGAGGATTCATTGGGTCAAGGGTAAGGTCAAGTTCGTAGATGGGCTCTGTAGTCTTACATTTAGGGTCAAAGTCAAATTAGTCAAAGAAGCTATTGAGATAGTCAATTATGAGGTAAGAAGACATGCTGAGCACGATAGTGAAAACCATTTTCTTGTCGGACAAGTAGTTCGTCCGGAATCCGGCAAAAACCGGAAAGTTCGTTAAAAGTAAAACTTTCATTTGAGGTTGATTAAATGTTTGATTTAGGGGTAAGAAGGGGTAAGAAGACAGACGATGGTGAAAACCATTTTCTTGTCGGACAAGTAGTCCGGAATCCGGCAAAAACCGGAAAGTTCGTTAAAAGTAAAAATTTCATTTGAGGTTGATTAAATGTTTGATTTAGGGGTAAGAAGACAGACGATGGTGAAAACCATTTTCTTGTCGGACAAGTAGTTCGTCCGGAATCCGGCAAAAACCGGAAAGTTCGTTAAAAGTAAAAATTTCATTTGAGGTTGATTAAATGTTTGATTTAGGGGTAAGAAGACATGTTGAACACGATGGTGAAAACCATTTTCTCGCTGGACACGTAGTTCGTCCGGAATCCGGCAAAAAACGGAAAGTTTGTTAAAAGAAAAAATTTTATTTGATGTTGATTAAATGTTTGATTCAGGGGTAAGAAGATATGCTGAACACGATGGTGAAAGTCATTTTCTTGCGGGACAAGTAGTTCGTCCGGAATCCGGCAAAATCCGGAAAGTTGGTGAGAAGTAAAAGTTTCATTTGAAGTTGAATAAATGTTTGATTCAGGGGTAAGAAGACATGCTGAACACGACGGTGAAAACCTTTTTCTTGCCGGACAACTAGTTCGCCCGGAATCCGGCCAAAACCGGAAAATATGTTAAAAGCAAAAGTCTTAACTGAAGTTGATTAGATGATAGATTTAGGGGTAAGAAGAGACGCTGAGACTGTATATGACAATCATTTTTACCTGGACATATAATTAATGCGGAATCCGGTTGTACCTGTATTTTTTTAAGTGAAAGTTTTATTTAAAGTTGATTAGATGTTCTTTATAGGGATAAGGAGATACGCTTGATTCGTTTCCGAATTTTCTTTTTTTGCTGGACTAGTAGTTCGCTCGGAATTCGGGCGAGACCGCAAATTTGGCAGAAGTAAAGCAGGAAGTTTCGGTCAGTATCGTCAAAATAGATATGGCTTATAGAGGTATAGATACATAGATAGATAGATAGAATATCTGAACTGGGTTTTCTCTGATGATTAGCATAGCGAAGACTGGATTAGGCGAAGACACCTTTGGTCTTGTTTTTGTCGTAAATCATTTTCCTAGAGCACACAACAAGGGGACAAGCATATAAAGGTAACAGAATCCGACAGAGAAAGTCTACTATCCGAAAATCATTATTCGTGATTAGCGGAGTAACGAAGTAACGTATTTTCGCCGGTTCTAAAAGCCAATTTCAGTGGATAAGTGATCGGTAACGAGACTGTCCTATCTCAGACCTTTCCGGTTTAACTTTAAGGTAAGATGTACAATTTTATTGACAATCGTGAAAAATTCAAGTGGCATAAAAGCGATAGACATGCCCGTGGCGTGGCATGAGAGAATTATGTTATTTACGTGGGAGAAGGACATGGGGAGACAATCTGATACCTTGCAGACATTTGGGAGACTGAAAGTTTGAAACTCCATTTCTGGCGCTTATTTCCGTTCCATTTAAGCGCTTATCCCCCTCGTTTTAACTTTTTTTTATGCCGGTCGTGTCGAGGATTTCATTTCCTTTCCGAACGAGAATCCATTGCACATAAATAGCATCGGTTGCCTTCCCCCCACTCTCCGGGATAGAGGAAACTTCCCCAGTGTATGTGCAATATTCCCGTCTCTCAATATTCACACATCGATAACCTTCAATATAGGATGAAGTCTCAAAGGTTCCCTCCCGGTCAGGGAGTTGAAGGGATCTTACGACTAGGAAAGTTAGAACATCCTTGGGGATAATAGACTTGAAGGCGCATGAAAAATAAATAGGCTTTATGCTGCTTCCGCAGTGAAGGACGAGTTACGACTTAAAGTAAAACTGAAAACCCGACTTATTTTTGTGTCATTTAATTGAAGACAAAGAATTATTTGGATTCTGCAAAATACTTTTTTTTCCACTACCTGCTCTAGTCATGATATTCAGAATATCTGCGGCCGTCCTCACAGCGTAAATTCTACTATGACGCGGGAAATTTTAATCTCAACACAAACGCGGCTTTTCAGTGGGCAGTGGTGAAATTGGAGATTGCTTAGTGCCTGAACAAAACAAATTAATAAATCTTTCTCGTAAGGCATAACAAAAAAATTACAAGCGCATAGAGACGTCACAAATCAAACGGAAATTCCGCTATCTGAAAATCGATTATCGTGAATAGCGGAAGAACTAAGTAACGCATTTTCAGCGTGTCTTCAAGGCAATTTAAGTGAATAAGTGATGGGTAACTAGATTGTCCTATCCCAGCCCTTTTCGGTTAAACTTTAAGAAATCGAAAATTCCTTGGAGGTGCTTTAAACGTGCAAGAAAATAATAAAACTGAATATATAATAATACATTTAACCCTGAAGTGAAAACTTGCGACTTAGGAAGTCGAAAATTCCTTGGAGGTGCTTTGAACGTGCAAGGAAATAATAAAATTGAATTTATAATAATACATTTAACACATTTAATCCTGAAGTGAAAACTTGCGACTTAGGACGTCGAAAATTCTTTGTAAATGCTTTGGAAAAATAAAAATGTTCTTTACGCTGCTTTCACACTTAGGCGAGAACCTCGACTTAGAAAGTCGAACGTTCCTTGGACTTACGATGCTTCTGAACGCGCAAGAAAATCAAATGTGCTTTATGTAGTTTTCACTCTGAAGTGCGAGACCGTTCATACTTGGATTGGCAAATCTTGCGCTTCGTTTGCGATCACCAACTACAAGCTTCGGAAGGAATGTCGAACCAGTCAAACACTAACATATGAACATATGTAAGCCCCACAGACATTAATATTATGTCTTCATCAAAACTAGTTCGTCGATTTTAGAACCGCTGCCACAAAAACGACACATCGGGCCATTTCTGAAACAGAGTCATTCCTATGTCATGCGTAGGATGAGAGTGACAAACTATACCCCTTTTCAACCATCCGCCGTGCCTCATACTACCTTCGTCAAATTCCTAGACAACGCTTTCGTAATACGGCGGAGTTTGTGTGTCATGCCTGCTGAATCATTAGATGTTCAGACTGAACCTCACCAAGTGTCCATTTTTTGTGTTTGATGATGATTCTTCTGTCCTTTTTTCATATACTTTTGTGTGAGTGGCCCTACGTTCAACAATAAACAAAGAAATAGATATGGTGGCAGTGATGCTGGCGGTGGACTTGATATTTATTGACTGGTACGTAAAGATTAAGCCAGCGGGTCTGATGAGGAGGTCAGGACACACTGGCAAGTGTATTTGGATGACAGATACTGTCATTGCATCAAAAGCACACGCGTGTTTGTGCAACCTTGGGTTCTAGAGCCTTTTCTGTCTCATTGGGAGGGGGGGGGGGTACAGAAGAGTAGGATATGGGACTTTATGTCACTTCATATGTCATATAAAGTAGTGTGTGTGTGCGGGGGGGGGGGGGGGTATTCCAAGAATGGCAAGTCGCTGACCCTGCAATTTTTTGTCAACATAGGCACAGTCCTTACAATGGGAGTAAGTAGTACAGGGGGTGTCAAAGTGATCAGAGTGGTATCTTAAAGTATCGAAACTTAAATTCTTAGAGGTAAAGTCCTTATAGGGAAGGGGTAGCAATCTCGGGGCTAAAGTCAAGGGGTGTCAAAGTCTTCCAGCGTCATTTTAGAACGAACAAATTCCTACACCCTTGAATCCCCGCTTCCCCGAAGTTCAAGCCAAGGGTTAGTCATGACTTTCTACTTTTTTTCACAACTAGATGGCTGCCACTGCTGCCGCCAACTGTAGGATCCCTAGTTCGGGTACTCACTAATTCCACTGAGACGAGAAGCGTTACTGCCATTTGCTTACATGCTGTGACCGTGGCCATTATTTTGAAACCAGACAGGAGCTGCCGATCGTACTAAAAACTTTCTAGTTATTGGAAAGATGGGTTCGACTTTTTCTGACTATCCGGAATATCCAAGTTCGGCGAAAAATAGAAATGGCACGACCATTTGTTTGCATGCAGTCATCGTAGGAATTATCTTCGAACTGGATGAAGTTGTCCCTTCTTTCACGACTGCAAAACTATTGCCGTATAAAAGATGGGTTAGATTGAAATTTTGGCATAGGATTTAAAACTTTAAATTAGAAAATATAGATATTTATGGTGTAGTAGAATTTGAACATTTCAGTGCAATGTGCAATGACGTTATGGTTTTATTTTTATGATTTTTAACGTCACTGAGTGAAGGTGGAGTTGTAGTTCAATCGATAGTAATGGACGAGAGGAAATGAAGCTCCGCGGGAAAAACAAAAATTGTTACTTGTTAAACAAGACGAAAGTTTTCGATGGGATCCCAAAGGGGAATTTTTATTGATCTCATACTAGGCTACATATAATCTTGCAGACGTTCTATCTCTGCCAGACCCCCTGAAAATTCGAAATCACCGTATTAAGCAGATTCACTAGCTTCCACTGAGACGAGAAGCGGTACTGCACTCAATAACTATTGGGTTTGTGTGATAGTTTTGCTAGTCGCCATGACATTTTTTTCAACACTAGGAAAACATTTTGCATGGCCTTCTTCCCCCTGGTATGCCACTCCTAGTAATCCCACCAGTGTTTCTTCCAGGGGTTCAACTTGAGTTTGTTACTTCTTTCAAGTACTTGGGGTTCACTTTTACCCCCAAGCTGGATGATGAACTCCATGCGAACGCATTGGCCAGATCGCTCTGTGCTCGTGCTAAGAAATTCGCGAAGTGTGACGGAGTGGTAAAATCTTTCTTGTTCCGGGCTTCCTGTCCACAGCTTTATGGTCTATCTCTTGTGACTAATATCACGGTCAGACGTTGAAATTCCTTCCGTGTTCTGTACAGTAACTGGTTGCACGGTTTTCCCTGGAATTGTAGTGCTTCGGCAATGTTTGGTGGTGAAGGTCCATCTTTCTCTGAAGTCCGTAGATCAGCTTGTTTTTCACTCCAGAACAGAATTTTGCAGTCCCAGAACCCTCTGTTGGCTGTTCTCTCTGGGCCATACATGGTTCGCAATCTTTTCCCAATCAGTTTTGTCGACATCCGAAATTTTTATTTTACTTCTACTAAATTTCCGAATAAGACCCGAAACCAAAATCCAAGTCAAAACACTTGTCCGGCGAGAAAAATGTAGTTTCGTACTTGGGTTCAACATGTAGTCTTACTCTTACCCCAACATATGTGCTCCGACTGACATATATGCTGACCGACTGAAAACAAACTGTACTTCTCTCATATTGGAGTTTATCATATCATTTCTTACACCTGTATCGACGATGACACTAGTTTCAAAAAGTATTTGTGTCCATCCCTTAATCTGAAAACCCAGCCCTAAATAGTGGGCTACCGTGCCCTTCTGGGGCGACATTTCGTGTACTCTCGTTAACATTACTGAGAAATTAGAACCAAACATGCTGATACCTAAAATTCCATATTGCCTAACCGGTTTTGTTGCATGGCGTCGAGGCCACTCGAACTTAAAGGACCCCTCGCACTTTTTACTCTTCAACTTACTGTAGAAATTTGAATACTTTAAAACTATGCTGTGCTTTCATCACATAACCTACGGTTCTGGCTGTCTTAAGCCTTTTACGAGACCCGTTGACTTGTAGCGGAAATAGGGAAACGATTTATATAACCGCTTTTTCTGATGGGAAAACTTCTCGCAGACAACCGTGGACAGCATTATAAACATCGAATGTAGCAAAACACGGCAAGTAAGAAAATCAGCGTGGTTTTGTTAGAGGGGTTAGAGTGTAGGCCTACCATACGAAATTGGGGTTTCCGCGATTAGAAATATATGGAGTGATTATGGAAGTAGGTTGCATTAATATTATAGGTAGGACAGGTCCTTTAATAAAATCTTGCGGGGGGGGGGGGGGAGGGAGATACTATTTCCTCACATCTTGAAGAGCACTTTCCAGGAGTAATCACTGCATTATGTAGATTCGTCTAGTAAGTAGGATATTGTTAAAGTAAAAGTTGATCGAGCGAGTGCTGTTTAGATTTAATTATGTAGTGTGGTGTCAGATATTATGAAGATTCATATTTTGTTGTTTGTATATGGCCTTAGGCTTTAAATACATTATTATTACTTTCTTCATAGAGGAAAGCACAGAAAGCTGACATTTAATATCCACTTTTCAAGGCTACACACCAGGATGCGGAGTCGCTCCGGCCAATCTGCCATCAGTTCCGTAGACTGTGTTATTGCCGCGATACACCAAATGACTGAATTAATTACATATATTTGTTAAAGAATAGTCCCGTTTTAGTGTACTCCTAAATTCATGACGTGTAAGATCATGAATTGAATAAATTGATTTAGTGGAGAGTAAAACAAGAAACTAAGAGTAGTGCGACGAATACGCCTACTATCACGAAGATCCGGTTGAAACTGTGAGAACAGACTAAGTATTGTCACTTGCTTACATGCTGTGCCCGTGGCTGTTATATTCAAACTGGATCTGGAGTTGCTGATTCGAAGATCCCTTTAAGAGTGTATCCCGATACAACCGAGAAGGAAGAAGTGCAGCCTTTCGTTTCCATGCTTTGTCCGTGGCCGTTATTCACAAACAGGACTTAGAGTTGCCACTACCATCAGACTTTCTAACCTACTCTTTTTTCCACCACCAGTTGTAGCTGGCTGATTTTGCCGATTCGAGGGTCGAAGATCCCTTCTATCCGAGAACCAAAGCAATACTGCCATTCGTTTCCATGCTTTGTGCCTGGCCATTATTCCCAAACAGGACTTGGAGTTGCCACTACTATCAAGACTTTCTAGGCTACTCTTCTTCCACCACCAGTTGTAGCTGGCTAACTTTGCCGATTCGACGATCCCTTATATCCGACAACCTAAGCAGTACTGCCATTCGTTTCCATGCTTTGTCCCTGTCTATTTTTCACAAACAGGACTTAGTGTAGCCACTACTATCAAGACTTTCTAGGCTACTCTCTTACCACCACCAGTTGTAGCTGGCTGACTTTGCCGATTCGAGGATCCCTTTTATCCGAGAACCTAAGCAGTACTGCCATTCGTTTCCATTTTTTGTCCCTGTCCATTATTCACAAACAGGACTTAGAGTAGCAACTACTATCAAGACTTTCTAGGCTACTCTTTTTCCACCACCAGTTGTAGCTGACTGACTTTGCCGATTCGAGGATCCCTTCTATCCGAGAACCAAAGTAGTACTGCCATTTGTTTACATGCTTTGTCAGTGGCCGTTAATTTCAAACAGTAGCAGGAGTTGTCGCTACTACGTCACCCAAATCCCTAAAGCCCCACCTTTCTTACGCAATTAAACCAGTATGTCAGAGGCCCTCTTTTGAAGCAGTAGCGTTATTAGAAGAAGGCGAGTTTCCCTAACTTCCAGGCGCGCAATTCTGACAAAACAAGTTTTTTGCTGAGAGACAGAAAAGAGGGAGCGAGCTCTATAAATTTCCTTTTCTATCCTGCACGTAAAGTTGGGTAAAAGTTAACGATGTAAACATCTTTCTCATCTTCGCTTCACCGGTGAAAAAAACGCAAGATTGAATAGATCACTCGCCATCGCGAACAAGGGGACGATAATGGCTTCGCAGAAGGAGAAGACGAACGCGAAGATTACAAAGATGCAGCAATTGGTGTCACCATTATTTTCTAAACAGTTCTTCAGTGACCAGACAACGAACTTGGGAAAAGTTAAAGCGTAGACTAAAGTACAGAGTGTTCGTGTCATGCAGGAGACAAGAGTAAATATAAGTGAAAGAGCAATTAATGAATAGACTGTATCGTCATAAGATAGAACTAAGATAAGGGAGAAATAAGAGAGGATTAATCCGGAAGCACCAATGCATTCGCAATGTTCAAATCACCCACTTTCAGGACACTGGCTTGCTTAGCCCCAGAATAGTTGTAGGCTACAGTATGCGTCCACAGATGCTGTACAGTGGTGTCCATCAAGTGAGCAACCCCTCCAACCGGACAACGGTTCAACCCAAGAATCGTTACCACCACGGTAAGCGCCATCTAGCGGCTCGATCAACAATTGGTACGCCAAATCTGGTGACGCAATTCGGAAAGTACACTGCTGGGTACTGTTAAAGTGTCTCTCAACAGAACAATAGCTGCGTTTTTTGCCGTCATCCAGTCAACCGACCTACAAGATTTCCCACTATAAGTCGTTTTCTTCCTTCGGTTAACCGAGCTAAGCTTTTATAAGCTGGTTTTTTTTTTTGCTCCGTTTGCCGGTCGGTTAACCGGCCTGTGGACTGAGGCGGGAGCTCCATCCAACCGACCTACGCTCTTAGCACGGCGCAAAATTCAAAATTCTCATTGGAGAGATAGGCGCCAGCGACGGGAAGACGCTATTTTTCTTATAAGCCGTTCTTTAGAGCTCAGTCGAACCACCGGCGAGACGAAAAAACGGTCAATAGTGGTAAATGGGTAGGTTAACTGACCTACGGAGAGAAGGCAAAAAACGCAACTAATGTAAACGAACAGAACTTATAAGAATGGCTTAATAGTTGTTTGTTTCTTTCAATAAAATAAAGGTTGCTTTTTTTTAACCAGTGCTGACTTACAGGGGCGTCCCAAGCCTTTCTTCACTGGGGGGGGGGGGGGGGGGGGGCACCGGGGTAGAATTGACCGAATCAGTACCTGATTTTTACTGAATTTATTAAAAAAAATTGTAAAAACACAATGAGTTGCCTTCATGAAGCTACAACCTAAAAAGTTGCAGAGTAAGTATAAAGAGAAAAATTGGCGCATTTTCACGCTTTTCCGCTTGTTTTTTTTTTCATGGAGAGGCTACACCGTCACTAGCCTTTTACCTTTGGAAGACCTTTCCAGTTTTGCCAACAGGACTTAACCTAATCGCAAAAAAACGGTGTTGCTGCATAGCGACAACGTCACTAAAGCCCATGATTAATTAAGGCGCCGCCGGCGAAATTTTTTGAATCCTCCTTTTTTGTGGCAACATCTAACTACTTCCCATGAATGTATTCCCACCCATGTTGACCAAATTTTTCGCCTTCGACGAAAATTTGACCGAATGACCAAAACGTAGGGGGGGGGGGCGCTGCGCCCCCCCCTCGGAAGGTCACTGCAGACTTATTCACTTGGTGGACACCACTTTACAGCCTCTCTGGGAACTGTACTGTAGCCTTCAAGAAGAAAATGTGTCCGCTCGGGCCGCTGGACGTAATCCTCCCTAGAGTCGGTGAGATTTACACACAGCAGGTCTGAATAAGCTGCCTCTATTTACCAATTAGAAAATAGTTAAATAAATAGGGTTACTTTATTTTTTAATTAAGTAATGTTAAGTCAAAATTGTATCTTTAGCTAGTTCACTTTTCCTTTTTTTTCGCTCTTTACACTCCCCCATTTTACATTTCATGTTAGGCCGTATCCAGGGTTGCCGCCCCCCCCCCCCCCCCGAAACATAAAAAAGTAATCATTTTTCTCTTTACACTCCCCCATTTTAAATTTCATGTTAGGCCGTATCCAGGGTTGCCTCCCCCCCCCGAAACATACAAAAGTAATCATTTTCATTGGCTTTTCCCTCTGATTTATGTCGTTTTTACACTTCTTTGTCCGACCCGCAGGCAACCCCCCCCCCCCCCCCCCCCCCCCCGAAATAAATTCCTGCATACGGGCCTGATTTCATGTAACGATGGGTAATAAAGACATTCATCTTTTCATTCAGTTAAGCAACATTTGTATTTTTACTGATAATTTGTCTTGCTTTGTATGTTATTGCTGTGTGTTTTGTACTGTGGGTGGCCCCAGCTGTCCCACAGTTCAAACGAAATGAATAAATGGTAGCAAACCTAATAGATAATTCGTGAGCCAACGCGAAAGAGGGACGAAGTGATATGTCGAGTTGAAACTGATCTCTGGACTGTCTGGGTAAAGCTGGCTGATGTTAAATGGGTTCGCATCTATTAAAACAAGACCAAAGGTTTCGATGGGATCCCAAAAATTCAATATCTGATCGAGACAACTGGGTCTTGTCTTAGCCAGATCCAGTGATCACCAGACTCCTTGAACATTTTTACAATTAAATTCAAAAACAGATTAAGGCCAAATAGCTAGTCATCTGAGAAAACCAAGTTCAGATATGGATTCAGCATGTGTGTTTACCCCTATAAGTCATATCTGTTCTGACGAAAACTTCCTGCCACTTCTGCCAATTTCCTGGTTTCGGCCAAACTCCAGAACTACTTGTCCGGCGAAAAAAGAAATCTCAAAAGCGAACTCAGGGTATCTTCTTTCCCCAATATTGATCATCTAATCAACTTCAAATAAAAATTTAACTTATAACAAATTTTCCGACTCCAGCCGGATTCCGGTCGAACTATACTTCCGGGTAAAATATGATTGTCAAACACGGATTCAGCATCTCTTCTTACCCTTAAATCGGTTATCTGATCAACTAGATTTAAAACTTAAGCTTCCAACAATTTTCCGATTTTGGCCGGATTCGGGGGGAACTACATGTTCAGGTAGAAAATTTGTTCACATAAGTGTTCAGCATGTCTTCTTGCCCTAAATCGAACATCTAATCAACTCCAAATAAAACTTTTAATTTTAACAAACTTTCCGGTTTGGGCCGGATTCCGGGCAAACTACTTGTCCGTCGAGAAAATGGCTTTCACCATCGTCCTCAGCATGCCTTCCTACCCCTAATCGAACATTTAATCAACTTCAAATAAAACTTTTACTTTTAACAAACTTTCCGGTTTTGGCCGGATTCCGGGCGAATTACTTGTCCGATGACAAAATGGTTTTCACCATCGTGTTCAGCATGTCTTCTTACCCCATAATCGACTATCAAATTAGCTGTTTCAAAATATTTTGTTTGCCCCTTAATTTGAACCCCCTCCCCACACCTAAATGTAGGGCTACAAAGCCCATGTACGAACTTGACTGGTCCGACGACCCAACGAATCCTCACACCAACTTTCATCAAAATATCTCATTCCCCAAGAGTTATCGTGCTTACAGACGGACAGACGGACAACTTTTGTGATGTCATGGGTATCCCTCAACTTACGTTTTGGGATCCCAAAAGAGCCTGAGAATCATCTAAGGTCAGGGCAAAGTGCCTCACATCCTCCTTATTAAAGAGTGAGGCGTGACTGACTGGCTGGTCATTTTTACCGATTGTTACTGCAGAAAACGGACTGTTTTTACAGAAAAAAGGAGTGTTTCAAAGAAAAACGACTGTTTTGTCGAAAAATATACTATTTTTTAGAACAACCGACTGTTTTTAAAGAAAAAGTCGACTATTTTACGACAACCGACTGTTTTGAAGAAAAATTGTCTGTTTCCACAAAACTCGACTGTTTTTACGAAAAATCGCAGCGCTTCGCGCCGATTCGTCTATTTCTTACCGACTAGCAGACAACATTAGTGTCGGGGGAGGTGCGGGGAAAATCTGCGTCCTCGTCCATGTTCTACACTTAATTCCAGCCCGATATTACCCACCGAAACCTCGATCACCTCGCATAAAAAGTCCCGGTTCCCATCAATGCAAGAACCGAACGACGTAGAAGAATAAATGACGAATGTATTCCCTAATGTTTTAGCTTTTTATGTTTTATTTTGACGGGTCGTGTCCCCAATGTTGTTTACAATGCCCCTTACAACAAGACCAAAGTTGTCGATGGGATGCCACAAATTCAGTATTTGACCCAGACAATTGGGTATTGTCTTCGCCAGATCCAGACTTCGCCAGACTCCTTGAACATTTTTACTATTAAAATTCAGAAACAGATTAAGGCCAAAAAGCTAATGACCTGAGAAAACCAAGTTCAGATATGGATTCACCATGTGTCTGTCTATAAGTCATATCTGTTTTGACGAAAACTTCCTGGCTTACTTCTGCCAATTTCCTGGTTTCGGCCGAATTCCGGAACTACCTGTTCGGCAAAAAAAGCAAGCTAAAAAACGAACTCAGTGTATCTTCTTTCGCCTATATCAAACATCTAATCAACATTAAAATTTAACTTATAACAAATTTTCCGGTTCCAGCCGGATTCCGGGCGAACTATATGTCCGGGTACAAAATGATTATCATACACGGATTCAGCATCTCCTCTTACCCCTAAATCGGATATCTAATAAGCTAGCTACAAATACAAACTTTAGCTTTTAACAATTTTCCGGTTTTGGCCGGATTCCGGGCGAATTACTTGCCCGGTGAGAACATGGTTTTCACCGTCGTGTTCAGCATGTCTTCCTACCCCTAAATCGAACAGCTAATCAACTTCAAATAAGACTTTTTCTTTTAACAGACTTTCCGGTTATGGCCGGATTCCGGGCTATCTACTTGTCCGGCAAAAAAATGGTTTTCACCATCGTGTTCAGAAGGTCTTCTTATCCCTAAATCGAACATCCAATCAACTTCAAATAAAACTTTTACTTTCAACAAACTTTCCGGTTTTGGCCGGCCGGATTCCAGGCGAACTACTAGTCCGGCGAAAAAATGGTTTTCACCTTTGTTTTCAGCATGTCTTCTTACCTCATAATCGACTGTCACATTACCTGTTTAAAAATATTTTGCTTGCCCCTTAATTTCAAACCCATCCCCACCCCTAAATATACGGCTACAAAGCCCATCTACGAACTCGACCTTACTCTTGACCCAAACAATCCTCACACCAAGTTTCATCAAGATATCTCGTTCCCTTCGAGAGTTATTGTGCTTACAGACGGACGGACGGACAACTTTAGCGATGTCATAGGTATCCCTCCACTTACGTTTTGGGATCCCAAAAATGACAAGTTCGGCAGTTCGATGTTGCGAACAGTCTTTGCGTGATAAAGAACTACCACATAATCTGATTCAGGGTGACCCGTCAAATAGCTTATCCTGTTGTGGGGATGCGAATATAGGTGTATGTGTGTGTGTGTGGGGGGGGGGGGGGGGTAGTTTTTCCGATTTTCCTGGTCTCTTGAAAAGCACTTCACCAAAAGTATCTATTGAGTCTGGGCTTTCTGTGTAAAACAGTGTCAAGAAAAGATCGAAGAATTGATTTTGTCAAGTTTGTAAATAGGACTGTTGATAGTGGTTTAAATACGGTCTGAAAATATGTCGTTTCTGCTTAACGCCAACTTTAATCTCTGTTTTCCTTCCACCAGAGTATCGAACTGACAAAGCGGTGAGTACATTTACTTCCTTCAGTTGCTTTATATACTGTAGTGAATGTATATCTTTTGAGGCAAGATTAAGTAAGGAAGAGCTAAAAAAAAAAAAAAAAAAAAAAAAAATTCAAACTGTAAGCGGATAGTTGGGACATGGGAAAGAAGGTCCTTATTTTCCCTATGTGTGGAAGTATGAATGAAAGTTTGAGCCATCAGAGGCGTGGGTGTGTTGAACTGAGTGGATTACAAAAGGAAATGTTCGGTACGTGCCTGTTTGTTTGGTGATAGGTGGCTAGTTAGGACGATTGGTGACGAACGCTTTGAAGGTACAAAGGTTTAGTCGGTTGCCCGGGCTGGCACTGAGCACAGATAAAGAGTTTTGGAGCTGAATTAAGTAATTTCGTGATTTACCTTATCAGGGACTTTTTTGTTTGTTTTCTCTTTTTTGCCTTATTGTTCTTTGCTATGGCGCTCGGGCTTTTAAAGCAATTAAGGTATCAAGTTACACTGTAAAGTTTCTAACCCCTTCTCATCGATTGTCCCTCATTTCGAATGATGAAATGAAGTCAGGATTCCCAGCATGAGCTGTAAAATATCTTCTGTGTAGCAATGGTATATTTGTGAAATTCAGATATGAGCTTGCCAACAGTTGATATTTTTAAAAATTGTTGACGTCTAATTCCTATTTCGTTTTCTGCTCTCATCGAAAAGGGTTACAACTTACAATTGAGAACAGGCGTGTTTGATACCTTGGATCTTCTCTTGCCCTGACGGTGGCCCACGCAGGGTTGCCAAATGTCGCACGATAGTCTGAATTGTCAGTCTATATCATTTTCACTCCCAACTCACTCTCTGTTTCAGTCGAAAAGCAACTCTCTAAATGTTTTTGGCTTGGCAACCTTGGGCCCACAATAGATGGAGGACTTCAATGAAGCAAATCCTGACGATTAGATTGGGATACAGAAGTCTTTGTCTGAACAAGGACTTTAAGTTGGTACATGGTATGTTAAAGCCAGGCATCACCTTCCGGTCTTGCAGACATCTGGGCCTTCCATACAGTCAAGCAAACCCTTCTGTATTTTCATGGTAATGATGATATAGTCCGGGATCCAGATCGCAATATTATTCAGAATCGGGGGGGGGGGGGGGGGGGCCTCACTAGTTGTAGCTCACGAGCTGCAGAAGGTTTGACGAACTTTTCTAGACCAACTTTTTGTGCTGAGGACGAAAATCGTACCAAACCATCCCGCACTGATGTACGTCACAGACTTTTAAGCCTACAAAGGCAGATTAGGCCTATAAAGACCAACTCTATAAAAGCAATTTTCCTAGCACGACCGAATAAGCTAAATCAAACAAACTGTAGCCTACATATTCTGGATCCTCTTCTTATGGTCTACTGATGGTAAATTGTTATTTTTTTTCAATCTACATATTTTTCTTCGAAACGTCTCATCGAAAAGGGTTACAACTTACAATTGAGGACAGGCGTGTTTGATACCTTGGATCTTAATCGAAACGTAAATTGTCATTTTTCTTGGAACAAAATTCAAACAAACTACATATTTTTTCTATTCCAACAAAAGCTTCTTGTAGATCGCTTGAGCTATTAAAACTTCAAAAATATTTAGTTTTAAGAATTTCTGGAATTTTTTAAAGCAAAGCATCCACGTTTCATCAGTGGGCAACCGCGGAATTTTCGAACTAAAATATATTGTTCTGGCGTTCACTTTAGTAGGGCCGGTTTTTCGCATGGAATCCAATTGTGCCATTAGTTTTTACCGTAGGATATGCTTAGGTCATGCAGCCCATGTGCAGCCCTATATAGTCTATATAGACTATATAGGGCCTATAAATTCTATAACGATGTTTTTGGAAAATACAAGTTTTGAATAATCTTTCCAGACTTACTTTCTCAGCCAAACACACGACAATCGTTTCGGATAACATAGCACCTGTGTAGGTAACCGACATTTTGGCCAATAAGGGCAATTTAGACCTATAAAGACCAGCTCAGTGACAACATTTCCCCATATGCACAACGAAACAAGCGAAAGAGAATAAACTCAACAAACTGTGTACACTCTGAATCGTTTTTGGGATCCCAAAACGTAAGTGGAGGGGTACCTATGACATCGCAACAGTTGTCCGTCTGTCCGTCCGTCCGTCTGTAAGCACGATAACTCGCGAAGGGAATGAGATATTTTGATGAAACTTGGTGTGAGGGTTCGTTGGTCGTCGGACCAGTCGAGTTCGTAGATGGGCTTTGTAGCCCTTCATTTAGGGGTGGAGGAGGGGGTTCAAATTAAGGGGCAAACACAAGATTTTGAAACAGCTAATGTGATATTCGATTATGGCGTAATAAGGCATGCTGAACACGATGGTGATATTTTGTCATCGGATAAGTAGTTCGCCCGGAATCCGGCCAAAACCGGAAAGTTTGTTAAAAGTAAAAGTTTTTTTTGAAGTTGATTAGAGGTTCGACTTCGGGGTAGGAAGACATGCTGAAGACGATGGTGGAAACTATTTTCTCGACGGACAAGTAGTTCGCCCGTAATCTGGCCGAAATCGGAAAGTTTGTTAAAATTAAAAGTTTTATTTCGAGTTGATTAGATGTTCGATTTAGGGCAAGAAGACATGCTGAACACTTATGTGAAAAAAAAATTTCTCCCCGGACATGTAGTTCGCCCGGAATCCCGCCAAAACCGGAAAATTGTTATAAGTTAAAGTTTTATTTCTAGTTGATTAGATAACCGATTTAGGGGTAAGAAGAGATGCTGAATACGTGTGTGACTGTCATATTTTACCCGGACATATAGTTCGACCGGAACCCAGCCGTTATTTTTCAGTTATCTTTTATTTGAAGTTGATTAGATGTTCAATATTGGGGAAAAAAGATACCCTGAGTTCGTTTTCAGCTTTTTTTTTCGCCGGACAAGTAGTTCTGGAGTTCGGCCGAAACCGGGATATTGGCAGAAGTGGTAGGAAGTTTTCATCAAAACAGATGTGACTTATAGGGGTAAACACACATGATGAATCCATATCTGAACTTGGTTTTCTCAGATTATTAGCTATTCGGCATTAATCTGATTCTGAATTTTAATTCTACAAATGTTCAAGGAGTCTGGCGATGACAGGGATCTGGCTAAGACAAGACCCAGTTGTCTGGATTAGATATTGAATTTTTGGGATCCCATCGAAACCTTTGGTCTTTTTTTCTTGGCTATCGAATGAAATATTTCATATTTTTCTAAACTTATTAAGATTTCTAAGAAAAGCAAAAACGGAAATCGTTCCTCTTTTTGTGTTGAACGTAATTTTTGTCAGGAAAACTATACTAGCCTACTTTGTTTTAACAGTCAATTAAAACAAGAAAGGTGTCGATGGGATCCCAAAAATCTAATATCTGATTCAGACAATCGGGTCTTATCTTCGCCAGATCCAGTCTTGGACAAGCTAATCATCAGAAAAACCAAGTTCAGATATACCTCTATAAGCCATATCTAGTTTGATGATACTGACCGAGACTTCCTGCCGATTTCCGACCGAACTACTAGTCCAGAAAAAATAATAATTCAGAAACAAAACCAGAGTATCGCCTCATCCCTTTATCCCTATAAAGAACATCTAATCAACTTTGAATAAAAGTTTGAATCCGGTTACAACGGGATTCCGGGATAATTATATGTCCGGGTAAAAAACCATTGTCATATACCGATTCAGCCTCTCTTCTTACCAGTAAATCTATCATCTAATCGAACTTTTGCTTTTAACAAATTTACCGGTTTTGGCGGATTCCGGGCAAACTAGTTGTCCCGCGAGAAAATGATTTTCACCATCGTGTTCGGCATGTCTTTTTACCCATAAATCAAACATTTCATCAACTTCAAATAAAACTTTTACTTTTAACCAATTTTCCGGTTTCTGACGGATTCCAGACGAACTACTTGTCCGGCGTGATAATGGTTTTCACTATCGTGCTCACCATGCCTTCTTACCCCATAATCGACTATCACATTAGCTGTTTAAAAATATTTTGTTTGTCCCTTAATTTGAACCCCCTCCCCACCCCTAAGTATGGAGCTACATAGCCCATCTACGAAATTGACCTTACCCTTGACCCAATGAATCCTCACGCCAAGTTTCATCAAAATATCTAATTGCCTTCGAGAGTTATCGTGCTTACAGACGGACGGACGGACATTTTTGCGATGTCACAGGTATCCCTCCACTTACGTTTTGGGATCCCAAAAACGGGTTTTTACCAATCTTTAAAATACTCGAACTTACCAAATTATTGGTACTAAGGATGTTTGGAAGGAGATTTAAATCGGGAGTTTGGTTGTTGGTTTTTGGTTGTTTTTTTGTAGGTGAGTGAAGGAATAAGTTTTAAGGTTTTTTGTTGTTTTTTCATTGAAGTAATTTTTTGCCACTGTAAGAGAGGACGGTAGAGCATCTTGAAACAGGTAGTGCGTGATTTTAAAAATTTTGTTTTTTGGTGGTTGTTTATTCCTGATCGAACCTATAAAATTTGACTGCTTGATTCGAAGTGGAAAAATTGTACATATTTTGGGTTTTTGCCAGGTTTTAAAAATATGAGTAGATTAATAGTAAAGAAGAAAATATATTTAATGGTTGTAAAATATGGTAGATAAAATTCAATATTGTTAGAAAAAATGAAAAAAGGGTAGATTTAGGTTGTAGGTTTAGATTTTACGGAGAAAGGGTTTTTGAATGAGAGAGTGAGTTTTGATGAGAATATTTAATATAAAAATTAAAATTTTGAAAGGAGAAGTTAAATTTTGAGTTGATAAATGACAAAGATAATAGGTTTAGATGAAAGTGTAGGTGACGTTAAAGTAGGGTAAATTTTTACGTAAATTTTGTAGTAGCGTCACTGAGTTGGAGGTGGAGACGTAGCCACTTGTTTTGGTTCAATCCAAAGCAAGAACAAATGAAAAAGAAGCTACGCGGGAAAAAAAAAATTTATAAAAAAAAAAAAAAAAAAAGGATGATTTGTGCTAAGGATTGCTACCTACCTATTTAATATACCACTACAATATTAGTAAGTTGCAGCTGAAGCTCTAAACAGCGACCCTTGCTGCCCATTTCAATCCACTACCAGTGACTGAACTGGATGCTTCTCATGGAATAGCTCCAATCCGCCTGACGGACCATCCTCACTGGCTTCATCTTCCAAATCCCTCCCCCCTTTCCCGAGCGGACCAGATCACCAAGGCCTGTCTATAGTATATACTCTAGTCCAAAAGACGCCAGTGATTCTCAGGAAGAAGGAGCAAATGTGTCCGTAACGTCTCAAAGTCAATGACTCAAATCCCGAGTCAGCGCAGCTGTGACACCGTTTCTTCCGTTCTTCCGCAGGTAACCGGAGATTCTGCATCGGATGGGAGAGATATTCATCAAGTGTATGGACAAGAAGATAAAGAGCAAGAACTACATGATTCAAAAACTAATTACGAAGGTACATAAACAAAATAAATTTAATCTCGGAACATACAAAAATAAAACCCAAACAACAGGTAAACTAAGGGATTGCGAACTCGTCACCGCAAATGCAAATCCTGTCAGCTTTGCCTGAGAACAGCTTTCTCCTTTCACTTTCATCAGAGGTGAAGTGAGGAGGTAGTGTGCTCCGTTCACCTCACTAATAATCTGGCCGCCCATTCCCTCCGCACCCCACAAGATTAACAGGACAAAATCAACAGATAACTGCACTTTCAGGGGAGAAGAAGAAGCAAACCGAAGCCAAAACTGCCAAGCAAGTTCATCAACAAAACTAAAGAAACCTCACCAAGCAAATGAAACAAGCGGAAATGCAACAGCCAAACACAATAAATCATAGTCCGAAAGATAAGTCTCCCAAAGCAAAACTTGGACCAAAATACTAGTGTTAGGCGATATTCGATACTGATAACAATAGATGGATATAATGGACCAAATATCGATCTTTAATACCGAAACGTAAGCATCGATATCGAAAACGATATTTCTTCATTCATAATTATTGTAAATAACCCAACATAACCTACATTTATATATCCGAAACTGGAACAATATGTTTTCCGTAATTCAGTTCATTTCTTCCGAGTTTGAGACAATGCAAGATGCTATTTAACGAAAATTTTATTCTTAAATTTTGGGAAATATCGATATCGATACATCGAAAGTGAAAATATCCATATATCGATGTATCAAAAAATACAAATATCGCCCAACACTACAAAACGCCAAGCCACTTCACATACAAAATACCAACCAAAGCTCGAACATTCAAGTGAGACAGAGGCATCCATCAACGTGAGACAAGCTGAAGTCAATTCTGTGAGTGCCAACCAAACCAGATAAAAATATAAACCAGGAGACAAGCAAAATTAAATCCGAACAAAGACCAAACAAACCTCAGAACATGCAAAGAGACAGAGACGCCCTTCAACATACGACAAGCTTTAATCAACATCAAAATCAACAGGATAGTAAAAATGGAAGAAAAGATAACCGAAGGTGAATTTTTAAAATGTTGATACATATAAAACAGTGACTACATTGTTCAGACCAGTTCGACACTGCTTCACAAAGGGTGTTTCAACTAAATCACGGCAAGGAATTAGGTTTGAACGAGGTGATTCTTAATGAAATTTAACATTCTTTTAATTAAAAGCATCGGAGAGGAATTTGCTTTTTCAGAGTGTAAACTGTTATTTTAGCTTGAATCTGGTATTTTTCCTTCGTGTTTAATAACGTTTAAACTTAGATATATCTTTAAGAAGGGAAGGCTTTTCTTTCCTTAGTTAACTTTATGTTTTCTATCATCTAGTAAATCACGGCTAGGAATTAGGTTTGAACGAGGTGATTCTGTATGAAATCAATATTCTTTTTAATTAAAAGCAATGGAGAGGAATTTGCTCTTTCAACGTGTAAACTGTTATTTTAGCTTCAATCTGGTATTTTTCACTATTTTTAAAGTTAGTAGATCTTCATGAAGAGAAGGCTTTTCTTCCCTTTGATAACTCTATAGTTTCCATCATCTCGTAAATCACGGCTAAGAATTAGGTATGAGTGAGGTGATTCTTCATCAAATTCAACATTCTTTTAATTAAAAGCAATGGGGAGGGATTCGCTCTTTCTACGTGTAAACCAGGTGTAACTATTATTTTTAGCTTCAATGTGGTATTTCCCCATCGTGCTTAATTATTTAAAGTTCCCTTAGTTAATTCTATGTTTTACACCATCTATGGTGAAAGGCAAAGAAAACGGAATCCTAGCTCAGGTTTGAAATGAGGTTGAAGAAGCAAAATCATGTCATTCCAAAATACAAGACCATGTCTTTGTTAAACCTGTCTTTGTTAAACCTACTCTATTCAAATTATTTACTTTTTGTCTGAACCTGATTTACAAAGGGTGCTTTTGGTTGGTAACTCCCTTAACTCTATGTTTCTAATCTTCAATTAAATCAAGGCAAGGAATTAGGTCATTCTTTATGAAATCCAACATTCTCTTAATAAAAGCAATGTGGAGGAATTTGCTCTTTCCACGGGTAAACAAGGTGTCACTGTTATTTTAGCTTCAGTTTGGTATTTTCCCATCGTGTTTAATTATTTTTAAAGTTAGGTAGATCTCTATAAATGGAAGGTTTTTCTTCCCTTAGTAACTGTATGTTTTTCATCATCTGTTAAATCACGTCAAGGGAATCCCAGCACAGGTTTGAAATGAGGTTGAAGAAGCAAAATCCTGTCATTCCATAATACAAGGCCATGTCTTTCTTAAACCTGCTCTATTCAAATTATTCCTTTTTTATCTGAACCTGCTTCACAAAGGGTGTTTTTGATTAGTAACTCCCTTAACTCTATGCTTCTAATCTTCCCCTAAGTCAGGGAAAGGAATTAGGTGATTCTTTATGAAATTCAACATTTTTTAATTAAACGCATTGTAGAGGAATTGCCCCTTCAGCGTATAAACTGTTATTTTAGCTTCAATCCGGTATTTTTCCATGTTGTTAATTGTTATTAAGCTAGATAAATCGTTCTGAAGATAGGGCTTTTCTGGAAATTCGAAACGGTTTGAGGTTGAATACCCGTCATATAATTAAAGAAAGGAAAGGTTAGTGAAGTAAACATTATAAACAATAAGCGGAAGAGGTAGTATCCACACAGTCAGGAGTTTGAAACCTTTAACACAAGGATACGCAATTTCAAAGACAATATCCTACTTTGGATATTAACTAAAAATATTACAGAATATTTCCGTTCTGACCTTCAAGTGTTATTTCTTTCATCAAAAGTACTTTGCAAATCCTGTCACACTTGGAGGCCCAGAAAATAGTTTTAATGTTTTTTCCCTTTGTGTTTTTCTTCATTTGTGGTGCTGTATACATTTTGTCATTGATCGCTAATTGTCTTTTTTCTCTTTTGTTCTTTTTTTCTTTTTCTTCCATTTACTCCGTTTCTTGTTCAGTTTGAATGTAACGGGTTAGAAAGAATTTACATACATAATATGATGTATTTTTACCAGATAATTTAAAGTATATTATCGGTTGAAAATGTAGACCCTTCTGTTATACTTTATAAAACTTCTGACAAGGCTGACAACTAACAGCCGGCAGTCAACGACAGAGCAACAAAAAGTTTTGGGTCATCACAATACAATAGTTGCGTTTTTGATCGCCTGTGTAAGTTCCCCTGTGAGTTCACAATTGTTTTTAGACTCAGTTCGCCTGACGCCTTCGCCGTTTCAAGACGCAGGTGAATAAAAACGGAAAATAGGCATCCCGGCAAATCGTTCATAAAATCGCCTAAATAAGTTAGTAAAGGGTAGTTATATTTGACAGTGAAAAGGCAATTCTTGCAGTTGAAATATACAAGTTGTAATCATCCATTTCCGAACAGACTTTCCAGGACTTTCAATTTTGTTGGGATAATTTATTCATGACAGGCGACCTCGGACCGGGAACTGTGTCTGCGTCACAGTTCGCAGTTTCACTTGCAGGTGTTGTAGAACCGAGAACTGACACGGTCTCCGTTCCAGCTAAAACGACAATTAAACAAACTGCGAACACGGAAGGCGATAGAAAACGAGAAATAAGAATAATTGACATCAGGAACGGCAATCAAAAACGCAACTAATGAAGCAACCGGCTGTAAACCTGTGAAGAGGCACTTCCATGCGAATTAGCTACCATACCCAAAGAATACGCATTCCCAAAAAGCCAACATGAGAACAAGCATTTTAACCAAATCATAGTTTCGACTTCGAACTTTGCTCAGAGAGGATATCTTTTACCAACTGTACAGCTGATACCGCTGTACCTGGGGCAGTAGTGACACCATAGCCTCCATGACCATACTGATGAACAATCTATATAAAAGAATATGTATAAATGTAGGAATGTATGCTGTTATTCATGATGCTGGACCCCTGAGGAAACATTTTTTTTTTCGTTAATAGTCTGGGTTCTGTGTCGTCTTACTTGTTTGTTTCTCTACTAAGTCATAGGCCAGACCGGATTCTGGCCGAATATCAGTCGACAGGAACACAAAGTGAAGTTTACTGATCCAGTGTGTTATTTGGGCACTCTAAGCGACTGCAACAAAAGCTTTAATTCACAAAATTTCCGGTATCTTCCGGATTCCGGACGAACAACTACTTGTCAGGCGCAATAAACGAATTTCAGACACTAGCATATCAGCCCAACCCCCTCTTTTTCACTCCCTAATCTGGAAGCCCCTCCCTCAAATCAAAATACAGGAGTACGGTGCCCGTTTTCAACCCTAACCTGTACCCAAAGGACCCTAACACCAATTTCAACAATATACCTCAACTCGTTCAACAGTTATCGTGCTAACATACAAACAGACAGACGGACGGACTAACATTGCGGAGTCACAGGCATCCCATCCCGTCACTACGTCTGAGATCTATGAGTTTTGACTTTAAGACTTAATTACTGTCGTTTGGTAACTATTCTGAGCCTGTAACTTATCTTGATTGTTTAATTGTGTTGTGTTTCCCTTGTTAGTTCACCTATTTCTGCGAAGACGATACGGGTAAGGCCTCTGAGGTTTTCATGAAAAGTTTGAACATCCGGCCGGAAGGATGCGCATGATACTGCATTTTGGAAAGCATCATCGAACTCTTGCCTGGGTCCAAAAATAATGTATTTTGTTTGTGGAAGATCCAGAGACTTTTATTATCTGAGTAACAGAGCTAAGTCCCAAATTATGCAGCCAAGCTTCCGTTTCTTCAAACAATCTTTCTGCTTTCCAGTCGAAAGCTCTGTTAAAGAAGGAAAACCGGAAGGCGCCAGGTTCAAGCTGAAGGTGGAGTCAAATCTAAATGTACTGAAGATGTGAGACTGTTCCCTGGCTCCGTAGCTGAAGTGCCTGCTTCCAGTGATAAACAGACAAATTTACAGAATCAAGTAGTATTTTCTCAGACGTCCGAAAGTGATGCCGTCTAATGTTACTAACCGTTTCTATTCATGCTTTCTGTTGAGTTTATCATTCCATTTCTGCGCTTCGCATCGAGACTGAGAAATTGTACCACGTGTGTCTGCTGAACTTCAAAAGTTCTCTAAATGATAAAGAAATCGGAGCTTAGCTCTTGGGCTACTCCTGTCCAAGCTGTGATTATTAGAAAGTTGTCCTGCGGCAAGGAAATGCACTGTTGAACTGATATCATTTTTTGGGATCCCAAAACTTAAGTGGAAGGATACTTATGACATCGCAAAAGTTGTCCGTCTATCCGTCCGTCCGTCTGTCAGCCCGATAACTCTCGAAGGGAATGAGATGTTTTGATGAAAATTGGTAAGGAAAGGAAATGCACTGTTGAACTGACATCAGTTTTTGGGATCCCAAAACTTAAGTGGAAGGATACTTATGACATCGCAAAAGTTGTCCGTCTATCCGTCCGTCCGTCTGTCAGCCCGATAACTCTCGAAGGGAATGAGATGTTTTGATGAAAATTGGTATGAGGATAATTTGGGTCAAGGCTAAGGTCAAGCTCCTAGATGGGCTCTGTAGCCCTACATTTAGGGGTGGTTCATATTTAGGGGCAAACAACATATTTTTAAACAGCTAATGGGATAGTCGATTATGGGGTAAGAAGACATGCTGAAGACGATGATGAAAACCATTTTCTCGTCGGACACTAGTTCGCCCGGAATCTGAGCAAACCGGAAAATTTGTTAAGAGCGAAAATTTTATTTGAAGTTGATTAGATGATAGATTTAGGGCCAAGAAAAGATGCTGAGTATGTATATGACAATAATTTTTTACCCGGACATTTAATTCGTCCAGAATCAGGTTGAAACCGGAGATTTTATAAGTTAAAGTTTTATTTGAAGCTATTAGATGTTCTTTGGGATAAGGAGATACGCTGAATTCGTTTCTGAACTGTTCTTTTTTTTTCTGGACAAGTAGTACGCTCGGAATTTGGCCGAAACCGGAAATTTGGCAGAAGTATAAGGCAGGAAGTTTCGGTCAGTATCATCAAAATAGATACGGGGTATATCTGAACTTGGTTTTCTCAGATGATTAGCGTGGCGAAGACTGGATCTGGCGAAGACAAGACCCAACTGTCTGGATCAAATATTAGATTTTTCGGACCCCATCGAAACCTTAGGTCTTGTCGTACTAAGCCCTTCTTGAGATATACCGTTTTAAATGTTTAGATGGGTTTAACTTCAGTATTCCGGTACACAGTGAAAGCAAATCGGACACAAACTGTGAGACAACAGAGGGTCCTCGGAGATGTGGGGCTAGCAACTTTAATCAATGTATGTACCCAATTTCTTTGCAATTCATTTGAGGTTAAGGAATGTTCATTCCCATGTCTATCACGGACAGGAACCCAGAAATAAGAATCGGTTGTTCGAACATGGTCATCTTCTGGGATGAGAGGTCAGAAAATGTTGCTATTATGTGTCGCCTTATTTTTACCGATACAGGGCGGGAGAGAATTCGTTTCCGTTCTAACAAAACTACCACTCAATTTCAAGTCATTATCTTAGTGATCCACTAGCAGCAGTGGAGAAACGAAAAGTATAGTATTATAATATAGCCAAAATAGATAGATAGATAGATAGATCAATGTATTTAAAAAGCTCACGGGCCATATACACGAACAGACAAAAACAAAAATATAACTTAAACAATCAGACTCCTTCTTAACTCGAAAGATTTATCTAAGTACACGCCCACTCGAGTAATAACGGTAGGGTTACTATTGCTCAAAATTTCAGGATTGATAAAATCACGCCCTCTAGATAAATTTTCCATAAATCAGAAAGTTTCGGGCATCTACGGAGGAAATGGTCCAAATTTTCTTCCTCCTTCTCACAAAGTATAGTATAGACAAAATATTGATCAAGACTTGAAAAGCCCTCTTGGTTTAGTTTTGGGGTAAAAGTTATCGTGTATTTCGTAAGTTAATTCTCTTTCATGTTTTCCTTTCTTTTTCTCCTTTTCTCTTATTATTTACTCCGTCTTCGTGCTTATTTTATAAATAAAATCATCATAATCAATTAACTGTTTACGCAACGACTACAAACAATAATGCAACACAATGACCTAGTTTTAAAAGTATTATTGCATACGGTCTATCGATAGTAGTATGAAAAGCCACGGAGAGCTTTATTAACACGGTTTTATAATATTGCAAGTTTTTGTCCGTCACGATGTCCGCAATCGTGGTTAGGTTAAACTTCAACTAGCTAGCTGCAAAGTCACTATATTTTTTTGCATCCCTTCTTCCTCTGTTCTACTTTCTCTTCAACACTGAGCGAAAGCACTTGATAAGGTAATCAGAGAAATGTATCATCAACATTTAAAAAATTAATACTTCTTGGAATCCTACACCATTTTTAAAGTTTCGAGGGATTTATAACTTCAGTGTTAAAATGGTAGCAAAGAAACTAGACTAAAGTGTGGTGCCGCAACCCGAATGTCGAAGAACCTGACAATAATGTCTTTGCAACATTTCACGTTCGGTAATCAAACAAGAGCTACGAGCTCATATGGCACTTTTTACGACTCGGTAATGCAAGGTAAAGTAAACTACCCCCTTCAACCCCAATTGGTTCGGACCTAGTTTTAGGATATCAAGTATGTGTCGAATGTGAGCATTTCCGAAAATTCCAGTATCCCCCCCCCCCTTACTCGGATCAAGTCCGGACCCTAAAATATGTCATCTACCGAATATATTTTTCGATCCCCAACAAGATAGCTTCAGGGGGTCTTGTTTATCGCATTATATTTTTGTTATGTAGTCTATGTAGTACAAATAAATGATCTTTTTATTACGCACGGTTTTGTGCCGTCATCGATCATGGATGTTAGTATTGTGCCGAACCAAAAAGGTCGTGGTTGCGATACTTCAAAATCTGATAACTATAGCCCGATAACTTCCGCTTCAGTTACTTCTAAATTGCTTGAAAAATTGTGCTTATGAGATTGTCTGATTGTTTGCGAACAAGTGATTTTCAATTTGGGTTCAAGTCTTCACACGGAGTAGAATTTGCTATTTTTTTTTAAGTTTGTAACTGAATATTTCTGGCACCTGTATTTGCGTAGCTTCGTTGATTCGACTAAGGCATGTGACGGAATTAACTATGGTAAAATTCCGAGAATTTAGCAAGAATAAAATTTTCGTTTAAAGTTTAACTGAAAAGCCAATTTATTTTTATACGTTTGTTTTGAACACACAGAATTATTTTGACTCATATAAGGGATTTTTGTTTTTACGTCACGTAGTCTAGTAGCGACGTTTGGAATCTCCGCTGGCTGCACGACAAAAAACTTCACGGCGAGTCGCGGAAAATTTGAATGTCTGCAAAAGCGTGCGTTTCAATGGCTAACAAAGCGAAGATTCTGTTGATTCCAGATTGCAGAATCACATCCGAAGATAGCCCTCTGTTCCGTGCAACCGCGAATAGGTTTCCTTTGTGAAAAGACACAGTCAACAGAGAATTTGGCCGGCATTCCACCAAGTTGATTAGCAAGTTCGAGTTTTCAACTCGTCAAGTTCTTCCTTCATTGCGAATGCCAAGTTTTTCCTGGTCACTGTCACTTCCCATGTTACTTTCATCTTCCTGGCTTGAAGAATGTAAATCCGCCGTGACTTGTTATTACGGCAATTGGCTGCCGCTGTAGTTGCTAAACCTTTCAAACATAGAGCTATGTCCATATAGAAGTACAACAGTTGCGGAAGAGAAATTACGTCAGCCAAAATTCAAGAATCGTGGATAACAAAGTAACGAAGTAAAGCGTTTTTGTCGGTTCTTGTAGCCTAATTAAGTAAAAATATGATGAGTACTCAGACTGTCGTATCTTAGCCCTATTCTGTTAACCTTTAATTATTTTAGACTCACAATAAACAAGAATAGAATTACGGAAAACATATTGCTCCAATTTTGGATATATAAGTGTAGGTTAGGTTGGATTGTTTACACTAATTACGAATGAACAATAAATATCGTTTTCGCTATCGGTATTTACGTTTCGATATCGATATTTGGTCCGATATTTGAGACAGCCATTTCATTTGTGTAGGATGTGCTAAGAGTGAAACTTGGCAGGCATATTTAACTTGGAAAAAGAACGTTTGAAAGTTTGTTGATTTCGAACTTAGCTATTTTCATGCACTTGCTGTGGCTAAATATATCTACCACTTAGCCAAAGTAGGTAAGTAAGGAATGACAAGATTCTCATTTTATAGAGCCAACCATTCCTTAAAGTACTCATCTTATCCACAAAGTACAGAAAATACTTTTGAGCAAAATATATATTTTCACGATCCCCATGAGCCTATGATTTGTTACACACAGGTTTTGCCTCGGGTTTTGCTTCAAAATGAATATACAGCTCCCTTAATCCCCGCACTTTCTTCAACTTAAGGTATTTTAAAGTATTTGAATACTTTAAAACTATGCTGTGCTTTCAATAAATAACCCACGGTTTTTGCTGTTTTAAGCCTTTTCCGAGATCCATTGACTTGTAGCGAAAACAGGGAAACAATTTACATAACAGGTTTTCCTGATGGAAAAACTTCTCGCAGGCAACCGTCGACGGCGTGATACACATCGAAAGTAGCAAAACACGGCAAGTGAGAAAATCAGCGTTTGTTAGAGGGGTTAGAATGTACCGTACGAAACGGGGGTCTCCGGGTTTAGAAATATATGCAGTGATTATGGAGGTTGCGTTAGTATTATGGGTAAGACAGGTCCTTTAAAGTGCACATCTTGACGAACAAGACTAAAGGTTTCGATGGGATCCCAAAAATTCAAGATTTTAATATTAAAATTCAGAAACAGATTAAGGCCAAATAGCTAGTCATCTCAGGAAACCAAGTTAATAGAGATTCAGCTTGTGTGTTTACCTCTAAGTCACATCTATTTTGAGGAAGACACATCTATTCCAGACGAACTACTTGTCCGACGAGAAAATGGTTTTCATAATCGCGTTCAGCATGTCTTCGTACCCCGTAATCGACTATCTTATTACCTGTTTAAAAATATTTTGTTTGCCCCTTAATTTGAACCCCACCCCTAAATGTATGGCTACATAGCCCATCTACGAACAACCTTACACTTGACCCAAAGAATCCTCACACCAAGTTCCATCAAAATATCTCATTCCCTTCGAGAGTTATCGTGCTCAAAGACGGACGGAAAGACGGACAACTTTTGCGATGTCATATGTATCGCTCCACTTACGTTTTGGGGTCCCAAAAAGTAAAAAAATACTTTTGACCAAGCGATACATATTCATGATGCCCAAGGCCCGTACAAAAATTTTGGTATGTTAGATGGACTGTTACAGTCCATCGCTTCAGCTAACAGGATGTTATATTCTATCAGACAGGGTACGTTGACATATTCCCCAACAGGACCGTTCATAGAGAGAGCAAAACAGACTGTTGGATGAACTTTCGATGTCCATCGATAAAACAGACCGAAAGTTCAACAGTATGTCAACAGACTATCAGTTAAACAGTCTGTTACAGATAATCAGAATAGGATGTAGATACGCTGTCGAACGACTTGATGAAGATGAACATCATTTCTCCCAATCTAGCAGAACATCTGACGTACTTCTGACGGACTTAATGATCGAGTACTCCGTTTCTCTTTTTTTATTGCACTTCACACACGTCTGAACATAAGATAGATGGCAGCTAATCTGAGAGCGGTCTTCCTGCCTACAGGCAGAGACACCTGGGATTCACTATGTCGTTGGTCTTGGTACACAGTTGTTCTCGTATGGTGGGGCTATCATCTCCCAGCTAGTTGAAGGTTAGATTCTAACCATATAGACGTGTCGCGGATTATATTGATTTATTCGATCTATAAGTCATCAAACGTTCTGGTTCTTCGATTATTACCTCTTGTTCATCCAGACGGATGTTTTTCTTATTCTTTCGTTGTTAGTTTCTTCCTTGCGGTCGCTTGTTAGTTTCTTCCGTGACAATATATTTTGATCACTGGGGGCCGGCAGGGATACGAGCTCGTTAGCTCGGCCCCAAATCTAAATCCTCAAAAAATTACTGAAAGGTGGGGAACCACATGCCCGTAAGGTTTTAAGATGTCCGACATATGGATAGTACTTCCGTTATAACAATGTTGCGTACATATGCATGACCTCTTTGTTAAACCGAGAAAAATCTAAACTTTTGGTCTCAGGTAAGGAGAGCAAAAAAAAATTCAGTCGAATAGTACGGGTTTTCTCTACCAAATACGAAGGGTTTATGATGAGCCTTAAAAAAGTATCAATATTTATTACAGCTGATTTCTCTATTCGCAATCACGACAAGCTAGCGGTCTTGAAACGAAAACTGTCCCTGATCCTGGTGGAAAACGGCCTTTTTGCTTCGTCATGCAATGGCAGATCAGTTTAGGAAATTTAGCGGCTTAGTGACGTTATCATCTGATAAGTTTCGTCAATCATGGCATGCGGTCCCAAAGGATCCCGTGGTTTTATGACGATTTTATCAACTGACAGATGGCTGGACGAGGGTTCAAAGATTTGGGGTGTTCGTACGAGGACTTCGGAGATGGTGACGACAAGGGTGACGAGTACCTAATCTGAAGGGTGTAGGCAGTCTAAAAATAGGAATCTAAATTACGTGAAATAATTCACGTATTCATTGAAGTAACTTGTAGGCAATTTAGCACTGCGGATTCTTCATCGTGGTGGTGAGTTGACAGATGATTGACACATTGCCTCCCTCCCCCATCTGCACATGTCTGCATCGATCTCAAAAAGAGAATAATATAGCTCAGAGATTATGTATTTATTATTGTATTTTTTGGCTACTTCAACTGTGCTACACATGACTGATATCAGTAAACGACCTAGAAATGCTAATGGTCAGCAGAGGAGATCAAGGTTGTTCCGGAAAGGACTTCAGAAATACTTCACCTTCTTTTCCGCCACACCACTTAGTCAAGATCGGTGTCATTGTATGTTTGTTAAAAACGACCAATATCTTACACCAAGCTGATCTGTCTGTAGGAGTCTGTCCCTAGACCTGAAATGCGAAGCATCGGGTTTCAAATACCGTGCCTGAAAACTGAGACGATCCACAAAACTAATGCTTGGAGACGGATTTTCACGGCGACGTTTTGCCATGGGAATTTTGTTGTCAAGGAAATTCCTTATAGGAATTCGAACGTACGTGTTTACCAGTTACTCATGATATCCCATTTATGGTCCCACTAATTTAATCTACCGGCTGTTAAGAAAAACGAAATTGAACTAAACTACTACCTGTTGGGGGTGAGAGGGGGGGAGGGGGGTGAGCGTTTTTTTCTATTAGGGTGGGGCCTGGACCTTCATAATGGGTAATGCTCACAATTTAGGTTGTGTGTTGTCGCTTTTTTTCAGGCTAGGTCGATAGTAGGCTAGGTTGATAATTAAGAGTTGTCAAATTCCATTCTTATTTCTCAGTCAAATCTGGTGTTAGTGAGTAGCAGCGAAAGTCGTTAGGACCATCATTTGTTGCAAAGTATGCAAGTGTTGTTTATAAACTAATGTTCGTAAAAAAAAAAAAAATCGTACCTTTTCCCCAAAATGTCCTTCTGTCTGTGACCCCGATAACTCCCAAACAGTGAGGAATATTTTGCCGGAAATGGTACACGGCAGTGCTTCCACTCGACCTTTTTCGAAAAATAGACACAAAGTGAATTTACAGTAACAAACAAGTGCGCAAGCGCTCAGACGTGGAGTGTGAATGTAAAATTTTAATCGCATCTTATAGACAAACAGCGTTGGAACCAAGACATTTCACTTCCCACTAGCCAAAAAATACTGAAATTACCTAATTTGAAATCTTCCCAGTTTAAAAGCTATTAAAGCACAATGGACACTTCTAATGCTTTACGTTGTATTAAATGCTTCACAAATAAAGATTTCCGACTTCCTTTAGAAGGCGCTACGAAAATCGGCCGTTTTCTTGTTATCCCTTGACTTTACCTCTCTGGCATTTCGGCGATCCAGATCTTAGGAGCTGGGATATCGTGGCAGGAAATTCAAAAACTCCCAGCAATGCTTGATAGAAAAGGATATATTTGAGATGTCATCAAAGTCAAGCCGTAGATGCAGTTTAACTGATTGTTCTAGTGTTTCATCAGACGTTCCATGGCTTAAATTGTTCATTAAACGTTTTACTTTGTGGAATAGTGTTGTGAAGCTCGATTAGCTTGCTTTACAAAATGTACCAGAATATGCAATAAGCTTATAAAAAATGACATAGCTACAAAAATCATTCAAAAACAAATAACCTATTCAAATCTGAATTATACAAGCTGGTTTATGCATAAAATAAAGATCTACTAAGTATTATAAGAAACATCACTTTTATCTTTGTCCAAGCTAGTAAATTGAGCATGTACTTGCCCAAAAAATTACGCTTTGAAATATCACAGAGAGGAAACTGTTGAAAAAGATGCTGATCTCGGGGGTAAGCATTGTTCCTAGGTTGTTAAAGAGTGGGGTTGGGGTAGTTTGATGTGCCCATTGAACTTTAAACCGCATTACATATCCAAAGAAGATCTTGCTAGCCAGTCCGACACTTTAAACCTCTTTTCCATTAGCAAGGTAATGACAAGTGTAATAAAACCAAATCGTTTTATTGCCTGATACCCCCCTTGTCAATTCATTAGGATCGGCATATCCTCTATCATATGACAAAACCGTCCAGTTATCAACTGATAATTAAAGTACGCCGCGTGGTCTTATTTGTTGCTGTTACACCAAAATCCGCATCTATACATAAATATCGACCAGTAAACACGAGTTGAACTTGAGACATGTCATAGACGAACAACACTCAGCGGAAATCTGTTCCCAGTTACCCAGGAACAGGAGCGTGGGTGGGGGGTGGGTCGGGACCCATCAAACTGCATATCTAGACCTAAACAGCCTCGACTATACCAACTTAGAGTTTAATTACAGTCAAAAACTTTACTCATGTGCTAACTGAGCCCATTTGCTCATCAACGGGAAGGGGGGGGGGGGTGGTTCAACTCCACATATATATTACCAACCCGATCAAAAAAGAACAAGGGACTGTCATCTCCCTATCTCCAGTTATTGTCAAGCTGCAAACATTAAAAAACGGGCAATCTGGGCTCAATTGCCCCTGAACCAAGTGGGGGTGGGGTTTGGGGCCCCGCAAAAAGCAAAAAGAGACTCCAATGCTCACAAACCTACCAAGTTTCAACTTGATACCTGTTGATTCCTGTCACGGGTAACGAACTTTACTCCTTTGCAATCTGGGCCCAGTTGCCCTTGAACGGGGTGGGTGGGGGAGGTACAACTTTGAAAGTAATTTCCCAGCCCTAGGATCTACAAGTACAAGGGATTTCATCGTCCTATGTCCCGGTCTGGTCAAGTTATGAATTATTCACTGGGCAATCTGTGCCCATTTGCCCCTGAGCCGGGTGGGTGTGGGGGGTGGGACCACCAAAAGGCACAACTATACCCCAATGCCCACAAGTGTACCAAGTTTGAACTTGATATTTGCACCTGTTCACGAGTTATGAGCTCCACAAAATACGGTGAAAACCGGAAACCGATAACCGAAAGACGGAAGCTGCTACAGCGCTCGCAATAGTGGATTGTTCCAAGGAATTCTCCACTAAAAATGGTGCAATCATCAGGCCCGTCCCTACAGAATTTACAAAACCAATTTATATTCGAACCTATCCCTGCAAGACATTGCTTTAAAAAAATAAACCTGTTTTATGCTAAAATAAGTAGATCTTTGCACAAAATCAGCCTTTTTTCTGCTGTGCGTCACAGGGTGAAAATCACGATTTGTTAACTGCATTTATGTCGTTCTGAAAAGATCGAAACAAACAACTGTGATTCTTACAAGCTCAAATCATACGATTGTCATAAGATTATGACTCTACGTAAACATACCGCCAGAAACAGGTTATTTTCAATTGAAATTCACCGCTAGGTAACTGCGGAGGTGTTACTAGCCAATTTTCTTTGTGGCGGGGGGGGGGGGGGGTATTTACCGACTAGTTGGTCATTTTTACCGACTGATTTTCAGAAAAAAAAAACTATTCTTAAGAAAAAATCAGCTGTTTTTAAGAAAATCCACGTTCTGAAAAAATCGACTGTTTTTCATAAAAACTGTTTGTTTTTGTTTTTTTTAAATGTCTGTTCTTCGAAAAAAAAACGACTGTTTCAAGGAAAACGTTGGCTATTTTTCAGAAAAAATCGAGTGTTTTTATGAAAAATAGCGGGGCTTTGCGCCT
Organism: Branchinecta lynchi; assembly: GCA_023053575.1. NCBI lineage: Eukaryota > Metazoa > Arthropoda > Branchiopoda > Anostraca > Branchinectidae > Branchinecta > Branchinecta lynchi. The sequence goes on along the minus strand of JAKZAP010000012.1, from coordinate 10,560,684 downwards.
AATCAATTTTTGTTCGAACGAGTGGCCCACAACATTCTGTGGGGCGTCCCCCCTCCCACCATACGCAAGGCCTCTGGGTAACTGTCTTATCTGGAAAGCTTAAAACATACGTCGGCCATTGTAACAAGCTACAAACCTACGACTGTCTCGTATACGACTAGAAAATGTCTTCGTAAAATTCGACAAAAAAAGTCATTTGCAGGGTTAATTCACGACTTGGTGTGATTCTGACAGGCTCAAAACATACAAATACCCAATGGAGGAAAATACTGTTGGCGCCAAAACTCTGATTTCATGGGAAGTTTCGCCATGGGGAGGTTTATTGGCGGGATCTTTCCAACTAAGCCACCTAATATGTGACATTAGTCACATATTAATCACAAAGGAGTAAATTAAAAGTTGCAAGAAAGTCTCTTGACTCCTATGACATGGCCTTCAACTAATCTTGCTTTTAAAGAATGTGGGATACGTTTGAGAAATCAGGTATTATTAATAAGCCTGTAGGATAGGCCAAAAAACTCTGGCCGAAACTCTCTTGCCACAAATGGTCAACTGTCTCAATCCCCCAAATTAAAATGGATGGCAAACCATCACTCTATACACAATTGATAAAAACACCACTTGTCACATCAGTTTATGTAACGTTCTTCCAAATTTGATAACTGTCAAATCTTCCCGTCAGTCGCAGGAACCTGGACAGTATCTTCAGGTGAGACATTCTCAGCATAGCATAGCATGTAACTCTCAAGAGTGGACTGTGCAATAATTCTGGTCGTTGTCTTGCCCACGCTGGGCAATCATGAACAAAATGTGTACTGGTCTCTTCATTTGTTCCGCAATCGATGGAAGTTGTTTTCTCTATATTTATGTTTTCCTAGGTCTATAAATTCCTTACATACAATCCCTTCGAGAGTTATCGTGCTAACAGAAGGACAGACGGACAATTTTGCGATGTCATAGGTATCCGTAACTAACGTTTTGGGATCCCAAAAATGGGATCTCTGAATGATGAATGTAAAATAATCAGGGTGTTTGAACTGCTGATTCATCAGAAGAGCCGGGACACATGAGGGAGTCATAAAATAGCATGCCACTTTGTGAGCTGTTTTCCGAAGGGTCGTTGGGTTATTCTTGGGCTGCTTCCAGGAGCTGAAACTGGGACGTCTCTGCTGTTTCTGATTGAGTGAGGAGAACATAGCGGGTTTAGCGACTGTGTATTTCGGCCGTGAAATCGTGATCTGCTTACGGATATGGATCCTATCGCAATCCAGAAGAAAAAATTAAGGGTCGAAAGAAAAAAATGATATATGATGAAACTCCGCGAGGCTCGATCTTTTGGTGTGTACACTAAAAAGCATTTAAGTTATTCACAAAATCCTGTGTGTGCTTATCGAATTTGCAGTAAACAATTTCAGTAGTCGACTTTAAAATTTAACGTTTCGAGTCTACCAAATTTCCGGGTTTTGGCAAATTTCGGCAGGACTACTTGTCTGATAAGAAAATAAAGTTCAGAATTGATTCATCGCTTGCTCTTACCTCGATGCGAACCTCTAATCTACTTAAGAATGAATTCTTTTTTTTTTTTTTTCCAAATTTCCTGTTTTGGCCGGATTCCGGACGAACTACTTGTCCGGCGAGAAAATTGAGTTCAAAAACGAATTCAGCATGTCTCCTCACCCGTACACGACTATTTCATTGGGTTTTAAACTTCCTGCCTTCAATTTTTGCCAAATTTCTGGTTTCGGCCGGATTCCGGGGGAACTACTGGTCCGGCAAGAAACCCGGTTCATCAGCGTGTCTCCTTACCCCTATATCGAACCTCTAATCAACTAATCAACTTCAGATGAAACTTTCATTTTTAACAAATTTACCGGGCGAACTACTTGTCCGACGAGAAAATAATTTTCATACATGGATTCAGCATGTCTCCTTACCCCTAAATCGACTATTTGATTAGCTTTTTAAAAATATTTGTTCATCCCTTGATTTGAAACCCCTCCCCCACCCCTAAATATAGGGCTTGCCTTGTACTTTGATCGAAAGGATCCTCACAACAAGTTTGAACCAAATATCTCGATCCGTTCGAGAGCTATCGTTCTAACAGACACGATAGCTCTCGTGTCTGTTACGGACGGACAAACTTTACGACGTCATAGGTATCCCGTCACTTACGTTTTGGGATCCCAAAAAAGAATGAGTACGCACGTTTATTCTCATTGCGATGGCCCTAGTCGGCTTTTTATACAATAAATCTATCTATTTAACAATGCTTTTTGAAGTCTGTGGCTGGGGACGTACAAGGATGGGTCAGATATACTATTTCCGCGACTGCTCTCCAGATTCCCCATCTTCAGGGTGTCTGGATGGTTGATTTTTCAAAAGACCCGGCAATAGATAAGGGGGTCGTTAAATGTTCCCACAATTGCATACGGGTGCCATTCGGCGATTACTTATCGGTTTTCGTATTCACACCCAATTTAAAGACAAATTGACCCTCTCCTTTTTGTTTGTTGGCTGTAATCTACGCTCGCGCCTTGATTCGCTCAAAGAAAAGCCTCGGGAAATAAAATGTCAGAAAAATTCGCTAGCAATGCTTGCGCTTTCAAAGTATCACAACTGGTTCACACTGCTGCGATTTCGCTCAAGATTTTCCGTTATGCGTAATACGACACAAATCTTGCGAGAAGCAACGCAAGGCTTATCGTTTTGTCTAATATGTCGATAACAGTTCGGTTTCTTAATAAAACTATCAGTTATCACATCACAACTATCACACAAATTATCATGGGCCTTTAGGTATCACGAGAATGTATCTTTTGCTCAAAAGTACTTTTTTTACTTTGCAGTTAAGATACAGAATTTAAGGGAGATTTGTAAGCAAAATATTTGAGGCACAAACAATCATGGGCCCTTGGGATCTTAAAAATGTATTGTTTCTTAGCACTTTGCGGTCAAGATTAGCACTTTAAGTAGGTTAGGAACTCACTTGTAAGCAACACCCTTGAGGCAAAAAAGATCATGGGCCCCTGGGAATCGCGACAGTATATCTTTTAGTCAAAGTATTTTTTTTCACGTTGCACTTGAGATACGCACTTAAAGGGGGCCAAAAATGCATGTGCATCCATATACTTGAGCCACAAATGATAAAGGGCCCTTGGCAATCACAAAACTGTATCGTTTCTTCGAAAGTGTTTTATTTTTTCACTTGACGGTTAAGATCGACATACGTGGGTTAGGAATTCATTTGTAAGTAGAGGTGCAAATGATCATGGGCCTGTAAAGTCTGTCTTTGTTTCGGGCCTACTTGAATTTCTAGTGCCCTTAGATAAGGTTTCTTCCCTTGGGATATGTGTTTTCTTTATTGTCCATACTTTGGGACCAAGCTTGACGGACTAATATGTCCTGTTCCGGTCAACATCTGGGGATAGAGGAGCAGGGTCGAATTGCTAGTCCCGAGTCCCGAGTGTGAGAATGGTTCTTTTGAGTCGTTTTGTTAGTTAGTCCAGTGTCTACGTTCGCCACTTACACATGTATTAGTCCTTAGAACCAATATAGAACAATCGTCTACTAGTCTTGTGTACAACTAGTAACATTAATGTGAACACTGTAAAGAGACGTAAACACCACACAGCAGTGTCCAGCAGTGTCCACAGGCCCTTGGACATTATGAAACTGCATCATTTAATAAAAAACGCGCCCTCTTGTCAATTATCATGTTTCATTGGGATCTGATCACCTGTTCAAAAGTTATGCATGACACAATGTTCCGTATTCCTCTTTCCTCCACTCCCCCCAAAAGATGGCCGGTGACTATTTCCAAGTTAATCTGATCGGGTCCCTAATACGCCTGCCAAGTTTCATCGTTCTAGCCTCTCTGGAAATGCCTCAACTCGCGATCACCGGAATTCCGGGAAACCCCTCCAACTCCCCCAAGTGCGTCGATCCTGTCAATTTCTGTAAAAAATATATATAAAACGTGTGCTTGTTCTTCTTACCAAATTTCATCCCGGTCCGTCCGCTCTTACCCTATATCGAGATTTCCGGTCCCCTCCTATCCCTCCCCCAGAGGTATCGAATCCGTTCCGGACATGAAGTGGGACATCCGAGACACAAGCTCTTTCCAACTGTCAAGTTTCATGCAGATCTGGTTCCCCGTTCGAAAGTCGTGCTTGCCTCAAAATTCCGGACTCCCCCTCTCCGCCACAATGTTCGGATTGGGGAAACGACTGTTTTCAAGACAATCTGATCCGAGTCCCTAGTACCTCTGCCAGGTTTCATCGTCATAGCGCATCTGGAAGTACCCTAACTCACGATCAGCGTAACCCCGGGAAACCCTCTCCAACTCCCCCAACAGTGCGCCGATCCGGTCAATTTCTATCAAAAATGTCTCTAAAACTTGTGCTTGTCCTTCTTGCCAAGTTTCATCCCGCTCCTTTCACTCTAAGCCTGTCCCGAGATTTCCGTTCCCTCTCCTATCCCCCCCCCCCAAATTTATCAGATCCGGTTCGGAAATGAAATGGGACATCCGAGACACGACCTCTTTCCAACTATCAAGTTTCATGCAGATCCGATCATCCGTTGCCATTTACGTATGCCAATAGATGCCAGATTCCCCATCCCTCCGCTCCCCCCACGATGGTCGAATCAGGGAAATGACTATTTCCAGGTCAGTTTGGTCGGGTCGCTGATAAGCCTGAAAATCTAAAGACATATACTCTTTATACTCCATAGAGAGAATGCACCCTACCCGAGAAATCGGATATTGCTAAACCATCATCACGGGATCAAAAAAGTTTAACACTGGGAGGTATAGGACTTTCAACTTTGAAATTAAATTATCGGCGTTTGATCATCGTTCTGAGCCAGGGATTTGATGGAAATGTTAATTTGGCTATTCCTTAATCGTATAATTCTATTTTTGCAAAAGAGTTTCCATGGAAGTAAGCCAGGCTTCACCTTCCAGGTTACCAAACGTCCGGGGCTTCCGCATAGTCAAGCCAACCCTCCCAGATTTTCATTTATCAGATCCGGTTCGGAAATAAAATGGGACATCCGAGACAAGACCTCTTTCCAACTATCAAGTTTCATGCAGATCCTTCCAGATTTTCATAATAATGATGACATCAATTTTGCTATTCTTCAGCATTTACTGCATGTCCCCTTCGCATTTCAAATATCTTTTGCATCCCAGTCACAACTGTCAATCACTTTCCCTTTCCTTCCTACATTTGCATATTTTGTTCTGTCTCTGGAGTGGATTGCCTCTATTCGTTGTGTTGGCTACAATCTCTCTATCATTCACAATATTTGAAACTTCCGCCTTCGTTCTTGGTTAACTTGAAACAACTAACAATTTCTCCCGTCGTTGAAAGTCAACTTTTTGTCAACCTTCAGGTCGACTTTGATAAATCGAACGCTCCCAGTTAGCCGAGAATCGCAAATAAAACGACTGACTGACGATCTCAGTTAACTTGAAAAGTGAATCGAACGTTCAGTGCCATATACGAATGTCCCATAAATCCCCATGGGATAATTCAAGACTTCTAGTCTCGGGTCAGATTTCTGTTTTCCGGTCATGTCTCACCCGCCTTCACGCCTTTTGGGACACGGTGAGCGGGACACGGGAGCCACAACCATGCGACCCGCGCGGTTAAGCTGTGCCCGCGTTTGAGGACTTTGAGCATATGTTTGAGCAGTGTGGTTGCTCGGTCGCAGAAAAAGACAGGATAAACATTATTTGATTTTCTTCAGTAGGTGCGGAAAAAGTAAAAATGTCCGAGCGGAAATCTGAATATGTGGTGTCTTTTTTCAGTGGAGAAGAGCAGCCGGTAGTCGGTATGTACGCTTTATAAACTAGATCGATGAGAAACTACTTAGCTGTTTGTTTTGAATCTGTATTTTAGTGCGCTTAGCCTAGTATTAGTATTAGGATACTAAACCTGGAACTGGTCGCAAAAATAAACCAACCACTGTTGATTCTTTTTTCGAAGTCGTAACTTATTTAAGGTATTAACTGATTCCAAGCAATAGTTGCGTTTTTGTTCGGCTTTTGCCTTTCTCTTTTCGGCTTTAGCTTTTAGCCTTTTTCAGGCCTTTTTTAACAGTCTCGCGTTTTTGTAAATCACCGTTACTACTAAGGCCTTTTCGCTTTTCTTGGATAAAAACGCAAATTTGACAAATACCATTTTACTTGTATTTTATTTGTACTGCAAATTTTTAATCTTTAAAATCTGACACAGTCTCCAAATACTGATTATCACTTTGAGTCAAATCCATCTTGATTGGATTTTTGGGTAAAGTCAAAAAAGTCGCGAGGCAAAAAGCCAAAAGGAGAGCGCAACTTGGTCACCTACCAAGTTTGCCTTTTTGCAAAAAGCCGAGGGAAAAGGCGAAAGTCGGCGTTTGCCTTTTTGACAAAAACGGGAAATTGTCAAACAGTGCTTAGGACCATTTTACGAAAACACAAAAAAAGTAAAAAGCCGTCGAAAAGTCGAACCAAAACGCAACTAATTGCTGCCTCTTCCTGGTCCAGGACATAATCCCTGGTATAAGACTTGTTAAATAAACAAGACCAAAGGTTTCGATGGGATCACAAAAATTTAATATTTGACCCAGACAACTAGGTCTTGTCTACGCCAGATCCAGTCTTCGCCAGGCGATACATCTGAGAAAATCAAGTTCAGCTATACCTGTACAAGCCATATCTGTTTTGACGATACTGATCGAAGCTTCCTGCTTTACTTCTGCCAAATTTCCGGTTTTGGCCGAATTCCGAGCGAACTACTTGTCCAGCCAAAAAAGATAGTTTAGAAAAGAATTCAGCGCATCTCCTTATCCCTATAAAGAACATCTAATCAACATCAAATAAAACTTTAACTTATAAACAAATCCGATTTCAACCGGATTTTGGACGAACTATATGTCCGGGTAAAAAATTATTGTCATATACAGATTCATCGTCTCTTCCTACCCTCAAATCTGCCATCTAATCACCTTCAAATACAAATTTTACTTTGGACAAATTTTCCGGTTTCAGCCGGATTCCGGGCGAACTACTTGTCCGGCAAGAAAATGGTTTTCACCATCGTGTTTAGCATGTCTTCTCCCTAAATCGAATATCTAATCAACTTCAAATAAAACTTATGCTTTTAACAAATTTTCCGGTTTCGCCCGGATTCCGGGCTAACTACTAGTCTGGCGATAAAATTGTTTTCACCATCGTGTTCAGCATATCTTCTTACCCAAAAACCGAACATCTAATCAACTTCAAATAAAACTTTTACTTATAACAGACTTTCCGGTTTTGGGCGGATTCCAGGCGAACTACTTGTCCGGCGAGAAAATGGTTTCCACCATCGTGCTCAGCATGTCTTCTTACCCCATAATCGACTATCACATTAGCTGTTTCAAAATATTTTGTTTCCCCCTTAATCTTAACCCCCTTCCCCACCCCTAAATGTAGGGCTACAGAGCCCATCTACGAACTAGACCTTACTCTCGACCCAAAAAATCCTCACACCAAGTTTCATCAAAATATCTCATTCCCTTCGAGAGTTATCATGCTCACAGATCGACGGACTGACGGACAGACGGACAACTTTTGCGATGTGGTAGGTATCCGTCACTAACGTTTTGGGATCCCAGAAACTGTAAAGATTGCTCTAGGGTTGGTTATTGTTATGGTGCCCTAGTCAGGGCTATGAATAAGAATCGCAAGATTGAATAAAGCTATAACTGTAAGGGTTGCACTAGGGGTTGATTACTGGTTTGGCACCCTCGTAAGGGTTCCAAGTGAGGATCTGGTTTCTAGCACAAAATTAGTCTAGCAAATAATTTTTTTTTTTTTGGGGGGGGGGGGGGGAGTGAGGCGAAGTACCAGAGCCTTCTCTTGCAGTGTGTATTCTTATAGTTGATTTTAGATAGATCAAAACAAGTTTTCGAGTGATACCCTAAAAATATTGTATACTTAGAAATCATAGGATTTATTAAATCTAAAAGTGTAAAGATTGCTTTAGGGGTTGGTTACTTTTATGATAATCTAGTAAGGGTTCTGAATGAGAGTCTGATCTTCTAGCACAAAAGCATTGGGTCGTGCCGTCCAAGAGAAGTACACTTGAATCTAGCATTCAAAAACGAGATCTTGTCAACTGCTATTGGCCGAACCAGTACAAAAACGGACTTCCACCGTCTCAGTTTATGAACAGATACTTCGACGCGAATGGCCAGAATTCGAGGACAAGCGTTTGCTCCGTTGCCTGTGTGTGTGGTAAGCTATCTTGGACAATAGTTATTAGAAATCCTTTTCCTGTAACCAAATGGAATATTTTGCGTCAGAGTGTTCGACCCCTCCCCCCAAAAAAAAATAATCGTTGCGTATATGGTTGTCTTACTGTGTTCTTGTCTTACTGTTTGGTATGGATTAGGTCTGACCAGCAAGGACCCCCCTCCAAAAAAATAACCTGATAGAGATAAATGCTGATCTAACTCTGGTATGTTGTCAGTGCTGCTAGTTTGGTCCCTATTCGCTAAAAAAACGAATAACTGTGTTTGAAATTTCGCTTCCGAGTGAGGATTTCCGTGAATGGGAAAGGTTTTCAGACAATGTTCTGTTTGTGCTGATTGGAAAGTATTTTGGCCGATTTGCGTGGTCAATTTCCTTTTTGTGTTCTACGAGCAGGGGCGTCACTATGGGGGGGGGAGGGGGGGGGGACTCCCCCCCCCTAAAGGTCCTCAGAAAGTACTTTCGTCGGGCGAAGCCCGGCGAAAGTTCACTTGTTTGTCGGCGCGAAGCGCCGGCAAACACGGACAAAATAATATTTTTTATGCTTTTTATCAGGCATCGGTCGATTCGTCGGCACATCGGATGTTTTTATATGCAAGAAATAAAATCCTGCAAACGTTTGTCCGGCAAAACACTGAAGAAATCAAATTCTGCATGCTTTTGTCGTTCCTCGGTATTCTCGTCGGCACATCGGGTTCTTTTTATACAGAAGGAATCCAGAAGAAATAAAAACAAATTAAGTTTTTGTCGGGCGTCGGTCGACTCGTCGGCACATCGGGTTCTTTTATACGCAAGAAATGAAATCCTGCAAACATTTGTCAGGCAAAGCACTGGAGAAATCGAATTCTGCAGGCTTTTGTCGTGCCTCGGTTCATCGGCACATCGGGTTCTTTTTATACATAAGAAATCCAGAAGAAATATTTTTGTATGCTTTTGTCGGGCGTCGGTCAACTCGTCGGCATATCGGGTTCTACTTATACGTAAGAAATCAAATTTTGCAAACTTTGTCGGGCGCACCCAGGAAGTTTAAGTTTCATTGGCACAAGGGGTTATTTTTACACGTATGAATCAAGTTCTGTACAGTCTAGTCGAGCAAAACACAGAACAAATCAAATGCTCGATGGTTTTCTCGGGCGTCGGTATTCTCGTCGGCACATCGGTTTTTTTTTACAAAAAAAAAAAAATCAAATTGTGTAACTTTTTTATCGGTCGCATGCCGAAAGTTCAAGTCTCGTCGGTACATCGGCTTCTATATACGCGTAAAAAATAAAGTTCTTTACAATCTTGTCGGGCAAAATACAGAAGAAATCGAATTGTGAATGCTTTTGTCGGGCGTCGATGTTCTTGTCCGCACACCGGGTCTTTTATACGTAAGAAATCAAATTATGCAAACATTTGTCGGTCGCAAATTTTTCCGGAAAAATACAGATTAAAAAAAAAATTCGCCGGCGTTGCTTAGTTCAACTTGTTCTGGGTACAGTCGTTGGAAGCTTCGCTTCTTAGCAAAAGTTGAAACGAAAAGCCGAATATGTGAAATTAAATATATGTATTTAAATCAAAGGAACAATGTCAACTGATGCATTACAGTAAGTTTTACACAATATTTCGCCTGCGGCGCATTTTGTAGTATTCCCTATTTGGAAGAATGGTGTATCATTTAGTTTTCCTTTTAGGATAGAAATTCTTGGGGTTTGAAAAACGTTAAAAGCCGGAAATTGTATGGTACTATAGCTGAATTTTCCGCAAAAAAAAACAGATTAAAAAAGTTTCGCCTGCGGCGCTTGGTTTAACTTGCCTTGGTACAGTCGTTGGAAGCTTCGCTTTCCAGCGAAAGTTATAATGAAAAGCCAAATATGTGAACTTTACAATTCGAAATTATACCAAAGGAATAACCTCAATTGATGCTTTGTTACAGTTTTGTTACAGTTTTAAAAAATTTAAAAAATTGTATGGTACTATAGCTGAATTTTCCGCAAAAAAAAACAGATTAAAAAAGTTTCGCCTGCGGCGCTTGGTTTAACTTGCCTTGGTACAGTCGTTGGAAGCTTCGCTTTCCAGCGAAAGTTATAATGAAAAGCCAAATATGTGAACTTTAAAATTCGAAATTATACCAAAGGAATAACCTCAATTGATGCTTTGTTACAGTTAGTTCACACAAAATTTCGCCTGCGGCGCATTTTGTAGTATTCTTTATTTAGAAGAACAGTGTTTCATTTAGCTTGGTGTTTTAGGATTGAAATTCGCTGAAACACGTTAAAAGCTAGAACTGTATGGTAGGTATAGCTAAATTTTTCCGGAAAAAAAGGCAGATTTAAAAAATTTCGCCTACGGCGCTTAGTTTAACGTTGGAGTCGTCGCTTAGTCGTTGGAAGCTTCGCTTTTTAGCAAAGGCTAAAATGAAAAGCTAGATATGTGAACTTAAAATACGAAATTACATCAAAGGAATAATCTCAACTGATGCATTACAGTTAGTTTTACCCCGATTCTATTCTGTGCTGGCGGGAAATGTACGCCGTTGCCGCGAAGCGGCAACGGCGTGTTTTGTCGGCACATTTTTTAGTCCGTCGGCACAAACCGGACGTCCCCCCCCCAAAGGTAAAAGGCTAGTGACGCCCCTGTCTACGAGTGTGTATCCGACCATTCTTTCTGTCCTGTCCTTGCCTGAAAAGGTTCCGAGTTGAGAATTTGCTTGCGTGTGACGCAGAAAATCAATCTTTCAGGAACGTATACCGAGGCAAACAGATGCCTAGCAGTTATCAGAAACTTTTGCCAACTTTGAAGAAATTTGCGAAGCGGACATTTGTCAGTTCTGGAAGGAACAGGCACCAGGGAAGACCCCGCTGAAACTGGTGTTCCCTCAGACTTGCGCCGCGTCTGGCTCTGTCCCAAAACAGAATTTGATGACTGACTTCGCTTCAAGCCCGAAACAGGTAACCTACGACTTCGTAAATTAGTCTGACCGTCCGTCAGTCTCTAAGCACTATAACTCTTGAATGTTTTGAGATATTTTGTTCAAATTTGATGTGGGGATCCGTTATATCAAATACGCTTAAAGTTCGCAGACAAGCATTGTAGACCTATATTTACGGGTGGCGAGGGTGTTTCAAATTAAGTGGCGAAAAATTTACCGGATGAAGAAATCCAATTAATTCCCTCCTTGGGGATCCCATCGAAACTTTTGGTCTTGTGCCTACTACCGTTGGGATTTTTGAGCAAAATGTTTTGTCCTGATCAGGAATCGAACACTCGATATTTGAAATTTTGAAAGCCTTAAATTAACGTTAAAGGTGACGTCAAGAGTTCGAATTTTATGCGTGAATTGTCGGTATAATTATATGGATTATCGGGCATTAAAAACGAAAAAGGAAGGACTGAATGCTAATTCAGACAGTTCTTGTCACCAGCTTTAAAGACATACGCCATCAGAGACTTCCCCAGCAAAATTTTTTTTTGTCAGGTAAACAAAAACGGACATATCCTGTTCAGCTACTTATTGTGAAATGTAAGTAGAGCAAAAAATCGCTGCTTTGATCACAGATATCTGAAATTCACGCCAACGAGTCCCACTAAAGGTATCAGACCGATCGGCAAGCCATCTATGTGGTTTACAAGGACATGCTTTTTGTTCGGTAATCGCAGCGACTTTCATTTGATTATAAGCTAAAAGTCAAGTACAAAATAGTTGAAAGTTACAAAATGATGCCACGTGTGCTTTAACTATTTATGATCTATAGATTACAAACGCCTTTTTTTTCTGGTCAACTCCTTTATGGAAACGCCGGCTTTTCCTGTGCTTATGGATTAAGCTCGCAAATACTTCGCAAGTACCGAACTCGCGGGACCACTAGAACTTTGGATCCCCCCCCCCCGCCCAACTCCCCACAGTGAGCGGATCCGGTCTGGTTATGTCAATCACGTATCTAGGACTTGTGCTTCTTGTTTCCACCAAGTTTCATTCCGATCTCTCCACTCTTAAGCGTTTCCCAAGATTTCCGGTTCCCCTACAACTTCCCACAATGTCACCGGATCCGGCCCGGATTTAAAATGGGAAGTCTGAGACACGAGATCTTTCTATATACCAAGTATCATGAAGATCTGATCACCCGTTCGTAAGTTAAAAATACCTCATTTTTCCGGATTCCCCCTCCCTCCAGTCCTCCCCAGATGGTCGGATCGGGGAAGCGACTATTTCTAATTTAATCTGACCGGGTTCTTTGTGTGCCAAGTTTCATCGTCCTAGCTTCAGTCATGTAGTTATATGACTAATGATTTATCTTTTTTTCACAGAATTCATCCAGAAAGTGGACCCACAAATCAATATGGACCTCAAAGCCTTCAGGAAAGCTTTATCGACGAAGCTAAGCAATCGAGGGCGAACCAAAAAGGTCAGTATTTTCGGGTCGGGAGGTGCGGGCTAGTAATCTTGTATGGGAAACACTTACATCATAACTCAAGGGAGTTTTGACAAAGGGGTTGGAAGGGAAGATACGATCATTTCTTAAACAGGAGTAAGTTAAAATCCCGCCTGAGGGGTACTCTTGTTTTTCACTTCCCAAGCTAAATCATAATCCCTTCCTCTTCCGTTCAGACACTCCTAGATTATCCTTATGCAAAATAATCTCCGCCTGTTTAACAAAGACATTCGAGTCTCATATTTTACATCTACCAGACGACGTCTGGTCTAAGATTTTAATTTTCGTTTCATCACGGTTTCTAGTATACCCATGGCTTCGCAGTATCGAACAATTGACGTACAAGTAATGGGAGAAATAGTAGATCCATATTAGGAGCACTACATTTTCTTTAATGAATTTCTCTAATTCGATCCTTGTAGGACAAGCAAGGATGCAAAAGCAATATTTTGTCTGAAAATGAATGGAGTACTAGACTGTATTCCTTCCACTCTCCAATCTAGACGTTATTGCTACGGCAAATCTCCTAGTGTCGCAACAACATAGAGTTCAATGTCTTGCAGTTACTTCTTAGCACTCGTGCGAAACTTGGATGTGCCATGCCCCCCCACTGCGACTTCCGGCTTCAGTACAAGGCATACGGTTCGATGCAGTTTTCCAGAGTATCAAGGGCATAATTAGTATGTGACTAATTGTATAGTATCTTTCAGGCCGCACCACCTATCGCCGCACCACCTATCGCCGCACCACCTATCGCCGCACCACCTATCGCTGCACCACCTATCGCCGCACCACCTACCAATATCTCACCGGCAACCAGCGACCCTGAACCATGCTAAGTGGCTACCTGGTTAAAGCAGTCATGCCAGTCAATGTAGAGAGATTCCACCCTATCCAAAGAAAACGGCTATTTCTTCAAGACCATCAAGGACGTATAACAAATGATCTAACATTCGAAGATATAGGATTTTGGACTTCCAAGACTGGATTATCGGCGTTTGGTAACTATTATGAACCTGTATATTGCTATAAACGTTAAGTTGACTCTTTCTTGTTTGTACAATCCCATTTTTGTAAGATAGTTTTATTAGAAATGAGAGCTTGAAGTCTTGTAAGGTTTTAACACAAAAACGAAGTCTCGCATGCTATAGGTCGGTTGTGACGCTTCGGGCAAACACCAACCAATAGAATGAAATATCCGTTTTTGGAGAACAAGTTTGAAGCCTTCAAGCTCGCATTTCTGGTGAAACTTCTCTACAAAAATGCGATTTTGCAATCAGAAAAGAGTCAGAATAACTTTTTCGGCCATCTACAGGCTCAGAACAGTTACCAACCCCGATAATACAGTCTCAAAGTCTAAAGTACTATACGATACGACAACAAACTTAAATTATTTTGTTTATGACCCTTTCCGTTTTCGTCGGATAGGCTGCAATATCTCTATGTGTATTCATTATTGGTCTCCACTCCCGTTATGTTCAGTTGCTACAATAATCATTTTCGCATAGATCATTTTTGCATTCAGTTACTAAAATTATCACTCTCGCATAATCTATATCAAACTGGAATCAAGTCAGTCCTTACAACTGCCGTGCACATTTTTGAAGAAACAAATCTTGTCGTGTCAGAAATCGAATTCTCGAGATTAAAGAACCCGGAAGCCAATGACATCAAAAGTCCTAGAACGCTCTTCGGAAAGCCATATGCTTGAACTGACTGTATTTTTTTTCTTATTCTCTGTGTCATTTTTACCATCTGTAATATATATACATATATATATATATATATATAACGATATATTCTCGTTCAGACTAGCTTGATATTTGCTGTATTTATGTGTCTTTTTCTGTTTTACATTGCGTTGATTGTTTGCATTGTTGATGTAAAGTTAAGTTGATTTGTGAAAGGTACTATAGAAACTCGTCAGTTTTCAGCCCAAGGTGACTGCAAATCATAGTTACGTCATCTGATTTTGTTCTAGCGGAAGTTAATATATAAAATATATATCATAAATATGTATAAAACATATTATATATATAAAAAATAAATATTCTAGCCCAAGCTAGAGAAAGTTTGTAACATCTGTAATATTTTTTTTTATCACAGATTCGTTAGCCGGAAAGACACTTGCAAATAAGAGCTGAAACATCACTAGAAAAAATCCGCTGGCGTATTAATTACCGCAATCAACCCCAAGTCGTCGGAATCATGATATATAGCTATATGCTCCAGTCTTCGTAAATCTGAAAATAATATAGCGCGGAGATCCTGTATTTTTGTGCTATAATTAACTAGATTTCTCAAGTGCCTTTTTGTGTCTATTTTATTTGTCTGTTTGATTGCTGATGGTCCGTAAAGTTGATTTTTGAAAAATGCTGTATAAACTCGTCATTATCATGAAATATAGCTTTCATGACCCAACACCTTCTTCCTACAATTCTATAGGGCCCCAGCATCCTTGCTTTTCCTCCAACTCTTCTACGATCGTGTAATTTCAATGAGAGGTTAACATGGTCTACACGTACTGCATCTGTATCAGATTCGTCATAATTGATTTTACAGGAGGATCACCCCACCTTTTCGCACTGGAAGTGCGATTTAGGAACTAATCGGTGTTAATGAAATCGAAAAGGCATTTCTCTAGAAGATCTCAGGGAAAGCTGCATGTTGGGCTCTGGGAGCAAGGATGGTTTTGGACAGCTGGGAAAGACGACGACAACTTCTAGTTGACAACTAGTTTGTAGCTGACAAAGACAACTTCAATTATCATTTTTTATCGGCCTTTACGGCTTCATTAAATGGTTATTCTTATTAAACTTTACTTTCAAAAAAGGTTCGTGAAGTAAGCAGATGTTTCACGGCGCCATCTGCACGTCTATAATTCGCCAATTCTACAAATTGCCACCTGCCGTTTGTGCGCAAGGCTGATTTAATTGCTGTGAGAGCCATCTTTCTGTTTATCTTTGGGCTATTAATTTTCTCTCTGGGGAGACATCAGGAACAGCCAATCCGATGTACTTCCAACAGCCTGAGAAACAGTTGCAAAACGAACCTGTTGGAGAGATGAGCTCAGATTTTACCCTGTTGACGTACCCTGTCTAGCAGTCCATCTCGGCTTGTTCGACAACATGTTAACAGACAATCGGATGAACTGAAAATTTTTGTACGGGGGGCCATGATAGTTTTTGCTTCAACGGTATTGTTTACAAATGAATTCCTTAAAGTCCAAAAAATAGTTTGAGCAAAATATACCTTTTTCTGATCCCCATGAGCCCATTGCCTCAAGGTCAAGGGTTTTGCTTTCAGATAAATTTTTAGTGCCCTTGAAGCGCAAAAATAAAATACTTTTTATCAGACCATTCTCTTGATTTGGTAAAAAGGGCCCATGGTCATTCTTATTTCAAGGTTATTGCTTATAAGTAAACACAAGAAACCCAAGAATTTGCAAATTCCTAAATTTCAACCTCTGACCCAGCCTTGCCGGTACTATATGAGCTTCTAGCTCTTGTATTCAACCCAAGCTCATGAACATTGTAGACTTGCTTTATTCTTAGCCAATATCTGATGAAATTTGTGTACATGTACCTCAGAAATCAGACATGGTTTATCGCAATATTTCGATTTGAACAAAAAAAAACGCGGCACCGGCACGGCACCATGGCACCGGAACGGTACCATAGCACCGGCACGGCACCATGGCACCGGAACGGTACCATAGCACCGGCACGGCATGTCTCAATTGGTGAGCAACCCCTCGGCACCAACTCCATATTTACGGAAAACGATCGCGGATTGTTGCTTGGAAACAGAAGTTCTTATCGTTTTCCGTTCTTGCCTCGTTGTATCCGCGTTATCAACTGAAAGGCACAAGAACATTCCAACTTGGTAATTATTAATATGGACCCCTGCGCTTCCCCGGGATGATATATTCTTACTCGGACATGGCTGCCTTGCATATAAATAATTCCTCACAGTTCGTTTGGCCTGACTCTATCTTGGGAGCAAAGTTGGATAAATAAAATTGCTCGAGTGAGCCCGACCCTCGTCTGGTATCAAAATACAGAATCAGTTTCGTTATCGGATTACTCCCAGACCGTCGCCTTGGACCGACTTTCGATTGTATTTTTTTTTGTCAACCTCTCACTCGTATATAATCAATCCAGAAACGAATGAAAAAGTATGTTTTGCAATTATCTTCAAAGCTGGGCTTTCGTCCATTAGGATTAGCTCGGTAATTAAGTAGACATTTCTGATGATGGCCTCCATGAGATGACTTTTTCAGAGACAATGCTTGAGTCACTGAAACAGGAATACCGAGAGGATACCCACTCCCCGCCACCTGCTGTACACCCTCCCGACTGGCGTCAACCGAAACCAGCAGTGCTGGCCATAAATTAGGCGATTCCGCTTCTGAACACGCTGATTTTTGCGATCCCAAAACGTAAGTGGAGGGATACCTATGACATAGCAAAAGTTGTCCGTCCCGTCCGTCCTTCCGTCTGTTAGCACGATAACTCTCGAAGGGATCGAGATATTCTGTTCAAATTTGGCTCAATGACTCTTTTGGTCGAAGTACAGAATAAGTTCGAAGATGGACTCTGTAGCCTTATATTTAGGGGTGGAGGAGGGGTTTCAAATTAAGGGACGACAAAAAATATTTTTAAAAGCTAATGAGATAGTCGATTTAGGAGTAAGGAGACATGCTGAATCTGAATATGAAAGTTATTTTCTTGCTGGACAAGTAGTTCACCCGGAATCCGGCGAAAACCATGCACAAAATTTGTCGACCAATTTTCGGTTACAGCAGTCCCTACCCCTTTATTCTCCAAGCAGTCCCTACTCCTTTATTCTCAAACTAATATAGCTCTGCACGTGGATGACGACATTCATTTGTTTATTCTATGGACGTCGGAGAGATCTAGTGTAATCGAAGGCCGACGGGGTTGATATGTAATGTTCAAACGAGGAAATATGTTCTTGAAGCGAGGATGTTGTTCAATGAGGATTCACTGGTAAAGTACAGGACAAGTTCGTAGACGGGTCCTTTAGTCCTATCTTTAGAGGCAGAGGAAGGGTTACGAATTTACGGTAAAAGCATGTATGTTTTATAAGCTAATAAGATATTCATTGAAGGGGCAAGGAAGTCCGCTGAATCCATACTGAACTTAGTTTTCTTGCTGGATAAATGGTTCATCCCGAATTCGGCTGAAACTGGAAATTTGGTTGAAGCTCAAAGTTGTTTCTGAATCGATTAAAGATTCGATATCGGGGCAAGGAGACATGCTGAATCCATTTTTGAACTTTATTTTAACAGTAAAAATACTCAACAAATCTGACGAAGACTGAATGGCGAAGACTGAATGGCGAAGACATGACCCAAAATGGAAGTAAGTAAGTAATTTATTTGTAACCCGCCATCTCGAAAAAGCGGAGTAAATGAAAGAAAATAAAATCAATTTCTTTGAATCAAATGTTAGATGTTTGGGATCCCATCGAAACCTTTGGTCTTGTTACTGTTCTAACCGCAACAACCGGTGCCGGCGACGGTCAGGTACCGCGGCACCCGGCATTCGCTGTCCACTAAAATCGAGAGTGGGCAACCCCTCGAGAAACACAGCTTTTCCCTTTCCAGATACAGGCTACTGTATGGTTCGGACAGAGAGAAGAAGACAAGCGGTAGTGGATCAGACTTCCTGCCGGGGTCTCCGGCTCCGTCATCAATTCCGTACAGAAAATGCGAGCTTTTTCAGCCGGCTTGAAACAAGTCCAAAGGTATCGATGGGATCCCAAATTTTTTTATATTTATTGGACTTGTTTATCCGAGATCTGGTCTTACCAGACTCCTTATACGTTTACTATTCATCACTAATCAGCCATTTGAAAACATACACAAATAATACCTTAGTGGTGTGTGATTGAAAATTACGGCCAAACGGCTTAAGTTCAGACAAAACAGTTACTGTTAGCAAATGCTCTGGTTTTGGCAGGGTTCCGGGGGAACTATTTGTCCGGCGAGAAATAATTTTCATACACAGATTCAGGATGTTTCTTTAGATCGGACCTCTAATCAACCTAAGATAGAACTTTTGCTTTTAACAAATTTCCGGTTTCGGCCGGATTCCGGGCGAACTGTAGCCTATGTTCGGGGGGGGGGGGAGTTTTCATATACGGATTCAGCATGCCTCGTTACTCCTGTACCGAACCTCTAATCAACTTCAAGTAAAACTTTTACTTTTAACAAACTTTCCGGTTTTGGCCAGATCCAGGGTTGGTCACCAAAAGTAACTTCCTACACCCTGGAAAGTAACCCAAAAGTATCTCAAAGTCACCCAATGTAACTTAATGTAACCCAAAGTAACCCAATGCAATGTAGCCCAAAGTAACCCAATGTAACCAAAAGTAACCCAAAGCAACCCTGAGTAACCCAAAGTATCCTGAAGTAACTCGTACACCCTGGTTCTTGGTGTCCAACCCTGGGGCTAGATTCCCTACGGACTATTGTCCGGTAAGAAAATCTTATCATATACGGATTCAGGATGCCTGCTTACTCATAAATTGACTATCTTCTTAGCTTTTAAAAAGATTTTGTTGGCCCCTTAATCTGAACCCCCTCCTCTACCCCTAAATACAGAGCTACGGAGTCCATGTGCGAACTTGACATGGCCTTTGACGCAAAGAATCATCATACAAATTTTGGAAAAAATATCTCAGTCCCTCTGAGAGTTATCGTGCTTACGGACGGACGGACGGACATACGCACGACTTTTACGAAGTCATAGGTAACGTTCTGGGATCCCAAAAACAGATCGTCGTTTCGTACGAATACGTTGCCTATCGAAAGTTTCACTGGTTTCTTTTGGGTGTGCTTTATTTGGTGCTTTCACGCATGGGAAAATGACTGCTGACTTACTGTTGGCACGATAACTCTCGAAGGGGTTGGGATATTTTGATTGTGTTGCGAGAGCAACACTGGTTTTTTCGTAATTTTTTTTTCCTATGCCGCCGATTTCATTTTATTCCTGGTACTGTGCGGTTTTTACGGAAAGTGTGGACCTTTGGCCGGATTGACGAATATTACATTACATTTTGGAAAGCTCCGTAGAACTCTTGCTCTCGCAAAACAATAATATATCACAACCCCTTCGAGAGTTATCGTGCCAACAGTAAGTCAGCAGTCATTTTCCCATGCGTGAAAGCACCAAATAAAGCACACACAAAAGAAACCAGTGAAACTTTCGATAGGCAACGTATTCGTACGAAACGAGGATCTGTTTTTGGGATCCCAAAACGTTACCTATGACTTCGAAGAAGTCGTGCGTATTGCCTGGGGCAAATAAGGATGGTTTTTGCTTGTCCTCGAGCCAGAGCCTACGGTGTGCGAAGTGAAGTGGAGTTATATAGCCCATGTCAGAGAGGACTCTCTGAAGTTGTGTAGCGAACCTTTCTTTTCATCAAACCATGTTTCTGCTTTCGAGTGGAAAGCTCCGTTCTAGCACGCAAGCATTGCAGCCACCAGTTTCAAATTGAAGATGGACTAAAATATATGTGGCCGTTACCCGGCCCCACAGCTAACATATCTTCTTTGAGTGATAAATAGAAAAATCTACAGAAACAAATAAGTGGCTTTTTCCCACGGGTCCGAAAGTGGTGCCATCTATTGTTTCTACCCATTTCTGTTCGTGATTTCAGCTGAGTTTATGATTCCATTTCTTACAATTGGGAGTGAGGAAGAGAAATGATATCAGATGGGCCTCTTAAACTTTATTCTCTAACTGCTAAAGAAATTAGAGCTTATCCTTTGCTCCTTTCTAAGTGGTGATATTAGAAAGTTGGCCTACGGCAAAAAAGTCAACTTCTGAACTAATACAGATAGAATTTTTTTTTTCAACGGCAATCGATAGATCTTGATGCGCTGATCAAAGTACATGTCATCTGTTTTTTGGTACAAAAATTCCTTCATGAGATACAACAGTTCGAAAGTTTGGAGTGGTTGACAACTTCAGTAGTAAGGTACACATTGAAACCAAAAATAGGCCGATACCAATTGTGAGACATATAGGGTACTTGTATGCAACAATCGGCTGTTAGGCCATAATCATCTTCAGTGATGAGGGGTTAGCAAAGTTGGTAGTTGGTGTACCTTTTAATCCTATTATTTCTTTCTTGTGTATTTGATCGTGAGAACAATTTGGTACCATGTCTATCACGGGGAGATGGACTTATAAGAAAGAATCGGTTGATAGAAGGGGTTCATGAGGGGCTATAAACTTGTGAAAATTGGTGCACATTTTTTATATCTCTATAAATCAGAGGGTAAGAAAACTAGTCTCCTTGGTCTATCACTCTAACATGGAATTCAATCTTTGAGGGGTTGTTAACTTTATTCGTAGGGTACAAACTCAAACAAAGAATAGGCGGAACTCAATTGTGAGACAAGTCTGTGACTTGTAAGTAACAATCGGCTGTTATACCATAATTATCTTCGGCGGTGAGAGGTTTCCGACCATATTAACGCAACGGATACAAATGATAATGGAAAACAACGACATAGTTTCGAAATTGGAGACTATGGTATTTTGATCCTGAAGTTACGGATAGCTTTATAAATCGAACTAGATTATATAAGATAATCTTCCAAGTTTTCACGAGTCACGATGTCTACGATTGAAAATGATAAAGTTCAACTGGGTGCTAAGTCAATTAAGTCCCTACTTCAGAAATCGACTGTTAGACCATAATTATTTCTGCGCTGAGGGGATTGTATCTTTTGCTAGTTGGTGTACCTATTAATCCTATTGTTTGTTTCTGGTGTATTTGAACTGAAAATAATTTAGTATTATGTCTATCAGGGGAAGATGGACTTGTAAGTAGGAATCGGTTGCTAGAAGGGGTTCATAAGGGGCTAGAAACTAGTGCAAATTGGTGCACATTTTCTCTGATCTCTATAAATCTGAGGGTAAGAAAATTAGTCTCCATCGTCTATCACTGTAACTTAGAATTAAGTCTTTGAGGAGTTGACAACTGTAGTGGTAGGGTACACACTCAAACAAAGAGTAGGCGGAACCCA
Organism: Branchinecta lynchi; assembly: GCA_023053575.1. NCBI lineage: Eukaryota > Metazoa > Arthropoda > Branchiopoda > Anostraca > Branchinectidae > Branchinecta > Branchinecta lynchi. The sequence goes on along the minus strand of JAKZAP010000012.1, from coordinate 10,538,924 downwards.
ACTGTGAGATAAGTCAGGGACTTGTAAGTGACAATCGGCAATTACTCCATAATCATCTTTGGCGACGAGGGGCTTCCGACTTTTTCTAGTAAGTGTACCTATTTTGTTTCCGGTGTTTTTTGAGGATAAGAAAAGTTTGGTTCATGTCGTCGTTCAAGAATCGGTTGCTAAAGCATTGTCATTTTCATAAGATGCTAGAATGGTCTATGGTGATGGTCTTTCCCTGTAACCTAGAATTAAGTGTTAACACAACGGATACAAATGATAATGTAAAACAACGATATGTTTCTCAATAATTAGTAGAGTGACATCTATGGTATTTGGCACTAAAATGCTATGGATAGCTTTATAATACCAACTAAGGTTATATAAGATAATGTTCCTAGTTCCCACAAGTCACGATGTCTACGATTGAAAAGGATAAAGTTCAACTGGATGCAAATTTTTTTTTTTTTTTTTTTTTTAACGCTGAGGGTAACCGAAAGATATTCTTCATGGACTGGAACATACCATTTTGAAAACCTCGATGGGTTGACAAATTCAGCAATTAACCAATAGCGAAGAAACAAAACCAAATTGTTGCTCTCGCAACACTTTAGTCGGCGAAGCCGAACAAAGGTTGCTGCAACACTTCACGTTGCAGGTCTCATTTCTATTCGGAAAAAAATGATCGAACCTTCCTGCCTTACTTCTGTCAAATCTTAGGTTTCTTCCGAAACTACTAGTCCTGCTAAAAAATAAAGCTCAAAAACGAATTTACCGTACCGTACCTCCTTACCCCTATATCGAACATCTAATAAAACTTTTACTTATAACCAATTTTCTGGTTTCAGCCGGATTCCGGTCGAGCTACTTGTCCAGGTAAAAAATGATGTTCACATAAGTGTTCAGCATGCCTTCTTACCCTTAAATCTAACATCTAATCAACTTCAAATAAAACTTTTACTTCTAACATACTTTCCAGTTTTGGCCGGATTCCGGGCGAACTACTTGTCCGGCGAGAAAATGGTTTTCATATTCGTGTTCAGCATGTCTTCTTCCCCCTTAATCGACTATCTCATTAGCTGTTTAAAAATATTTTGCTAGTCCCTGAATTTGTTCCCTCTCCCTAACCCCTAAATGTAGGGGTTAGCCCATCTACGAACTAGACCTTTCCCTTGGCCCAAAAAAAAAAAAAAAAAAGAATCCTCACACCAAGTTCATCAAAAATTCCCTTCGAGATATATCGTGCTCACAGACGGACGGACGGACAACTTTCGTGATGTCATACGTTTTGGGGAACCCAAAAACGAAGGGTTTCGCAATGACCGATTTTGCATACACCAGGAGGCAAGGGCACGACAGTTAGGCAAGATGCAGGGACCTTGTACACCATGAGGCAACAGTGCGCAACCCCTCGATAAACACTTCTGGTTTTAGTCAAAGGTTCACACTCAACTGCCCACAATCTGTCCGGATATCATCCCACCCAATCTCTGTTTACACGCTTAGAATCCCTACAAGTTCAATACATCGGAATGACTATTTTCGCTCTAGGATCCCCGGATTTATGCCTCCTATCGGGAATCGGCATCACAGAGAAGCCCACTTCCCGGTGATCTATTTATCGGAAAGCAGTTGGGATAAGCGGAATGCTAATCTATGAAAGCGGGGACCATGTGAATGGTGAATAGGATGAAAAATCGGCTAAGGGGCCAGTACCTCCTATCATCAAATCCCAAAGCCGCATGTCTACTAGAGGAAGTTTTTCCGCGGCATATGTGTGCCTCGCATTTTTGAATGTGTGTCACGGAAACAGCTAAAAGTGTAAGAACAAAAGCTAAAAGTGTGACAAGTGATAGACTCGACTCCGCAAATCGGAAGTCGCAGAAACGCCGTTTTCTACATTTTCGTCAGTATTTTCAAATGCTTCAGAATAAAAATAACCCTTAATATTATGTTTAAGACAGATCTTGTGTCTTGTCCACTTACATAATACCTCATTTTATTCATCAGACTGGAATTCGCCAATGCGTATATATTTCCCTCCTAGTTTCGAGCAACAAAACTAGAATACCCTCGAGTTGTTTGTCAAGTTTGGGCCACAGTGCGCGCTCGCAAAAAAACGCTGTTAGTCGCAGAAATTGACTTCTGGGCAGAGCAAAATAATATTAGGAAGTACGCTCGAATAGGAGCAACACTAGCACCACCAGCGATAGAGAACGTCCATCCTGAAACCCAATCAGTCGTGCACCATAGCTGGCTCCGATAAGTCCATATTCCGAACACAGCAAACAAAAATACACCCTCTCCTGTTTCTACGATGTGTCCAGACTGTACCTTAGCTGTACTAGAAATTCAAACGTCACGAGTTTCAATACGACTAAGACTAAACCTTTTCCGCTGCATGGAAAGCATAGGTCTTGGCGTCAGGGGGGGGGGGGGGGGGGGCTGCACCCCGCCTAGAAGGTCTGTGGAAAAAAATTCCGGTACATTTGTCAAATTCACCTGAACTTGATCATTTTTATGGAGTCTACCGGATTATTGCTGAGGGAACCTACCGGTTTTGCTCAGGGCATTTACCAAAATCTTGCTCAAGGAATCTACCGGAACTTATCTCAGGGAATTTACTGGAGGCTGGGTCAGAAGATCTAACGGATTTTGCCCCACGGAATCTACTAGAATTTTGGAATCTACCGGAATTTTGCTAACGAATCTTCCAGAATTTTCGCTCAAGAAGTCTACCGAAGTCTTTCTCAAGTAATTTATCGGAACTTGTCTCGAAGAATTTACTAGAGGCTGGGTCGGGGAATCTACCGGACTTTGCTCCACGGAATCAATCAGAATTTGGCTCAGGGAATATACGGGAATTTTGTTGCTTATGGATTAGTATAGACCCACAGTTTACCAGGATGACCCCGAATCACAACTTACCAGAGTGATTCTTGCAGACAGACAACATAGCGTACCGGAACATTCATCGCGTGATTCCGGTAATCTCCCAAGTTTCTGTAGCTTTCAAGAATTAGGCAACCTACTGAAATCCATCATTCCGAACTACAAATACTGTTCCAGGAATAGTTTCACGGTACCGTCTACTCCAGTTTCGACAGCTTTCTCGACTCCTCACCGGTGATAAGCCGAGAAGAGTTCAAAGACGAGTTAGCCTTGTTCCGATATGATCTCAAAAGTCGCCATGAGAGCCTCGAAACAAACAAAAAGAAAATATTCGAAGTTTTTCGTGAATTGAAAGATGTCTTAACAAGTATGGAAAGCTTTGAAGCTGGCCAAGACAAATCTCTGTTACCTCAGCAAAAGGGGAAAGACGTTTTAGCAAGATGAGCCTTGGTTAGGCCACTTTGCATTCAACATTGGCTGACCAGCATTTGTTACTAATCGCATTTGAAACCGATCTAGTTGACGAATGTGAAATAGGATGTGTTGTGAGCAAATGGAAAACGTGATAAAAAAAAGTGTAGGGTGGGTTGGAGGTCGAGGACTTTTTAGTCTTAACTAACAATATTAAAGTTTAACCGAATAGGTCTAAGGTCCAACACGTCTAGTAACATATCACTTATTCACTTAATTATCCCTGAAACCCCATAAAAATGCGTTACTTCGCTTCTTCGTTATCCCAGGATAGGTGATTCCATAGAATGAACTTATTTTTCGAATTTCTGGTACCTCTATGTGCTTGTCCCTCTAAGCTTGAAAGGTTCACCAACTAGAAATGTAAGCCAATGCCGAAAAACGAAATAAAAATATCCGATTCATTCCAAGACATATCCTAAAATCATTTTCTTATTTGATAGTGCACAACCGATACGTCAGCTGAATTTTATTACCCTTGCCTTCTTGGCAAGGGTCTTCTTCTGGCTCAAAGCCGCTCAAGCTGAAAAAACCAGCTAGTGGGAAAACCAACAAGTTCGTTTTCCCACAAGTTTTGTTTTCCCACAAGTTCGTTCTTTGAGCCTGAAGAGGACCCTTGCCATGAAGAACCGAAATATAGCTGTACTAAAATTCAGCTGACGTATCCGTTTTGCAATATCAAATATGATTCGCAGTCAGCTTCGGCTGAAGGAATATTTAAAAATCATTTTCCTACTTTTCGACAGGAAAAGTAGTTTTCTACTTTTCGCATCTTCAGACCTGGCTTTTGTTTAAATTCAAATTTTCCACATCTGGATGAATGTTGGATTGCCATGCAAGCAGCCCACGCTCTGAACGTTATTAAGAAAATTACAAAATCCCTCAGGTGTGTTCAAAATATTTCAGTATTCAAATATCAGAATGAGAAATAAGCTGCCTTTTCTGTAAAACTTTAACGAGCCTATTCTGTGATATTTGTAACACATAATAGAAGTGAGAACACAATAGTAAGCTTATTCTAGAGTTTCTGCAGAGATGTCATTACGGAGAAATTTCCGGTAAAACCTGAAAAAATTCCGGTAAAACTTCGAAAAATTCCGGTAAGATTCTGAAGCTGCATCAGGAAGGTATCGGTACGCCCCTGCTTGGCGCTTCTCCCTAACGATTTTAGCTCTGTCTCATTAACGGTCGCGGGGATACTTTTCTGAGCCACAACATCTTTGTGGGAACGATACAATTTCACGCTACTAACAACTGCTAACGGCTGCTAACAACTATTCAGTTTTGTGTACACAAATTTTGGGGAAGGGTCTTCGGATTTCGGCTTTTATCATGGCTTTTTTTGCCATGATAATATGGCTTTGTATATCAGGTATGGGTGAAGAATCGTAAGTAGTAACGTTTCAGTTATTATTTATTAATCCTTTGCAGCGCAAGTACTTATAGGACTTTCTTTTGCTACGAAGTGTCTTGGTTCTGTTTAGTTCTACTTATTAGCGTTTGTACGAATACAAGGGCATACTGATCCTAATCAAATCTTCAGCTTCTGCATGATAACAGTTACCCTTTATTGCACGGTCCAGTTCAGTTCGTGAAATATTCTTCTACTACATAGCAACACGTTTGGAGAAACATGAAAGGAGGCATTCAACATATTCGCAACGATGAAATTATTACATAATGACACGTAGAACTATGACATTGGTAATTATTCACTGACGGTTCATTATGAGCATGGAGCAATTAAGAATCCCGGCAACGTCGAACTGTTTCCAGGTGGTGAGCAAAGGGATGAAACACATGCAAATAGCAACAAGAAGTGAGTGAATGTATACGCAGTTCTGTCAATGTTTCCTTTGGCGGAAGGAAAAGGCTTTAGGCATCTCGAAATACAGAGAGAGGTTGGTTTTAGGTAGAAAAGGTGTATTTGAGACCCGATTTCATTAAAGTCCAAATAAGTATTCCTTTACTTTGGATAAGGAGTTTTGGAATAAAGCTTAGTTTTTTTTTTGTTATTCTATTACAAACGTATATTGTCGAAAGCATATCTATTGCTATAGATATGCTTTATACAGATTTCAGCCATATATATAGTACAAGATTCCGGATTCCCCATCCCTTCACTCCCCCACGATGAAAACGACTGTAAACGACTATTGTCAAGTCAGCTTGCTCGAGTCCCTGATATACCAGCCCAATTGCATCGTCCTAGTACATCAGGAAGAACCGAACTCACGGATAATCAGAAATCCGGACCCCCCCCCCCCCCCGTCTCCCAACTCACCCGATAGTGCCTGAATCCGGTCCGGGCCGATTATGTCAATGATATATCTAGGACTTGTGCTTGCTCTTCCCACCAAGTTACATCCTGATTCCTCCACTCGAAGCATTTCCGGTTCCCCTCTCCAGTCCCCCCCCCCGAAGTCACCTGATCCTGTCCAGATTTTATATGGATCGTCTGAGACACGAGGACTTTCCAAATACCAAGTTTCATTAAGATCCGATAACCCATTCTAGAGATATAAATACCTCAAGATTCCCGATTCCCCCTCCTCCACGATGATCGGATAATGTAAACGACTATTGTCAAGTCGGTTTGTTCAAGTCCCTGATATACCAGCCCACTTGCATCGTCCTAGTACATCAGGAAGTACCGAACTCACGGATAATCAGAAATCCGGACCCCCTCCCCAAACTCCCCCTATAGTGCCCGAATCCGGTCCGGTTATGTCAATGATGCATCTAGGACTTGTGTTTGCTCTTCCCACTAAGTTTCATCCTGATCCCTCAACTCTAAGCGTTTCCCAAGATTTCCGGTTCCCCTCTGCAACTAACCTCGACGTCACCGGATCTGGTCCGGATTTTACGTGGATCGTCTGAGACCCAAGGTCTGTCCACATACCAAGTTTCATTAAGACCCGATCTCATGTTCAAGAGTTATAAATACCACAAGATTCCACATTCCACCTCCCTCCACTCCCTCCGCGATACTCAGATCGGGAAAGTGACTATTTCCAACTTAATCATTTGGGGTCCCTGATACGCCTGCCAAGTTTCATCGTCCTAGCTTATGTGGAAGTGCCCGAACTAGCAAAATCCGGACCTGCCGACGGACAGAAATTGCGATCGCTATATGCAAGTGCCATAAAAACTAAATAAAGCTACGATGTTTAAGCGACATCTCGGCTGTTCTTGGCAACGGGTCCTCGTTCGGCTGTTGCTAGACCGGAAGAAATGAACTTGCAATCCGAGCTACAGTATTCCAGTCCAGCAACAGCCTGACGAGGACCCTTGCACAGAAGGGCCAAAATATCGCTATCAAACTTCGTAGCTGACTTTCCGTTTTTCACTGTTGTTTTAAAGGACACCTGAATGAAGTTTACCAAGTATTCTGGGTGATCATAATATTACATACGAAGAGTCTCTCATTAAACTTGACATTCCTAAATTATCTGTACGTAGAAATAGTCTTTCAAACAAATTTGGAGCTAAGCTAACGTGTTGTCCCCAGATGACCCATCTATTCCCCCCTCCCCTCCCGTCTTCCGTGCGTCGGTCGGAGAGGAATACTGGCAATAAGTTTTCCCCATAGCCCGCTAATTTTCTACCCAATTTTTACGTAGTTTCATTCCATCATTTATTTCTGGTAATTTCTTGTAAGTGTATTAGTTAAACTGTTTCTTGTGTGTCTGTGTATTTTGTAAATTTGTATTCCTTTTCTAGCTTTTAGCTATTCGGATTAAACTTGATTGATTGATTGATTGAAGTATCATCCCTATCTGTATGTATGTAACATTGCCTGCAGAAAACCCAATCCAAATATGAAATAGTGTTTCCAAGCTATGGTTTTTGCTCCATTTTGCATCTGTCCTTATTTCAGTATCGAACAATTTTAGAAATGAACAGATGTCTCCAATCAACCCGTCTTCTGAAATATTTGTTAGCCAGCTAAGCCCAAACGTATATCTAGAAGAAATTCCAATACAATCCGGCCAGCGCTGTACAAGATTTGAATGAATTGCGCTTTTTGTCTTGGAGTCTGCATGTGCAAACCTAAAGAAACGAACATACCTATTTTGAAAACGTCACGCTCAGGAGAAGAATGATCTCCGTGGCCATGTCTGTAAATGCATTCTCCATGGTGTGTTCAGGTGTCCTTTAATAATAATATTTTACTGGTGGGCAACAACTAATGTGTTACTGATGCAGGAAGGCTGTTGGGAGCAATTTGGTTCTATTTATCATGGGTGCAGGCCCGTATCCAGGAATTTATTTCGGGGGGGGGGATGCCTGCGGGTCGGACAAAAAGTAAAAAAAAGACATAGATGAGAGGGAAAAGCCTATAAAGTGACTACTTTTGTGTGTTTCGGGGGGAGGGGTTCAACCCCCTAACTCCCCCCCCCCCGGATACGGCTTTGCATCGGTGTCTCTTTGATAGTCTAGATAAAAAAAAAATTCCAAAACGTTTCTCGGTCAGCTTGGGCTCATGGGGTATTTATGTGAGGCTGAGATGGGACGTTGAGGATATTTTGGAGCCGAAACTTTTAGATGTTTCCAGAAACCCGCGAACGCCGGTATCTGTTTTTGTACCAGGGGTAAAAAGAGGAGGACTGTTGCATGTCGGTAATAATATTTGCCATTTCTTTTTCTCGAACGCAATACCGCCTTTCTCTTGAGATCGCTCATGCAAATGAAACTAAACTCCGTCTTCAAAATGTCTGAAAAGCTTGTTTGTTACTAGGCGATACTTCTGATAGCTCACGAAATTTAGAGGTTTTCAACAGAAATCAAGTCTCCCCCCTCCCCACCGAGTTTTTACATTTACGCAGGGATTCCCCAATTCCTCCCATTACACAACGAATGCGCCATAGTGTGATATGTGACTTCTCTATACATATTATTCAGTCTCAAATATTATAACTTTAGTGGATACATTGTTGACGTAAAATCAACTATTCGGCTTACCACCGTTTCAAGACTTTTAATGAATAAACTAAACTGAAACTGCAATTGGAAATAAAAGTGAATAATTGGTCGGTGACTGTGCTAGACGGATACGTTAGCTGATTTTATTTGGGCCCTTTCGGCAAGGGTCCTCTTCAGGCTCAAACTAGAAAAGTGAACCCGTGATTAAATGTCAACAAGACTAAAGGTTTCGATGGTATCCCAAAAATTTAATATTCGATAAATACAATTGGGTTTTCTTTGCCAGAAGTCCAAAGAGCTACAGATTCAGCGTTTCTTCTTACCCCTAAATCTGTCATCTACCCAACTTCAAATAAAACTTTTGCTTTCAACAAATTTCCCGGTTTTGGCAATTCCCGGCGAAAAAGTTGTCCAGGTAGAAAATACTTCTCACATAAATGTGTACCATGTCTTCTTGCCCCTTAATCGAACATCTATCAACTTCAAATAATCTTTTACTTTTAACAAACTTTCCGTTTTTTGCCAAATTCCGGTCGAAATACTTGCCCGGCGAGAAAATGGTTCTCACCATTGTGTTAAGCATGTTCTCCTACCCGTAAATCAAACATCAATTTCAAATAAAACTTTTACTTTTAACAGACTTTCCAGTTTTGGCCGGATTCCGGGCTAACTACTTGGCATGGATATCGATGTCATAGGTATCGCGCCACTTACGTTTTGGGATCCCAAAAAAATGAAAAGCTTTGGGCTGAAGGAATATTTATGAATAACTAGTAATACCATGTTAGGGAAAGTCAAATGTTATCTTGGAAAAACTACTGCATATAAGGTTTGAAGCATTCATTACAAAAGAAATAGAAAACCGTTATTTTCGTTTTTTTTTCTTGACCAGCTAGTTATCCCTCTAAGATAGATGTGCGAGGGATAAATATAATTTCAGATATTTCGGTTGCACTTCTGGCAAACTGTCCTCAGCGAAAAAAAAAACTATAATTGTAAAAGTAGTTGGTAAATTGTAAATAGACACAGAACTCAGAATTGTAAAATAATCACAGACGTGTACATATACAGTTTTTACAGGCACATTTTAATATTCGTTATTTTATTTACATTTGTATGTCGTTCCATCTGCATCGTTCGTGTGGTTTTAGTTACATGTCATTTTATGGTTTGTTGGTTCCGCATCGTATTTCTGTTAGTATTTTGTTGGATTTTACGATTTAGTTTTGTTTTTTCGCTGAGGACGGTCTGCCGAAAGTAAACCGAAATATCCGAAATTATTTGTATCCCTCGCGCATCATCTTAGAGGGATAACTACCTGATAAGAAAAAAACCCGAAAACCACGGCTTTCTATTTCTTTTTTAAGAAACTAGTGTAACGAACATTTTTGACGGCTTCTTTCATTTTTATTATCTTTCTTGCTCAAAGTGGTTGCATTTAGGATCGGCTCGAAGCCTGAAACCTTGCCAACTATACAACAAAAGAGAGACGGTATGTATGCAGTGCCGAAGGTTAGTAAAGTCCAGTTCTGATAGGGACTTTTAAAGTAGCTGTCTTACCTACAATACTACTGCAACCTACTTCCTTAACCGCTCCATTTATCCTTAAACTTGGAAACTCGAATTTCTCACGGTAGGCCTACATTCTACCCCCCCCCCTCCCAAACAATACCTTACTGATTTTCTCACTCGACATATTTCGCTACCTTCAGTGTGTTCCATGCTGTAAGTTTTTCCATCAGAAAAACCGGTTAGTCAAAGTATCCCCTATTGTTGCTCTCAAGCCCATGCTGACTCATTTCCCACAGTTCATTTTCCTGCCTGAGCGGTTAAAGCCTGAAGAGGACCCCTGTCAAGAAGGGCGAAATATGGCTCTAAGAAAATGTAGCTGACGTATGCGTTTTGCAGTTTCAAACCTGGAAAAAGGCCTAAAACAGACAAAGCCGCGAGCCATTTTTTTTAAAGAGATCCTAGTTTGCAAGCATTCAACTATTTTGAAGTAATTTTTGAGTAAACACTGCGAGGGGTCCTGTAAGGGTAATCTATTACTAGGACCAAGCCAGAGCACCTCATCTTTTTCCTGGAAATGCGGGAATCCATCCCTTAACTCTCTACTTTGGAAGTAGTCCTTTCTTGGCTAGGACGTAACAAGGAAAAACGTTCAGCAGATTTCCCCGAGGAGCTTTTCCTCGTTGATTTACCAAATTACATCTAAGAATCTCCTCAGTACTGATTGCGGGGAAATCGTTGTGGTGGCTCCCTTGCCAAAGTTGGTCGGGAGAGATGGAGAGAATGACGACGTAAATCCCATTTAGAACATCTAAGAACAATAGCCGGGATGTAGACGGAAACTGGAGGGAATCTGAGAGCGTGTTCCACCCTTCTAACAATAGCAACTATTAGTTACTATTTTCGTTCCAACCTTGTAAAAAGTTACTACGCTGACCGTTCCAACCTTCTCGAAATAGTAACTAATAGCAGGGGCCCATAAATTTCCTGTAATGACTCGCCATTCAGGGTGCTTGTCAATAAGAGATTTCTGATGCGCTCTTGACCGAGCGTCAGATAGTTCGAAAAATACCCACGGGGATAAAATACCCGACTATCCAGATAGACAAAATTTTTCGCAGCTGTTGTGCTGAACTAGGAATATTTCTCAATAACGGAAGAGTATCCTGGATCTTTTGTCCTAGCTTAGGTACCTGGTGGCATGCTGGCAATTTTGTCTATCTGAGCAAGAACGCCGATTCGACCCAAGCGGAATTTTTGGAAACTAGGTGAGGCTCGGGCAACATAGCAACATAGAGGCATAGGAAATGACAAGCCCCCTGAATGGCGAGTCATTACAGGAAATTTATGGGTCCCTGCTAATAGTAACTATTTGCTTACCATGCTCGGAAGCATAGTAATCGTGGTAACTACCAATCTCTGTAACGTAATTGGTCGGATTCGCCAGTGGCATGATATTTTGCGTGAAAATCGACAAATCGTTCCAGCCTTAACGGAAAAAAAGCCAAAATTCATGACATCATGCGTCGTAACTACGGTACGGTGGAACACGCTCTGAGAGGCTCTTAGAGGTACGCGCACACACAGGATGTGCAGGCGGATGCGAATTTCTTCCTTCACTCCGAACTTAAAATGCATCAGTTGCAGGTTTCCCCATGATGACGCGAATTTCGTATGCGAAATCTTATCGGATTCTGTCTGCATGTAGCTTAAAGCACACCTCGAACAACTAACTATTTTCATTTAAATATTTGAAAGTGTTGAGTACTTTAACAAGACCAAACGTTTCGATCCAGACAATTGGGTCTTGTCTTTGCCAGACTCCTATAGTCCTATAGCATAATACGGATTATGACCAAAGTTCAGATATGGATTCAGCATGTGTGATTACCCCTTTAAGCCATATCTATTTTGACGAAACTTATCGAAACTTCCTGCCTTACTTCTGCCAAATTTCCAGTCTCGGCCGAATTTCGGTCGAACTGCTTATCCGGCAGAAAAAGAAAGCTCGATAACCAATTCAGCGTATTTCCTTACCCCTATATCGAACATCTAATCAACTTCAAATGAAACTTTAACTTACAACAAATTTTCCGGTTTCAGCCGGATTCCGGGCGAACTATATGTTCGGGTAAAAAAAAATTGTCATATACAGATTTAGCATTTCTTCTTACCTTTAAATCGGACATCTAATCAACTTCAAATAAAACTTTTGCTTTTAAAATTTGATCCGGTTTTGGCCGGATTACGCGCGAACTATATGTCCGGGTAAAATTGATTGTCATATACAGATTTAGCATTTCTTCTTACCCCTAAATCGGACATCTAATCAACAACAAATAAAACATTTGCCTTTAACTAATTTTCCGGTTTTGGCCGGATTCCGGGCAAACTACTTGTCCGGCAAAAAAAATGATCTTCATAACCGTGTTCAGCATGTCTTCTTGCCCCTTAATTGACTATCTCATTAGCTGTTCAAAAATTTGTTTTTGTACCTTAACTGGACTCCTTAACTGTAATCCCTTTCCCACCCCTAAATGATGGGCTACCGAGCCCATCTACGAACTCGACCTTTCCCTTGACCCAAAGAATCCTCACACCAAGTTTCATCAAATATCTCATTCCCCTCGAGAGTTACCGTATTGACTGACGGACGGAAAACTTTGCGATGTCATAGATATCCCTCCACTTACGTTTTGGGATCCCAAAAACAAGCTATGCTTTAACCACTTATGGATGGATGACTTCGCGCAGAAGCAGGGACAAAATAGCACAAACGGTTTTCCTCACGATAAAGCTTCTCCTAGACAGTCGTCATGAGCATGTTATCAAGAACAAATAATCAGATACAACCTCCGTCTCCCTATGTCTGTACTATGACTATGCGGAGTCGAGTATTTCTCCGTACCTTTTCCGCTGTGAATGCGAGCGGAGGTTAGTAGCTTCGCGCCACATCACGTTTCCTTACCTCTACAATTAGCTATATCGCTGTGAAACCACCTTGAGGACAAGTAGAAGACTTTCAACACACCACCCCCTTACCCCCCAGTTTATGTGCTAGTGTTTTTGTATGTATAGTTATTTCAGTATTTTTTTCCTTTCTTTTTCTTTATTGTACTCCACTTGTTTTTCCTCTGGAATTTGTGGGTAAGAAATAAATTATTATTATTATTATTAAAGCTCATTGGTTCTTTGGACGCGTTCAAGAACGTGTCAGGGCGCGGAGTACGCCTCCGGCATCTTCATCTTCTTTATCTGCGATGGGCAACAGACGGAAATAGAGTAGACGGGTAAAAAGCTACAGTAAATACCTCTAGGTCCGCTCAGTTTTGTCGGGGTATTCATAGTCGCTGCATGGTACCAAAGAAAGAGGTTCTATCTGATTATTTGTTCTTGATGGTACGCAGCAAAAATAGCGAAACAATTCAAGTGTGAAAATCACTGATGAAATCACTTGCCGTTAGGAGGGGGGGTAGGATACACTGTATTGAATGTGGGTCTCCGGGAATGATGGAGAGTTACATTGGCATTATAGGTACGGCGGGTCCTTTAACAGCTCACGCAACGAAAATCCAACTAAGATTCACTTATTAGGCCAGAACAGTTTATCCCCCCCCCCACCCAGCACTTTCCCCTCATTTCGAACGATTATGGGATGTGTGGAGTCCTAAATTCAGTCCATAACCAGCAAAGACCATTTGTGAATAATTAGCAATGGCATAATCGTATTTTTTATATGAACTCGTAAACGGTAATTGATGACAATTTTCTTTCCTAAACTGTAGCTAAACGAGACATATAAATGGTCTCGAAATACTCATCATCGAACATCAAAAGTTAAATATCGAAAAATCCGTATATATCGCGCAATCCTATCTCTTGGTTTCCCGTCCGTCTGGTTCCGATACTAATTGTCCCAGTGGCTGGTACACGTGTCCCAGTCATCCCATTTTTGACCTGATGTCTCAGAAAAAGCCTGGTAACTAGGCTTCATTTGTATATTTATCCTGTGAAGATCTGCCCAACTTTAAAATTCTCCATCGAATTTACAAACATGGTTGAAAAATCTGAAACAAATTCGGTCTAATAATGGCCGTAACTAGACTCAAACGTCCACCGCTAGATGGCCGTTCAGCGGTGAATTAGCTAAAACCTTCGCTAAAACTTTTCATCAGAAAAACTTCTTTGCCCCATATATACGTGTCCCAATCATGGCTGGTCTCCCTGGCGTACTAGCGTCTAGTTTTTTGCCAAATTGGTGGGAAAGAAGTTATGTCACTCAGAGTCAGTGGATATCAAAATTTCTTTTCCGGTGATTTCTAAAAGCGCAAATCCAGCAATTGTCGTTTTTGCAGAGCAAGCGTAGTACCAGATACCACGGTAACTGCAAAATCGACTAATTGCAGATTCATTTGCCGTGGTAACATATACCATGCTATCTGCAAAAACTCAAACATATTTGTTTTTGTTATATTCATTTGACTGTGTGTGTATTTGCCGATCTGTTTATGGCACTTGCCTTCCGGCCAAGTGCCATATACCGATCACTTTTCCGTCGGTCGGTCGGTCAGTCCGGTGTTTGCGAGTTAGGGTACTTCCAGATGTGCTAGGACAATGAAACTTGGCAGGCATATTAGGGACCCGACCAAACTAACTTGGAAATAGTCACTTGCCCGATCCGATCATCATGGGGGGGGGAGGGGGAGTCGGCGGAGTCCGGAAAATAGGGGCATGCATAACTTTCAAATGGGCGATCGGATCTCGATCAAAGTTGATATCTGGAAAGAATTCGTGTCTCAGACCCGATGAATCTTGGGGGGGGGGGGGAGTCGGAGGGGGAAACCCGAAATCGTGTGAAACTCTCAGAGTGGAGCGATGGGGATGAAACTTGGAAGGAAGAACAAGCACAAGCTCTAGATTCATCACTGACAGAACTGGACCGGATTCGAACACCGTAGGTGGAGTTGCGAGGGGGGTTCTGGAATGAGGGTGATCATAGCTGACGTATCCGTTGTAAACATTGTTTGAATAAAGGACCGGATTTGCGTACCGAGGGGGGGGGGCTGTAGGGGGTGTCCGGAATTCCGATTATCGTGAGTTAAGGTACTACCAGATGTGCTAGGACGATCAAAATTTTGCTGGAGCATTAGCCTAGAAACTTGAGATCATTTGGGTTAGACATCGTCAGTTCTCCGATCCAACCATCCCTTAAAGAACTCATCTTAACACAAAATACAAAAATACTTTAAAGCAAAATTTACTTTTCTACGATCGTCACGATCACATGATCCTTTTTGCCTTAACGGTTTTGCTTAGAAATTATTTTTAAGCACCCTTAAAGTGCGCATCTTAATCGAAAAGTGAAAAAAAAACTTTTGACAATCACTTCCATCTGACCCAGCCTTACAAGTGCCATATGAGCTTCCAGCTCTTGTTTTTGTTTAAGATTTGCAAATTTATTCTTCAGTTTCGAATGAATTAAATAAATAATAATAATAAACATTGAAATCCCCTTCCAGTTCCGGCTCACACTAGTTGTCTGATTCCGTCAGATTGGTTAGAGAGGATCTTTCCCGAAAAAATACTAATTTCCAAATTCCCCCAACGACCGCCTTATCGGTGTTTCCCAACGGGAGCAGTGTTGCCAAGCGTGACACTTTTGGTGCTTTTTGGCACTTTTTGCGTCGGGGTGACACCGTGACACTTTTTCTCTGAAAATGACACCTTTTCATACAAATGACACTTTTTAAGTCAGTCAGAAAAGCACTTTTCATTTACTTTACCAAACTTACGAATTACCGCCCCCAAAAACATGTACTTTACTTTGATCTACACACTAGAAGGGTCCATATGGCTTAATTCCAAGAAATTTCGTTGGAAAAAAGTGATGTAATAATTAAGAAATTGTAGTACCTTTACGTTTTCCTAGTTGGATTTTAAATTCTAGGACAATTCGTCACAGGACAATTGGTCACAGACAATTCGTCACACGGACAGTTAGTCACAGTGACAATTCGTCACATGACAATTGGTCACACGGACTATTCGTCACAGCACAATTCGTCACTAGGACAATCCGTCACTAGTACAGTTTGTCATATTTTAGAAAACTTGCTATTACAAAGGTAGTTTGGATAAAATAAAAAATGCCACCCCTTCACAAGAGGTTGTTTGAATCAGTATTTGAATCATTATTTTTAATCCTTGCTCTAATCTCCGATATTTAATCATCAGTCTTAGTGTTATACATTCTCGAGGAGAGTCAAGGGCTTTTTAGTTAAATTTGGAACTCGCAAAGACTTGAGAGAGGTCGTTAAAACTAAACACAAATTCAAGCAAACAGCGATGTTCTCGAGAAGTTCGTCTTGCAGCGAGAATGCTGACAGCGTTGGCTTTTCTCCCAATGGTGAATATCCGATCAGCGTTCGACCGCTATGTTCAAATCTGTCCATCTGAAGTATATCCAATCCTCGACTACTTTGAAGACACTTATAGGAAGAATATCACAGGACATCAGGGCAAGCAGATGCTCTCTTTCCTATCCCTGTCTGGAACGTCTTTGAGCGCGTCGCAGAAGACTTTTCTAGGACTAATTACAATGTGAAGGATGGCACAGCATTCAACAAACATGTTGGAGTAGCTCATCCAAACATTAGTAAATTCATTTCGTTTCTGCTGCCGGAGCAGGGCAAAACAAAAATAAGTATTGAGGGATTTGTTGCTGGGTGCCCGAACCCACCTAAGAAGTGGAAGTACAAAGACTAACTTGCGACTGAAAACCATAGTAGGGAAATATTTGTCTAGTCAAACCGACGTACTTTACTATGTTACCTGTAACTGAGCATTTAAGAATATATAGCTTAAAAATGAAATCCAAACTTGAGATCAGGCTCTCTGTGACGAAATGTCCTTGTGACAAATTGTCCTGTGACGAATTGTCCGTGCCGAATTGTCCTATGACGAATTGTCCTGTGACAAAGTGACCGGACACCGGATTTTCACCCTATCCCCTGACGGACTAAGATTGCGTCTATGCAAATTAGTTGGGTAAAACAGTCGTGATCGCGGAGACATCCACTGAGCTTTAGTTGTCGTTAAGCACAGCTTATGTATCTAGGTATTCTCTTATGTATCCTAGATACATAAGCTGTGCCGTTAAGTGCCCGCCATGTACAGCTGTTACCTGTGTAAATAAAATGTTGAGATACAAACACAGCATAAATGTTTTGTAGAACGTTCCTACAAATTAAGAATAATTACCAATTATTCGCATTTCTCGCTTTACGCAGCGGAATGCCCCCAACAAAAATCAAGGTGTAAAGAAGCCCCTTTTGTCAGGAATTTTGACACTTTCGTGAGCCGAGCTCTTGGCAACCCTGAGCGGGAGTGATTGGAAAACATGAGAACAACATCCTTTCCCGGGCTTGGATCTGATTAGGAAAATTGCATTCGGATAATCCTTTGAGAGGGAAATTTCCCTAAAGAGGACAGAATTCCCTTTGCCCCAGGAAACTGATCGTAATGCGAATTAATGGCGTTTAAGCCGCGAGGCACTTTTCTGGAAGCGAGGTGAAAAATAGCCGATCGAGCTATATGGGTGGCGATCACGAAAGCTCTGATCTTCCACGGGCTTGGAACTAATTTTTTCCGTCCCAATTTTCACACACCGCTGGGGAAATGTCATTTGATTAAGTGGCTACCCCTTGAGCCCAAGCTGACTGGGAAACATTTATTACAATTAAAACAATCGCTAAAAATGGAGAAGTCAACTGCGAGGCGTGACAGCGATGTTTCGGCCAGTCCAGCAATAGCCTGAGGAGGACTCTTGCCATGACGGACAGAAAAATCACTCTCAAACAATGTAGCTGACTTTACCGTTTTTTTGCCACTGCTGTAATGTATGTAATTTAATTGTGTGTACGTTGGCACATCACAAATTTTTTAAGACTTACTAGAGGGACTCCGTACTTCAAAAATTCGCTGCCAGAAGTGTTCACTCACCAATACAAGAACGTTCAAGTTTTTTTTTGTATACTTTTCAAGAGATCTATCTTAGGTGCGATGGCCGCGGAGGTGGTAACTGTCCGTGACCGGAGAGAAGCGGCATATAATACTATGCCGCTGCTCGAAGGTCTCGGACAAGCCAGTTGATGATCAACCGTCGGGACATGGTAAGGCCAAAGGCTTAGGTGCATTGCATGGTGTAACTTAGTTATTAAAAGAAAAAGAAAAAAGGGGGAAGAGTGGAGGAAGGCAAAAAACTTTGGTCGTGGACAGTTCAATCTTCATGTCCAGCGATACAGTTGGGCTAACATCCATTACTAATCCAACTGTCCGTGACCGGAGAGAAGCGGCATATAATACTATTGGACGACTCTCAATAGCTGCGTTCGTTTTCGTCGTTCGGTTCGCCGTTCCAACCGTCGTTTTACTATAAGCGTTTTCATTAGAACGTCGTTCGACTGTCGAGAATAAGGGGTTTTCTTGGTTCGGTTGAACTGCCGTTTCATTCGTCGTTCCTGAAACGACGAACTGAGCCGAAAAGTCAGTTTCAACATCTCCGTTCAGTAAATAGGCGCGAATTTTCAAAAACTTTGACAAAAAAAATTAAAGATGTAAACCAAGTTAGAAACAATGGTCCTGTTATGCTAAAATCCATTTTAGAACTTTATTATTATTGTTTATACTTTATTATTTTAGTACTTTATTATAGCTGCTCTTGCAAATATTAAGTTAGTTCGACTATTAACGTTTTCGTATCAACGTCGTTCGTGAAACGACGTTGATAGAACGTGCCAAAGAAAACGCTAATATGAAAAATAGTTAAGTCCGGTCTTCACCTCCCGGAACTTCCGGAACCTGGGCTTCCAGATTATTCTTTGACGTCTTCTGTAAATTGCATCTGGAATATGAACCGGTCCAAACGTATATCAAAACACGAGCACAAACACAAGAGCATTTTTTATTTTTGAAACCTATGTTTAGTCCTGCGGAAGAGGTTGGACTAGAACCTCCTGGCTGGACTTCTGAATTGAGGAACAAGGGTGCAACAGTTTTCTAATTTAGAAGTATGTCCCCTTTCTAATTTAGAAAGGGGACTGACTCGGCTGAAAATTAAAACCCCCGAGATTTTGGACTGGACTTCAGATTGCCTTTAACCACCAATGAAACAGTTCACTCACCTTTAAGTCACAGCCGCCAACCCTTCGCACCTCCTTTTCCACCCTCACTGGGTCTCTGTGGGGTCGCAACCCCGACCATTCTCTGACTACTTCAGCATCCTTCAAATTTGGCAGTAATTCGTGGCACCGCTCTAAGATGGCATTGCCGTCGTGCTTATCCCAATCTTCCCGGAAGCTGTCGAAATGTCGACTGCCACCTAAGGTGACATAGTCAACGCCCGGGATTATGTAGGTGTCGAAATCACCATAAAAGAACATCTTGACCCACGGCGCTTTAACCTGTAAAAGAGTCAAAGGTGTAGCATTGTAGGTATATAGGAATAGCACTGTCAAACGAAGGCCACACAATATATATTTATTTATAACCCGCCAAATACACAATGTGATAGCGGTGTAAAGAGAACAACGAAAAACAACAGAAGACAAATTCAGTATTAACGCATAAAATTAAGACATAATTTCTAACTGGGCCTGAAAAATTTATGAAAAACATCATGTACTCGATCACCAGGATGACGATATGTATACAGTAGTGACGCTGGCATTTTCTGTAGTGAACGAATGACATCTTGGACGCCGAACTAATTTGTAGTTGCGACAAGAACAAGGAAGGTACATCAAGAATTTACAATGATTTCCTATCAATGTTATGCCTATGTTTTCTTAGAACGCTAGCGCTTTATTTGCGCGCCAAGTTTCATCGTCCAGGCTTGTGTGAAAGTGCCCGAATTAGCAAAAGCTGGACAGATCGACAGACTAACAGACACTATGATCGTTACATAAAACCTGAGTCGAAAGCCGAAAAGACAACATAGCATTGGGTCGGGTCACAGACACGTATGTCACGTTTCATCGTCCTAGCTTACGTGAAAGTGTCCGAACTAGGAAAAGTAGGACAGACCGACAAAGGAACAGAAGTTCAGACGTTCGCTACGTGACACTTGAGCAGACCGAAAGTGCCATACATAGAGTTACGGCCAATCCACTTACGGCCTCAAAGAAAGGGTCCACAGTCACCGATTTCTTTCACTTTCCCGTTCATAAGCAAGAATTGCGAAGGAGGATTCGATACAATTTATTCTTAAACAAAGGTAAAAGGGCAACTTAGGCCAATTCGCCCATGAATCAAGTAAAGGGGTGGTCGTGGGATCCAGCTGATCCTAATCATCAATATTACGCAATGAGTAATTGGCCAATTTAATCTCCACTGCCCTTGAAACGAGAGGATGGGGAAGACAAAACCTCAAGGTGAGGCTTCCAATCTATGATCTTTACGGCCCTGCATCTAACCGTTGACACCTCGCGAACTTAACTCCATGGGCTCTCTGGGAGTGTGGAGGATCCAGGTACTTTCAGACTCTAGAATCTGTACGCAAACGAAATCTCATCGTCTCACGTCCAATCGCTATCAGGTTCAGTCGCTGGACAATCTAGATTACCATCCTTCCGGACTTCGTAACACCCTTTCTTGGCCCTAACACGCGAGGCAAGAGCACCTGAAACCCAAGCTTCTTCCCCCGCCAACGAAATCTTTAGAAAGATATCTAAAATCATCCATTCCGTATTTCACTGGACATTTTAACTGTAGTTGATTTTATGTTCGTTTCGTACTTATCGTTTGTTAGTTTGTGTTTTATTTGTATTGTACGTGAGTGTTTGTTTTTCCAATTTCTACCCGTGTTAGCCTAGCGTAATTAGGGTTACAACAAAATTGATTGATTAATTGATTGAGAGCTGAAACCCCTGAACCGGACAGCCGTGTGGGGAGTGGGACCCCAAAAGGCAGACCGAGATCACCAATGTAACATGTTCGAGTTAAAGTTTTTAGTGGAGTGTTCCTTGGAACAATCCACTATTGCGAGCGCTGTGGCAGCTTTCGGTTTTCGTTTTCACCGTATTTTGTGGAGCTCATAACTCGTGAACGAGTGCAAGTATCAAGTTCAAACTTGGTACACTTGTGTGTATTGGGGTCTAGTTGTGCCTTTTAGGTATCTAAAATCATCCATTCCGTATTTCACTGGACATTTTAACTGTAGTTGATTTTATGTTCGTTTCGTACTTATCGTTTGTTAGTTTGTGTTTTATTTGTATTGTACGTGAGTGTTTGTTTTTCCAATTTCTACCCGTGTTAGCCTAGCGTAATTAGGGTTACAACAAAATTGATTGATTAATTGATTGAGAGCTGAAACCCCTGAACCGGACAGCCGTGTGGGGAGTGGGACCCCAAAAGGCAGACCGAGATCACCAATGTAACATGTTCGAGTTAAAGTTTTTAGTGGAGTGTTCCTTGGAACAATCCACTATTGCGAGCGCTGTGGCAGCTTTCGGTTTTCGTTTTCACCGTATTTTGTGGAGCTCATAACTCGTGAACGAGTGCAAGTATCAAGTTCAAACTTGGTACACTTGTGTGTATTGGGGTCTAGTTGTGCCTTTTAGGGGTCCCACCCGCCACACCCAACCGGTTCAGGGGAAAATGGGACCAGATTGCCCAGTGAATAATGTTCATAATTTGACCATAACTGGACACAGTGCCGAAACTGGCCTGTCTTCGGGGGGGGGGGGGGGGGGGGGGCAGATTTTACCGACAAGGTCTAACAATTTACCGACAAAAGCGCCGTTGCCGCACAGCGAACATTCACCACGAACGCATCTTACAACCGTTGTAGTAATAAGTTGTAACATATTTTTCTAATGAAAGGTGCGAATAGCAAATCTGAATTTGCCATTCGCTTCCTGGCACCAATGGTTATCAAATGGAACCTGGAACATACTATGCAGTCATTTGTCTTGCAAACCCTAAAAAGTGACAGACAGTGCAAAAGTGTACTTCTCTGCTTGAAGATTTACGCTTGTAAACTAAGCGGCTTTTTGGGGTTCCAAAACGTTAGCACCTACGAGTTCGTAAAGTTTGTCTCTCCGTCTGTTACTATGGTAACTTTCAAAGGGGTTGGAATATTTTGTTGAAATTTGGTATGAGGATGCATCGAATCAAAGTACGAGCAGTCCAGTTTCACGAACAGCTGATGGGAGCAGATGTCCTAAATTTGCTGTTTCTGTATCCGAACGAAATCTCACAACTGTTAGTGGAATGTTGGCGGCACAGTAACTTTGTGATACTCTTCAAAAACCAAACGGGTTCATGGGACCCAGAAAGTGCCGGGATTCGACTGAAACTTGCCCAAGATGTGCAATTTATCCACGCCCGAGAACGGAGTTGCAAGGAGGTCTCGGAAATATTGTAATACCAGTAAGGCCGAACGGATAGAGTGATTGCGATAAAACTTGAAAGGTAAAAAATTCATGGGACCTAGACATGTAGTTTGAGGCCCAAACTGGATCTGACGTCCGCGAGACGCCCGGTAGGCCCACTGGAATTTTTTCCGAAATGCTCCGATTCGAGTGATGCTTGATGGATGGTAGAGGCAGATGCCAAATATGCCATTAATGTGTCCAAACTTCTTCTTGCCATGATGGTAGTGCTGTGGGGGATTACTGGTGGGTCCTGGACATTTTCTTAAACGCTTAGAGACCAAATGGGTTGAGCGATTGAGATAAACTTGGTGATACTTGCGATCCTGGCCCGATCCAACCTCGGTGGGCCGAGTTGGTAGGGGTATCACTGACGGGAATTTGAGACTCATAAGTCACTGAATAACGTGGACTGTTTCCTGAATTGACTGTACCATCTACAGCCAGATCAACACAAAAGGACAGTTTATGGGTGGGGACAGAGAAATCATCCAAGAACAAACCAAGCAAAACAGGTTTGCCGGTGTGGTTGGTTTTCCGTCAAGGAAGAGAAAGGAACGAAGAAGTGTTTGTCTAGTGCTTTAACCCAAAATATTTTCGTATTTACCGTCGAGAATATTCCAATCATCACATCAAAAATTCTTCGCACTGACGAACAGTTCAAAGTTACTGAAATTAACGACACAATTTTTATCCAATCAAGATGTAAACAGAAAGAACAAGAGATTTCCCATTTTACCGACAAGACGGCAACCGTACCCTATCGACAAATAAAAACAACCGATATGGGGTCTCGATCCGATCATCGGCTTGACTTCCCGACAAGATTTTTTGTCGGTATCTTCTCCTCACCGACAAAAACCGTGATTTTCAGAAAAGAAGCTTCCTGATTACCAACACAGATTCTGTGCCGTATCAGAAACGGTATGAGGAAAGTGTTTTATCTGAGCTCTTGCCGTTACTAACAAGTGCGCAAGCGCTCAGACGTGGTGTGTAAAAGTAAAATGTTTATCACATTTATATACAGACAGCTTTAGAACCAAGACATTTCTCATCCCCAATAACCAAACAATGATTTAAATAACCTAATCTGTAATCATCCCACTTTAAAAGCTTTAAACGTAAACTAACCGCCAGTATAAATCCAGAGAAATGTTAAACATCTTGCACGAATAGCACTTGTTCGAACACTGAATGGTCAGAATGGTCTGCCAGCCAGTCCCACCCTTTAAACCTATTTTCCATTAGCAAGGTAATAACAAGTGCAATAAACCAGATCATAGCAGCCTAATGCCTCCTTTGTCACAATTCATTAAGAACGGCATATCACCGATCATATGACAAAACAGTAAAAGTAAAGTTTCCAACTGTTCATTAAAGATTAAAGTACGTCACCTCGTCTTATTTGTTGCTATTACACCAAATCCTCTTCCATAGAACCACCCCCACCCTCCCCGTCCATGGGCAAGTGGGCCCAAATTGCCCATGATTTTTTTTTTGTACCCGTGACTGGAACCAGCTGGGCACAACGGGAGGGGGCGGGGCGGACTTATAAAAATGCGCATTTACACATTTACACCTTTCCCCCTCAAGTATACCAGCTTAGAGTTTGATTCCAGTCACGGGTCAATAAATTTTTCATGGGCAATTTGGGCCCACTTGCCCATGAACGGGGAGGGTGGGGGTGGTTCAGCTCCCCCCAACCCCTACGATCCAAAGGCACAAAGGAATTACATCGCTTTATCTCCAGTTAATTTAAGTTAAAACAAAATTGGGCCCAATTGCCCCTGAACCAAGTGGGGGTGGGGTTTGCGACCAGTAAAAAGTAACAAGAGCTACGAGCTCATATGGCACTTGTACGAGTAGGCTGTACAAGAAAGTAGATGAAAACGTCACAAAATACACCCGCCATCCAAAAAGGCGGTTCGGAAATAGAAACAGGATATTTAGTTTCACTCATTTCTGAGCAGTTCCGGCATCGTCTCGATTGCAAATGCACATGACTGTTCAAACTTTCATCCCAGTAAATCCATTTGTTTGATCCCTAGACGTGCTACACGATTTCCGGTACTCACTCTATTTCCACCTACCGTGGCATCTTCGTTTATACCATCTACCAAGTTTCACTCGAATCTGAGCATTTTTGGAAAGTTCCGGTACCCCCCCCCCCCCCCCCCTTCCCACCAACGTTGTCGGAGCCGGTTCGGGCCCAATCTCTTAATTCCCTCATCAAGTTTGACTGAAATTGGAGCATAGCCTATCTGCAAGTTTCCAGTACCCCCCCCCCTACCTTGGCCGAATCCGGCCCAGACGCCAAATTACAAATCTAGGCCACATAAACTCGGCACTGTCGAATTGCATCTCATTCGGTCCATCCGTTTGGTTTTTGTGCATGTCAAAAGTCCCCCCACCCCCATTTCCCCTAATCGTGGTCGCGTATGGTTCGAACGCATGTTTTACATGTCGAGGCCATCGATTCGTATCACCCATGAAGTTTCACTCGAATCAGACCACTCGTTCGCAATTTATAGAAGTCCATATTTCTCTTCTCTTGCTCCCCCAAAAATGCTCGGATCTAGGAACGGAAGTTTCCGGGGGTATGTTGTGTCAGGTTTTTAAGTCAAGATAATTCGGGTCGCTAATATGCCTGCAAAGTTTCGTTGTCGTTTTACATCTGGAACTATTCTAACTCACGACTACCGGAATTCCAGGAAACCCCCTCCAACTCCCCCCACAGAGCCCCGAAACCATCTGGCTCCGTCAATTTCATCTAGGCCTAATGCTTGTTCCATCCATTAAGTTTCGTCCCAATCCCTCTGCTTTTAGAGTTTCTTGAGTTTTCCACCCCCCCCCCCCCCATCCCCACAGGTATCGGACCCGACTCGGACGTGACACTGAACGTCCGAGGCGATAGCTCACCAGACAAATTTCATTCAAATCCGATCACCCGTTCAAAAGTTATGCACGCCACTAGATTCCGGACTCCCCATCCACCCACTCCCCCCACGATGGTCGGGTCGGGGAAACGGCTGTTCTCAAGTCAATCTGTTCGGATCCCTGACATACCTGCCAAGTTTCATCGCCCTAGGACATCAGGAAGTATGCCGAACTCGCGGGATCGATCCTTCTCAAAATTCCCGGTTCCCTCCTCCAACTCCCCCCAGTGTCATCGGATCCGGCCCGGATTTAAAATGAGGTGTCTGAGACACAAGGTCATCCTAAATATCAATTTTCATCAAGATCCGATCACCCGTTCAAAAGTTATGCACGCCACTAGATTCCGGACTCCCCATCCACCCACTCCCCCCACGATGGTCGGGTCGGGGAAACGGCTGTTCTCAAGTCAATCTGTTCGGATCCTTGACATACCTGCCAAATTTCATCGCCCTAGGACACCAGGAAGTATGCCGAACTCGCGGGATTGCTAGAAATCCGGACCCCCACCCCAACTCCCCCACAGTGCCCTGATCCGGTCCGGTTATGTCAATGACGTGTCTAGGACCTGTGCTTGTTTTTCCCACCAAGTTTCATCCCGATCCCTCCACTTTAAGCGTTTCTCAAAATTTCCGGTTCCCCACCCCAACTCCCCCACAGTGCCCTGATCCGGTCCGGTTATGTCAATGACGTTTCTAGGACCTGTGCTTGTTTTTCCCACCAAGTTTCATCCCGATCCCTCCACTTTAAGCGTTTCTCAAAATTTCCGGTTCCCTCCTCCAACTCCCCCCAGTGTCATCGGATCCGGCCCGGATTTAAAGTGAGGTGTCTGAGACACGAGGTCATCCTAAATATTAATTTTCATCAAGATCCGATCACCCGTTCGCAAGCTAAAAATACCTCAAATTTTGGCTTCACCCTCCCTCCACTCCCCCCCCCCCAGATGGTCGAATCGGGGAATTGATGATTTCCTATTTAAGCTGGTCGGGTCCCAGACATGCCTGTCAATTTCTATCGTCCCAGCACATCAGGAAGCACGGAACTCGCGGGATCACTACAAATTCGGACTTCTCCCCCCCCCCAACTCCCCCAAAGTGAGCGGATCCGTTCCGGTTATATCAGTCACGTATCTAGGACTTTTGCTTGTACTTTCCACCAAGTTTCATTCGGATCCCTCCACTCTAAGTGTTTTCCAAGATTTCCGGTTTCCCCCTCTAACTCCCCCCAGTGTCACCGGATCCGGTCTGGATTTAAAATGGAGGGTCTGAGACACGAAGTCCTTCCATGTATTAAGTTTCATTAAGATCCGATCACCCGTTCGTAAGCTAAAAATATCTCATTTTTCCAATTTTTTCCGGATTCCCCCTCCCTCCACTCCCCTCCAGATGGTCGGATCGAGGAAGCGACAATTTCTAATTTAATCTGGTCCAGTTCCTGATATGCTTGCCAAGTTTCATCGTCCTAGCTTATCTGGAAGTGCCCGAACTAGCAAAACCGGGACCGACAGACCGACAGACCGACTGACGGACAGAAATTACAATCGCTATATGGCACTTGAGTAAGCTCAAGTGCCATAAAAAGGGACCCCAATTCTCACAACCCTACAAAGTTTCAACTTGATAGCTGTTGATTCCTGTCACGGGTATCGAACTTTACTCCTAGGCAATCTGGGCCCAGTTGCCCATGAACGGGATGGGTGGGGGAGGTGCAACTTTAAAAGGAATGTCCCAGCCCTAGGATCTACACGTCCAAGAAATTTCATCGTCCTATGTCCAATTCTTGTCAAGTTACGAACGTTATTCACTGGCAATCTGGGCCCATTTGCCCCTGAACCGGGTGGGTATGGGGTTGCCCCCCCCCCCCCCAAAGGGCACAACCAGACCCCAATACCCACAAGTGTACCAAGTTTGAACTTGATACTTGCACAAAATATGGTGAAAACCGAAAACCGAAAGCTGAAAGCTGCTACAGCGCTCGCAATAGTGGATTGTTCCAAGGAACACTCCACTAAAAACGGAATCAGCGCACCGTCTCAGCACCGACAAACGCTACCGATTTCCCAACAAGAAGTTTTCTGGCTTACCGACAGAGCTTTTGTCGGTATCAGAAACTGAATGCTAAAGCGTGCCGTACCGAATAACGCTACCTATTTCCTAACAGGATGTTTCCTGTTTTACCGACAAGATTTTTTGTCGGTATCAGAAACGGAATGCTAAAGCGCCCCATACCGACGACCGCTGCCTATTTCCCAACTGGAAGTGTTCTGTTTTGCCGACAGAGTTTTGTCGGTATCAGGCACGGAATGCTAAAGCGCGCCGTACCAACAACCGCTGCCTATTTCCCAACTGGAAGTGTTCTGTTTTACCGACAGAGCTTTTGTTGGTATCACATACGGAATGCTAAAGCGTGCAGTACCGACACACGCTGCCTATTTCCCAACAGGAAGCTTCCTGTTTTACCGACAGAGCTTTCATCGGTGTCAGAAACGGAATGATAAAAAGCGTTTGTCGGTGCTTCGCACCAACAAACTCTGCCGGTTTACCGACAGGATTTTTCGTGGGGGGGGCAGCGGCCCCCCGCCCCTAGTTTCGCCACTGACTGGACATAGGACGATGAAATTTTTTGCACCTGTAACTCCTAGGGCTGGGAAATTGCTACTCCCACCCACAACTGGGCCCAGATTTCCCAGGATAAAAGTTCGTTACCCTTGCCTGGAATCAACAGGTATCAAGTTGAAACTTGGTAGGATTGTCAGCATTGGGGTCCCTTTTTACTTTTTACTGGTCCCAAACCCCAGTATTTTCAACAAAATAGATATAGGTCGATAATTAGAACTCGGCAGCTAAGGGGGTCAACCCCTTTGCGAAGGGGCACAATATTAGATTCTTTAAAAGCTGAAAGAAATACAAGATTGAAAAACAAGATTAACTATGTGAGAAAACACTTCAGAAATACCTGGAAAAATTTGTTTTAGGACAGATGACGAGGACCCGTCAAGAGCTTCCGAATGACCGAATGTTTATTTCAAATGTTTATGGCGCCTGTCATGGTTCACGAGTCACGGGCTCCACAAAATAAGACAGAAGGTTTCGATGGGATCCCAAAGAGGAGTATCTGCTTTCCAATACAGATAATCAGGTCTTGCAGATGTTCAGTCTTTGCCAAACCCATACATAGTTGATACCATTCCAACAAAACAATGAATAAGAGCCACTAAGTCACATTCTCCACTAAAAGCATCTCAACCAACAGACAGGCTCATTCGAAAACATCCCTTTTTGAGTAGATTCTGGCCGGACTATTCGTCCGAGGCGAGAATAAGTAGTATTTCCTTATTGACAATGTCTTTTTCGAGTATACCTTCTTTTCAAAACATTTTTTTTTTTACATCAAAATTTTTTTACTTCTTCGAAATTTTTAGTTTTGGTCGGACGGTCAAACTACTTGTCCAGCGAGAAAATAAAGTATATTCATAACCTCTATAATATAGACGCTCTATTCGACCAACCTTTAACCTCTAATCAACTTGAGATAAGACTTTCAATCTTACTAATTTTCCTGTTTGCGCCGGATTCCAGGCAAACTACTTATCCGGCAAGAAAACAAGTTCAACAAGACCTAAGGTTTCGATGGGATCCCAAAAATCTAATTTTTGATTCAAACAATTGGGTCAGGTCTTCGCCGTTCAGTCTTCGTCAGATTCCTGGAAGAATTTTACCGTTAAAATAAAGTTCAAAAATGGATTCAGCATGTCTCGTTGCCCCGATACCGAATCTCTAATCGATTTCAAAAACAACTTTGAGCTTCAATCAAATTTCCAGTTTCAGCCGAATTCCTGATTAGCCATTTGTCCAGCAAGCTAAGTTCAGATATGGATTCAGCGGACCCTCCTTACCCCCTCAATAAATATCTTCTTAGCTTATAAAACATAAATGTTTTTACCGTAAATTCGAAACCCCTCCTCTGCCTCTAAAGATAGGATATTTGCTATTAAAATTTCATATTTCAAATTTTCCAAATTTCTCCTTGGGTTCCCCGTTTCTTTCAGTAATTCGCAGTTGGTTTCCAATTTTAAAGTAAAAGACCCAGTTCTAATTTTGAGGAAAAAGATGACCAACTTTTGCAAAAAAGCTTTGGTAGCCCTCCAAACCCACAACCTGTACCCATTTTTTAACAAGTGAATAAAATAGTGCGTACATAATAGTAACTTAGTTGTCGACATCGTGTGAATTTTTCATAGTATTTATGTGTTAATGAATGGACCAGAAAGTTTAGGTATAGTTCTTTTTTATACATTATTTTGTACTCCTCAGTTCTGAGGGAAATAAATGAATAAATAAATAAACAAATAAAGGACACATCTACGAACTTGACCTGTACTTTACCAGTGAATCCTCATTGAACAACATCCTCACTTGAACAACATATTTCCTCGTTTGAAAATTATATATCAACCCCTTCGATTACACTAGATCTCTCCGAAGTACATAGACTAAACAAACGAATGTCGTCATCCACGCTTAGAGCTATACTGGTTTGAGAAGAAAGGGTAGGTACTACTATAGCCGAAAACTGGTCGACAAATTTTGTGTCCGGTTTTCGCCAGATACCGGGTGAACTACTTGTCCGGCGAGAAAATAACTTTCATATTCGGATCAGCCTGTCTCCTACCCCTGAATCAACTATCTCAGTAGCTTAAAACAAAAAAAAATGCCCCTTAATTTGAAACCCCATCCCCAAATATAGGGCTACAAAGCCCATCTACGAACTCGACCTTACTCTTGACCCAAAGAGTCCTCCCACCAAGTTTCATCAAAACATCTCATTCCCTTCGAGAGTGATCGTGCTGACAGACGGACGGACAACCTTTGCGATGTCATAGGTATCCCTCCACTTATGTTTTGGGATCCCAAAACAGATTCAGCGTGTCTCTGTAACTTTATACTGAACCATTATTCAACTTCAGATAAAACTTTACTTCCAGCAATTTTCCAGTTTTTCCCAGATTCCGGGCGAACTATTTTTCCGGTGAGAGAATCCAGTTCTGGGTTCAGCATGTCTCCTTACTCCTTCATCGACTGGAGCGGCCAAAATAGTGGAATGTTCATATACTAACACCACCATTAAAAATTAAATTAAGAAATTAGAAATAAATATCAATAAATATTAAAAACCGATTTTCTGCGGGCAGGTTTCATAGGCTTGGACGGGTTTAGCTGAGTGAATAATCGTTCGATCTAAAATTCAAAGTAGTGACTGGTTGGATCCTCAAATAATTTTTTTGTCTGTATTTACATATTTAACTTACTGCTTTCTTGCCCTTTACTTCGTCACGCACATACAGAGGGCTGCTAAAAAAAACACCCTCAAAACCTGACAGAGCATTAGTATTCACTAATCGTTAGGAAAGAATCCCCCCCCCCCTCCTCTGGTTACACTAACTACTCTTGGCCACTTAGGAGAAAACGAGAACACGGCCGCGAACGAATCATTCCCGCCTCTTAGGAAACCAGGCCTAATCGAACCGTGAGATCCTGACGATAGCTTCATGCCTATTCT
Organism: Branchinecta lynchi; assembly: GCA_023053575.1. NCBI lineage: Eukaryota > Metazoa > Arthropoda > Branchiopoda > Anostraca > Branchinectidae > Branchinecta > Branchinecta lynchi. The sequence goes on along the minus strand of JAKZAP010000012.1, from coordinate 10,508,217 downwards.
ACTAATTCTCTTGATTGTGCTTTCTTACATAAAAAAAAACTCTGTGAAAGCCCGAGGGTTATTTTGTAAAGCAATATAGGTAATGGTCCGTGTTTCCATAGCAACGCAATGCAAGCGAATAATCCGCATTCTACGAAATAAATTCTTTAGTGGAAAAGTGACACGGTCCTGTAGAAATACTCAAGATGTCTAATAAGAAATTCCAGGAAGTTATGGTTACCTCGGAAGGAAGGACACGGCCTTCTTCGGCTGCAAGCAGAGATTACACTGTCAGACTTTGGATGATATTTAAGAGCTTAGTCACACTTAAAGAAAAAGAACAAGATACAACTAATTCTGAATGTTGTCGTTTTAACTTCAGGAGATCAGTTAGAGCAAAACAGCGTGTATAATTATTTTACAGGAACCCTAACTTACCCCTATTGCAGTCTGCTCATTATCCCCAAGCTGCAACAAAGCCCATCAAATCTCGCGTCCCCTAAGGATTTCCAGTTGTTTCCCGAATAGGCGGCGTGTGACCAAGCTTGGACCCGTCGTACCCGTAATACTAATGCAACCTACTTCCGTAATAACTCCATTCTTAAAGTTTGACCTAACGAAAGCGGAAAAAACCTAGAAACGCTACAGCTTCAATATTACAAGAGGATCTACGGGTTACATATCACCACGCACAGCCTGGTTATAAGAGGCGATCTTGGATTATTCTCAATGCGAAGTGAGAGAGAAGTCCATATCATCAAATATTGGTTAAAGCTACTGGAATACCCCAATCACAGGCTGGAATCATCTGCATATAATGAACTACTAGAAATCGGGACAAAGAAAGCTTGGCCTTTCCAGGTTAAAAAGTTACTGGATAAAAATGTTTTTTCGTACATATGGAATATGAGTCGAGGACCAGGAAAGGAAGGGAAAAAATTTTTGGGAGAATTTAAAGCGAGGCTAAAAGACCAGGAAATCCAGCAGTGGTGGCTGGACATCAAGGCATCTAAAAGTCTACAATTTTATAGCCAAGTGAAGGAAACGTATGGTGAGGAATATTATTTTAAGTTGGATATCCCCAAAAGGTTTATGAAGGCTTGGTTGCAGGTGCGAGCAATTTGTCTACCTTTCGGGAAAGTTTGGGAAAGAAAGAGAAATCCGGAAATGCATAGGTCTTGCCCGGTTTGTGGGGAAGGTGAGTATGGGCTTGGCCACATTCTCCTGCGGTGTCGTAGCCTCTCACATTTGAGGGGAAGTATCTTTGAAAAGGGGAATGATGGCTTTCTCCCTGGGATTTTGAAATCAACGTCGCCGAGGTATATTATCGCAGTAGGGAATTTTGTTGGAAGGGCTTTAGAGTTTAGTAAGATTGAGGAAAGAGATAGAGCAAGTGCGCCGTAGAAATTATAGTAGTGGTGATTGAATGCTGGTTGTATTTATGTATGTTGATTGTTACTGTAGATGGCCATACGGCTTTCAAATACAGATTATCTATATCTATGGCTAGATCCGACAGGTCTAGTTACAATCACTTATTCACTTAGATAGGCCAGAAAGCCCGATGAAAATGCGTTACTTCATTTTTCCACAGATAATCGATTTTATCGAATGAACTCTTTTGGATTTGAGGTTCTCTTTGTGCCTCTAAGCTTCGAATATTTGCCAACTACAAATGTAAGCCATTGACGAAAAATAAAATAAGACTGTCTGATTCCTTGCAAGAGATATGTATCGTAATACTAAGCTATGCTTCTAACAAATTTATCCACGGCTTTGGCTGTTTTAAAACTTTTCCCAGACCCATTGAATTCGAAAAACTTGGCAAAAATCAGAAAACCGATTTTACGCATCAATAGCATGATACGTGAACACTCGTCGGGAGCATAATGTACATAGAAAACAGTGCGCGCTCAGAATGTAACAACTTTGGGTCTTCCCAGTTAAAATTAACGAATACTGCAGTTATGGAAGTAGGTTGCATTGGCGTTATGGGTACGACGGGTCCTTTAAGGATTAGCAATTTGAACAGATAAAGTTATGGATTTTATGTTCAAGTTCTACGAAATATTTTTCATTTAACTTCTTTCTGTGGCGGGCAAAATAAAAATATATAGATTGCAATATTTATGGGGAAACAAAACAATTAAAAGATTAGCAGAAAGTCTGATTGTCTATAGCATAACAGATAATACCTAAAGTTATTTACTATTGGAATCCCGCATCCGAGTGTTAAAAATGACGAACAATAACATCTCTCGATGCAGATGGAGTAACAATCACACATTAAAGACATAGCGCTGACACACAGCTTAACCACCGAGCAAGACACTCTGTAATGACTGAAACCGTTACTGCAAGATCTCCAAAATCTCTTTGGGATTTCTACATGCGGTTTCTTTACATTAAAGGCCTTTAATGTGGGAGGATTTTGAATTAGGCTATTTCAATACTTGTTTGGTTACTAGGGATGTGAGATGTCTTGGTTCTGACACTGTTTGTATAAGCAATTTACTTTCACACTACACGTTTGAGCGCGTGCGCAGTTGTGTCTTTCTGAAAACTCAGAACAAATCTACTTCGTATCTATTTTAATCTGGAAGGCCTGGCTTGTTCCTTGGAACAATCCACTATAGCGAGCGGTGCAGCAGCTTTCGTTTTTCGGTTTTCACCATATTTCGTGGAGCACACAACTCGTGAACCAGTGCAAGTATCAGATTCAAATTTGGTAAACTAGTGCGAATTGGGGTCTAGTTGTGCATTTTCGGGGTCCCAACCCCCATCCCGACCCGGTTCAGGGGCAAATGGGCCCAGATTGCCCAATGAATAATGTTCATAACTTGACCAGAACTGGGCATAGGACGATGAAATTCCTTGTAAATGTAGATCCTAGGGCTAGAGAATTGCTTTTAAAGTTGCACATCCCCCACCCACCCCGTTCATAGGCAACTGGGCCCAGATTGCCCAGGAGTTCGTTACCCGTGACAGGAATCCACAGGTATCAAGTGGAAACTTGGTAGGTTTGTGAGCATTGGGGTCTCTTTTTTCTTTTTTCAGGTCCCAAACGCCACTCCACTTGGTTCAGGGGCACTTGGGCCCAGACTACCCATTTTTTAATGCTTATAACCTGACAATAACTAGAGATACGGCGATGAATTCCTTTGTGCTTTGAATCATAGGGACTGGGGATATACATGTGGAGTTGAACCCACCCTCCCCGTTCATGGGCAAATGGGCCCAAATTGCCAATGAAAAAACTTTTTGAACCGTGACTGGAATCAAACTCTAAGCTGATATACTTGAGGAAAAAGAGGTGCAAACACGCGTTTTGATGGGTCCCGAGACTCCTCCCCCTCCCAATCATGGGCAGCTGGCCCAGATTCCCCATAGTTAAGTTCATCTATGACAGGTTTAAGCTTTTCTGTTTCCGTTTTGCTTTAGAAACAGTAAGTGACGATAAGGACGGTAACAAAACAACTCTTGTATATTTGGGGAGATATATCAACGGATGAGGATTTTGGTAAATAAGACGACGCAGCGTACTGTAATATTTTATGACAGTTGGAAACAGGACTGTTTTGTATATGATCGATAATATCCCGTCCTTAACGAATTGTGACAAAGGGGGTATTAGGCTGCTACGATTTGGTTCATTGCACTTGTTATTACCTTGCTAATGGAAAAGAGGTTTAAAGGGTGGGACTGGCTGGCACAAACATTGTTGGAACTCAAGCTATTCGTGCAAGATCTTCAACATTTCTTTGGATTTATACTTGCGGTTTGTTTACATTTAAAGCTTTCAAAGTGGGACGATTACAAATTAGGTTATTTCAATACCTGTTTCGTTATTGGCGAAGTGAAATCCCTTGGTTCTAAAGCTGAATGTGAAAATGTGATAAACATATTTACTTTCACACTCCACGTCTGAGCGCTTGCGCACTTGTTGTCTCTTGTTTCTAATCTGTATAATTGCGAGCATTAGCAAGTCGTATGTTTTGAGGTCGCCACCCGCCCAAGCACTTCGAACCGCCCCTGTTCAGAAACCACTATATACCACTTGATACATCTAAGCCATTTAGAAATAACATTTGACACCTACTCTCCCCAAAATAAAAAAGATCGCGTCTTTCCGGCATACCGCAAATTTTTACCACATTTCGGTTCGAGAATACCGCGGAGAGACGGCGTTTCACGAAGCGGTGACAGTCGAGCGTCAACACTGCCCAGCAGTTTCAAAGGAACAGAAACAAAATCTACTACGACTTGGGCTTAAAGTCTAACCGAAAGGGTTCGAAATATGAAAGTCTAATTACCCATCACTTATTCAGTTAAAGGGGCTAAAAGACCCGATGTGAATACGTTACTTCGTTCCTCCGCTATTCACAAATAATCAATTTTACACAGTGGAATTTCCCTGTCAGATTTGTGGTACTTCCACGCGCTTGTAACTGTGTCGTATGCTTGAAGAAAACGATTTACAAAAAGTGTTCACACAGCGAGCTACCTTCCGCAAGCTGATCATTGGCCACTGAAAAGCCGCGTTTGTATTGAGATTCAAATTTTCCACGTCACAGTAGAATTTTGCGTTGTGAGGACGGCCGTAGATATTCTTAACGTCATACTAGAGCAAATAGTGAAAAATAAAAAAATTACCTTAACACAATCTCAATAATGCAGTGTATTCAGTTAAACGATACAAAAATAAGTTGGCTTTTCAGTTAAACTTTGAAAGGAATTACCACCCCTCACTATCTCACCCCATCATCTTTGTCGTACGAAGATATGCCACGTAGAGTAGAATTTCTTCAGAAAAGGCGACAATTCCAAGAGCTGTGAAGGCTTTTGGGAATCACCGTTCCCTTTTTTCTAAGGACGATTCTGGGGAATCCTATTAGGAAAATCAGATTCTTTTCACCTCGCTGATTCGTTCCTGGGATCGAAATGATCTTTCCCGTGTGAAATAATCCCTATTTCACAAATATTGCCATAGGTTTTCTAAGGGGGAATTCGCTTGGCAAGAGATAAGAAACTGAAATAAGGCCCTGCCACAACGAAAGAAGTAGAAAGGATCATAGAGACGAAACTCGAGGACGACGGAATACGAGGTCGAAAAACATTTAAAGAGGTTCAGAATCCTAACTTTATGGCAATCGTACCGCCTCTCAAGTATAATTAAGATTCGTGGAATCCAACCGTTCGCATCCCTCGGCACTAGCCATATTAACAATCGGACGGCATCAAATGTTTAAACAATTCGGCAAGAATGAATTTCTGCAAGACCTGATCCTCTGTACTGAAAAGATCTCGGAAAAGGTCAACAAATATTCCCTTTAGCGATAATATCGAAACCTTTGGTCTTGTTTCCGCTGGAGGCTTCGTTTTGTCTCGAAGAAAAAAAAATGTTGGGGATCTCAGGTTTGAGTCCCTAGCAGTACTTAAAGCAAAAGACAAGTTTACGCAACGGAAGATAAGTCAGTAGTTAGTTATAGTGTTTAAGTCTTCGTTCAAACGGCCATGTTTGTGATATGACTGACATTAAGTGTTTTATTCATTTTCTTCATTTACTCCGCTTTTCCAAAATGGCGGGTTACAAATAAATTACTTACTTACCTCGTTACTTACTTACTTATAAGGAAAGATTCAATTCGTGCTATTTTATACTGTATGACTAAACAAGTACTCGGCAGTACTTGAAGTACTACTTAAGCTTAACTCATGAAACTAAAACTCAAGTACTACCGCATTAAATTTTGTGTGAGATATTTGATACTCAAACACAAAACTTGGAAGTACTTGACACCTTAAAGTCCGTAGCCTACAGACAAATGAATTTCGTTATCCCAATTTAATCTTCAACTTTTGCTTCACTTGAATCCACCGTATGTTGTATCAACATGTTGTATATGTTGTATTATCAGAGCAGCGTATATTCCGATAATTTTTGGAAGGGGCGACAGCTCAGTGAAAATCTGCGGCCGAAGGCCACTCCCTTATTGGCCGGAAGGCCTAAAATTTTTCGGCGTTTTTTGCATATTTTGACCGTTTTTAACATTAAAAATACCTATAGGTGCAAAAAACATCTTTTAATCTCGTAATCATGCACACTAAGGCTCAAAAACTGTTTCTAGGATCAATTACTGAACCATACTGTAAATAATTTCGATTTAGCTTCTCAATTTTTATTTTCGCGTACGTTTTTCCCGCAAAAAAACTCTTTTTCCGAGAATTTTGGATGAAGATCGCCCCCCTGTGTGGTAGCGAGAACGAGAATTTATAACTTCTGATCTTTGAATGCCGTGAGCTAGATGACCTGCGGCTTGAGATTTTTGGAAATGTAATTACAGTAAATGATAAAGTATGGATGATGAGCGTCATTGGAAGTAAGTGTTTTCAAGATTTGAAGAGGCTGGTAAGGTTCCTAAAAATAGCTTTAGCAGGGAGAATTTCCTTGAGTTTAGTTCTACTATTTCGTTCAAGTGTTCTCTTTTTTTGTTACCATTTTTGCCATGGCCTCAGGCTTTTTGTGCAATAAATTATATTATATTCTATGTCTTTCCAATTAAAACCCATTTTTCAAGAATTTCGGGGGGGGGGGGGGCGGTCGTCCCTGTGGCCCCACCCCCTAATATACGGTACTGTATCAGAGTTCGATGACGACAGAACACAAAAAAAAGACATCCACAATTAAACATCAAATATTCACAAGCTCATAACAAAAAAAGGAAATACATCTGATAATTTTTCACATATAATTTTCATTACCTAAGGTGGGAATTTAGAAATCCCCACATGACTTAATCGTTCGAAATGAGGGACAAGCGATGAGCAAGGGGGTTAGAGAATCTGCTATTACCAACTGAAGGAAGCAAATGTAGGCCTACTCCTAATTTTGTCGCAGTACTGTGATTATTTCGTGAAAGGAAAAGTTGAAGAACCTGTCTTACCTATAATACTAACGCAACCTACTTCCATAACCACTCCTACCTTCTACCTACCTAAGCTACCTTCGATGTGTACCACGCTGTCGACGGTTGTCTCCGAGAAGTTTTTCCATCAGAACAAGACCAGAGGTTTCGATGGGATTCAAATATTTGCTTCAAATAATTGGAAAGAAATAGAAAAGTCTGATTTTCAGGGTTTTTCTTGATCAGCTTGTTTATCCCTCTAAGATGATGTGCGAGGGATAAATATAGTTCGGATATTTCGTGATATTTTTTTAGTTCTGTGATAGTATTTGTACAGTTATGAGAAACAAGGATTAGATAAGGGCTGGGTGAAAGCTTGTGGGCTTTCACAGGGAATGAATGTAAAATTAGTTGGTAAACTGTAATAGACACAGAAAAACGGAATTGTAAAATAATCACAGATTTGTATATATAAACTTATAACACGCACATTTTAATATTCGTTATTTTATTCGAATTTGTAAGTCGTTCAGTCCGCATCAATCTTCTGGTTTTTAGTTACATGTCGTTGTATGTTTTGTTGGTTCCGCATCGTTTTTCTGTTGGTGTATTATGTTGGATCTTATGATTTAGTTTTTGTTGTTTTCGCTGAAGACGGTTTGCTGGAAGTGCAACCGAAATATCCGAATTTATATTTATCCCTCGCAAAAACCGAAAATCACGGTTTTCTGTTTCTTTCGTAATGAATGGTCAGCTTGGCTTCAAACCTATATTCAAATAATTAGGTCTTGTCTTCGCCATTCAGTCTTCGTCAGATTCCTTGAATAGTTTTACTATTAAAATAAAGTTCGAAAATGGATTCAGCATGTCTACTTGCCCCGATACCGAACCTCTAACCGATTTCAGAAACGACTTTGGGCTTGAACTAACTTTCCAGTTTCAGCCGAATTCGTGATTAACCATTTGTCCAGCAAGAAAACCAAGCTCATATATGGATTCAGCGGACTTCCTTACCCCTAAATGAATATCTTATTCGCTAATAAAACATACCGTACATTCGAGACCCCTCCTCTGCCTCTAAAGATAGGACTAAAGGATCCATCTACGAACTTGACCTGTACTTTATCAGTCAATCCTCATTGAACAACACCCTCACGTGAACAACATATTTCATCGTTTGCACATTATATATCAACCCCTTCGACCTTCGATTACACTAGATCTCTCCGACGTCTACAGAACAAACAAATGAATGTCGTCATCCACGCGCAAGAGCTATACTGGTTTTGAGAATAAAGGATAGGGACTGCTATAGCCGAAAATTGGTCGACAAATTCTGTGCCCGGTTTTCGCCGGATTCCGGGTGAACTACTTGTCCGGCAAGAAAATAACTTTGATATCCGGATCCAGCATTTCTCCTTACCCCTAAATCATCCATCTCAATAGCTTCTAAAAATATGTTTTGTTGCCCCTTAATTCGAAACCCCCTCCCCCACCCCTAAATATAGGGCTACAAAGCCCATCTATGAACTAAACCTCACTCTTGACCCAAAGAATCCTCACACCAAGGGCCATCAAAATATCTCATTCCTTCGAGAGTTGTCATGCTGACAGACGGACGGACAGACGGACAACTTTTGCGATGTCATATATATGACTAGGTATCCCTCCACTTACGTTTTGGGATCCCAAAAACTAGTTATGTAAATTGTTTCCCTGTCTTCGCTACAAGTCAACGGGTCTCAAAAACGGCTTGAAACAGCCAAAACCGTGGGTTATTTGAAAACACAGCCCAGTTCTAAAGGATTCAAATATTTTAAATACTGTAAGTTGAAAAGTAAATGGTGCGAAGGGTCCTTTAACGAAATAAAGACTGAAAGTTGGTCTAAGCGGAAACAGCGTATTTTTAGACCGTCTTTAATACTTAGGTATAAACTCGACATACCTGTCCAACATTGCGTATACGGAACGGTGTTAGCTGTAAGCTATTTGGATAATAAACTTGATTGACTGATTGATTGTATAGCAGTCACAATCGGACCGCGACCGTAGGCCAAAAGTTAAAAGAAAACGCAGAGAAATCAGGTGGTCTCCACGGTGAACGCGAGAAGAAACCGTTTGTGCCTTCAGTTCGCTACTAAGGCCCTGACGGATCCCCGATTTTGTCCCATCTCCCCGAACTCTACACACCCATCTGTAAGAGACCCCAGCGCGACCAGTCCTAAGAAGTTTCCAAATTGACTCCTTTCCTCACCGATCAGGAAAGATATCGTAGAAGTGCTTTCCCAAATTATGTTAGCCGGTAAACTGGTCACAATTACTGTTATTTATGTTTTTGTTTCCATTTTTTTTAAGTATATATTGATTTAGTTAATTTATGTTTGACGAAAAGGTCGAATCGGCAACACGTTGTGGCAGATATCTGTAAGAATAAATATAAATCTCTCTATGAGGTGCTCTTGAGAATGAAGAGTAAAGAATGAAAAGTCGAAGACCCTCTGAAACTATCCACCTACGTGCTACATCTGGTTAGCCTCAAGTCCTTTCGATAAAATCCCCTTCATCATTCCCGTCCCTAATTTCCTTGCTCTATCGTTACAAAATGCCTCATTAAAACTGCATTTCCAAGTGGGGTCCTTTCAAGAACACTTCAGAAAATCGGGCAAGTCTACCAAGCTCTTGTTCTTAGAGGCGTAGTTTCAGCACAAAAGCACCCCTTTTATCCAGGATGATAGTCTGGGCCACAGCACCCATGAGAAAGTACAGAATAGAGACATCAATTATTTGCATCAAGTGCTTGTGACGGTGTATGGCCGTTATTTTCATTCTAATTATGGTTATTTGCATTAAATATATTTTGCATAGGTTGACTCTTCTTTGTGGTCTTCTTCTCTGGAATATAATTGGGAATATAATTAACTCATAGCTTCCCAGGTCGGGCATAGGCGACACCCCCTCCTCCCAATGCAAATACGAAAGACTTATTAAAAGCTGCAGTTTGGACCGCGAGCATTACGGGTTTTTGGGATCCAAAAACGTACGTGGAGGGATACCTTTAACATCGCAAAAGTTGTCCGTCCGTCCGTCTGTAAGCCCCATAACTCTCGAAGGGAATGAGATATTTTGATGAAACTTGGTGTGGGGATACTTTGGGTCAAGAGTAAGGTCGAGTTCATAGATGGGTTTTGTAACCCTATACTTAGGGGTGGGGGTATAAATTAAGGGGCAAGAAACAAAATTTTAAACAGCTAATGGGACAGTCGATTATGGGATAAGAAGACATGCTGAACACGATGGTGAAAACCATGTTCTCGTTGGACAAGTAGTTCGCCTGGAATCCAGCTAAACCGGAAAGTTTGTTGAAAGTAAAAGTTTTATTTGAAGTTGATTGGATCTTCGATTTAAGAGTAAGAAGACATGCTGAACACGACGGTGAAAATAATTTTTTCGACGGACAAGTAGTTAGCCTGGAATCCGGATCCCCATCCCCCACGATGGTCGGGTCAGGGAAACGACTATTCTCAAGTCAGTCTGTTCGGTTCCCTGACACGCCTATCAAGTTTCATCGTCCTCGCACATAAAGAAGTACCGAGCTCTCGGATCACCAGAATTCCGGAGCCTCCCCCCCCCCATCTCCCCGACAGTGCCCGAAACTGGTCCGGTTATGTAAATGATGTAGCTAGGACCCTTGCTTGTTCTACCCACCATGTTTCATCCCGATCCCTCCACTCTAAGCGTTTCCCAAGATTTCCTCTTCCCCCTCCAGCCCCCCCCCCCCCCAAGTCACCTGATCCGGTCCGGATTCGAAGTGGGTCGCCTGAGATATGGGGTCTTACCAAGTATCAGTTCCATTAAGATCCAATCACCCGTTAACAAGTTATAAATACTTCAACATTCCAGATTCCCCCTCCCTCCACTCCCCCCACGATGCTCAGATCGGGGAATTGACTATTTTCAACTTAATCTTTTGGGGTCCCTGATATGCCTGCCGAGTTTCATCGACCTAGCTTATGTGGAAGTGACCGAACTCGCAAAACCAGGACCGACCGACATACGGACAGACATTTCAAAAAAATGGAGCAGAAATGGAAGATAAAAAACGGTGGAGATACTTTTTTTGCAGGTTAAAGATATCCGAAGAAGAAAGATTAAAGTAAGCTTGTCTGTTTCCGTTTTGCTTTAAAAACAGTAAGTGACGATAAGGACGGTAACAAAACAAAATCAACGGCACCGAGTGGCGGAGGTGTCGTAGCCTAAAAATTAAAGAAATGTAAAAGAAATTAGAAAAGATACTACATGAGTAAATTTGTTTTGTTACTCTAATAACTGATTTACGGCCTTGTTAATAATTAGGTAACGAACCGAGGGGTTGCGCACTGGTGCCTCATGGTGTACAAGGTCCCTGCCTCATGCCTGCCTCACGTGTCTCATGCTTGCCCCACGTGCCTCACCTGCCTCATGCCAGCCTCACGTGCATCATGCCTCATGCTTTCCTCGCGTGTCTGATCGACCGTTCTGGCGACACGTTTAGGGATTTTTGGAAACTTTCGCTCAGCTAAGAGATTTTTGATGAATAACAAAAAAAGAGGGAGCTTTTTATCCCCTCCGGAAATTTGAACTTGGTTGTCCATGCGGATTATTTGAAAGGTAAAATAAATATTTCTTGTTAGTTGATTAATGCCTTTAATAAACCCTGGTAAATCATACCTGACAGACCCAGAGATCTAGGCAAGAAAAAATGGTAGATTTTGAGTGGTGCGGCAAAGCAGTGCCAGTCAAAAATTTTCATAAATACCTGAACTTCATGATTTTCAAGCAATCTGCGGGAATTGGCTCAGGCAATCTACTGGAAATCAGCCAATCTACCGGAACTTGGCTCGGGTAATTGTCTCAGTAGCCTACCGGAATTTGTCGGAGGGAATACGCGGGAATCGGCTCAGGCAACCAGAAATCAGCCAATCTACCAGAACTTGGATCGGGCAATCCCCAAGAATGTGTCTGAGGGAATCTACCCGAACGCAGCTCAGGGAATCTACATGGGACCTATGCAACCGACGAGAAACGAGTTTGGACGAGAAACTAGTTGTGAAAAAAGTGTCAATTTAACCTTAAAAATCATAATTTAAGCCTCCTATTACACATGGATGTATATTGTTTTATTCATAGAATCTATAAGAATTTGATAGCTACAAATGCTACAGTAGGCCATTGAAAGATGTTTCCGGATTTTTGGGATTCCAAAACGTAAGTGGAGGGATACCTATGACATCGCAAAAGTTGTCCGTCTGTCCGTCTGTAAGCACGATAACTCTCGAAGGGAATGAGATATTTTGATGAAACTTGGTGTGAGGATTCGTTGGGTCGTCGGACGAGTCAAGTTCGTAGATGGGCTTTGTAGCCCTACATTTAGGGGTGGGGGGGTCAAATTCAGGGGCAAACAAAATATTTTGAAACAGCTAATTTGATAGTCGATTATGGGGTAAGAAGACATGCTGAGCAAGATTGTGAAAACCATTTTGTCATCGGAAAAGTAGTTCACCCGGAATCCGGCCAAAACCGGAAAGTTTGTTAAAAGTAAAAGTTTTATTTGAAGTTGATTAAATGTTCGATTTAGGGGTAAGAAGGCATGATGAGTACGATGGAAAAAACCATTTTCTCGACGGACAAATAGTTCGAACGGAATCCGGTCCAAACCGGAAAGTTTGTTAAAATTAAAAGTTTTATTTGGAGTTGATTAGATGTTCGATTTAGTGCAAGAAGACATGCTGAACACTTATGTGAAAATTTTTTCTACCTGGACATGTAGTTCCCCCCGAATCCGGCCAAAACCGAAAAATTGTTAGAAGCTTAAGTTTTATTTCTAGTTGATTAGATAACCGACTTCAGAGTAAGAAGAGACGCTGAATCCGTGTTTGACAATCATATTTTACCCGGAAATATAGTTCGACCGGAATCCGGCTGGAGTCAGAAAATTTGTTACAAGTTAAATTTTTATTTGAAGTTGATTAGATGTTCATTAATGGGGAAAGAAGATACCGGTCGGATACCGAAACCAGGACATTGGCAGAAGTGGCAGGAAGTTTAAAACAGATATGACTTATAGGGGTAAACACACTGAATCCATATCTGAACTTGGTTTTCTCAGATGACTAGCTATTTGGCCTTAATCTGTTTCTGAATTTTAATTGTAAAAATGTTCAAGGAGTCTGGCGATGACTGGATCTGGCTAAGACAAGACCCAGTTGTCTGGATCAGATATTGAATTTTTGGGATCCCATCGAAACCTTTGGTCTTGTTGTTGAACGAAACTATCATTTGACGCTTGCTCTTCCAACCAAGTCCAACTCCAATCCCTCGACTTTAAGCGATTCATGAGACTTCCAGTTTACCCTCCAGCTCCCCCCCCCCCTCAGTGGTGAGATCCGGTCCAAACTTGAAACTGGACATCTTAATAGTTATCAAGTTTCGTGCAGGTCCAACCACCCGTTCCAAAACTGTGAATGTCACTAGATTCCGGACTCCTCACCCCTCTGCTCCCCCCACGATGATCGGATCGGGGAAGGGACTATTTTCAAGTCAATATGGTAGAATAAAATAAAAATGCCTGCCAATTTTCATTGTCCTAGCACATCTGGAAGTACCCTAACTCGAGATCACCGAAACTCCGGTAAACTCCCTCCAACTCCCCCCACTGTGACACGACACAGTCCTGTTTTGTCAGTAATGTATCTAGAGTTTAAGCTTGTTCTTCCCACCAAGTTTCATCCCGATCCCTCGAATCTGAGCCTTTCAGAAGATTTCCGGTGCCCCCTTCCAGCCCTCCCTCCCAGTTATCGTATCCGGTCCGGATTTAAAAAGGAACACCTGAGCCACTTCTTCTTGACACTTGTTAAGTTTCATGCACTGATCATTTCTGATTCCCCATCGCTCCACTCCCCCACGATGGTCGGAAGGGGGAAAGGACTATTCTTAAGGCAGTCTGTTCGGGTCCCTGATATACCAACCAAGTTTCATCGTCCTAGTACCGAACTCGCCGAGCCCCCCCCCCCCTTAGTGACGCCCCTGATAAGAGGTCTAACACGCATATTTTGCAATGTAGCCTAACGGATGGGATGGAGAAATTCCCGCGCGCCATCTGCAGAAGATTCTCATTTGACAATTTGATTTTGTCCAACACTTGGAGGTTCGTTTTGACACTATATTCAATGAGCGTGAAACCCTGACTGGTTTCACAGTAGACCCAGGGGCATCCCGAGGGGGGGGGGGGAGGGGCAGCTCCAAGATTATACCAGAATTGTCCGAGATTTTACCTTGGAATTTGCCAAAATGTGTTTGCATTTCTACGTCATTTCTTTGAAGTTTAGTCACTGCCCGGATCTTAAAATATTTTGCTTCATCCGGAGAAGGGGGGGGGGATACAAATCATTGAAAACATGCATTTATGTACGACCCTGTATTCTGCCGAACACCAAAACTTCGGTGGCCTTCTTAGCCATTTTGAAATGTTACTACGGCACTTGCCCTTCGGCACAGTACCATATAGCGATCGCAATTTCTGTCCGTCCGTCGGTTGGTCGGTCCAGGTTTTGCTAGTTCGGGCACTTCCACATACGCTAGGACGATGAACCTTGGCAGGCATATCACGGACCCCAAATGATTAAGTTGGAAATAGTAATTTCCCCGATCCGAGCATCGTTGGGGGAGTGAAGGGAGGGGGAATTCGGAATCTTGAGGTATTTATAACTTTTGAACGGGTGATCGGATAGCAATGAAATATGGTATTTGGAGAGATCTCGTGCCTCAGACGACCCACTTAAAATCCGGACTGGATCAGGTGACTTTCGGGGGAGCTGGAGGGGGGAACTGGAAATCTTGGGAAAAGCTTAGAGTGGAGGGATCGGGACGAAACTTGGTCGGAAGAACAAGCACAAGTCCTAGATATATCGTTGAGAGAACCGGACCGGATTCGGGCACTGTGGGAGGAGTCTGGGGGGGGGAATTCGGTGACCCCGCGAGTTCGGTACTAGGACGATGAAATTTGGTTGGCATATCAGGGACCCGAACAGACTGCCTTAAGAATAGTCGTTTCCCCGATCCGACCATCGTAGGGGAGTGGAGGGATGGGGAATCAGAAGTTAGTAACATCCATAACTTTGGAAGGGGTAATCGGACGTTTGCTTCGCGCCGACAAACAAGTGAACTTTCGCCCGACGAGAATACTTTCTCAAGACCTTTGGGGCCGGGGAGGGGGGGCATTTTGTTCCCGTTTTAGGATTGAAATCCGTGGGGATCTGAAACACGTTAAAAGCTAGAACTTGTATGCTAGGTAAAGCTCAATTTTTTCCGGAAAAGTGGCAGATTTGAAAAATTTAGCCTGCGGCGCTTAGTTTAACTTGTTCTTGGTACAGTCGTTGGAAGCTTCGATTTTTAGCCAAAGTTAAAAAGAAAAGCCAACTATGTGAACTTTAAATATATGAAATTACAGTTTTACCCTGGTTCTATTCTGTGCTGGCGGGAAATATAAGCCGTTGCCGGGAAGCGGCAATGGCGTGTTTTGTCGGCACATTTTTTAGTCCGTCGGCACAAACCGGACGTTCCCCCCCCCCCAAAGGAAAAGGCTAGTGACGCCCCTGCTAGCTATCATGATACTCTGTGGCCTGAACAGTACTGTCGGTACTGGGTACTTTCAGAGATTTGCCACAAACGAGTTGCTTAATCGATATGTAATATAAAAAAAAATGTTGGGACATTTGGCAATGACATTGGAAAGATTTTTTGGGTCCACTGACTTCAATTCTACTTAAAGTTGTGTTTTCATCGTGTCTGCCTCATGCCTGCCTCACGTGCCTCATGTCCGCCTCACGTGCCTCTGCCTCATGGTGTACACGAAATTGGCAAGTGAGCAACCCTAAGAACACGTGGACCCTTTCTATTATCGATATTTACCGCAGAAAAATCTGCCGATCGATTTGGAAAAGAAGAAGTGTTGGTCTCAAACGAGAATTCGCGGGCCTCTGTGATACTGCGAGTCCTGTATGTCTGTCATATTTTCGGTTAAGGGTTTTGTTTTCGCTTGAAACTTCGTCTTGCAAAAACTTGAGAATACAGTGCCGGAGAATTCTGATACTTTCACACAAATATCGTTAATATTAATGTTGTCACACAGGTCAGAGGCGGCGGCGGAGTTTGATATTGCTCTAAAGCATAAAGCCAGTCAACTAATGCCATCTGATAATGCCATTACTGGCGGAATTTTTGAGCCAAGGGCATCTACAACGGAATCAATAGACGATGCTTTTAAGTTTGGTCGTAACAGGTCAAAAAGATGTTTTCAACTTTGAGCAACACCTTAGCTTCCCCGAACAAGCACTTCCGAGTCCTGACCCAATTGGCTGCTTTCGAGAATGTTCTTCACAACTCTATTTTCATGAAGACGAGTCATATTTTCTGATTTCTGGAGGGACGTACTTCTCCAGCAGGGCTCTACTCGCGACAGAGAGAGAGGAGATCGGTATATATCGTAACTATCGTGGCATAGCTAAATTCAATTTCTTAAATATAAATAACAAACACACACTATGATTCTGCATTGAAAATTAAAGTTAAAAAAGGCACAAACGAGCTTCCGAAACGATTTATAGAAACGATTAATGTAAACTATTGTTGTCTTGTTGTAACAAAACAAAATAAAGTGACCAACAAAGATGAGTCATACCGGGTGGTCAGGCCCGTATCCAGGAATTTATTTCGGGGGGGGGGGGTGCCTTTCGGGGGGGGGGGGGGGGGGTTATTGCCTGCTGGTCGGACAAAAAAGTACAAAAACACATAGATCAGAGGGAAAAGCCTATAAAAATCATTATTTTTGTATGTTTCGGGGGGGGAGGTCAACCCCCTAGCCCCCCCCCCTCGGATACGGCCTTACGGGTGGTAAACAAAAGTGACCCCAAACGGCTCAAAGATAATCCTGTCAAAGAAGAGCTTAAAACAATGCTGTTTATGCTTTAAACCAAATCCACCCTCTTTTTCCCGACGATACTCCATATGATTAAGTACAAACAAGACAGTGAACCACGAGAAGAACGAGAAACGTCACCCAAAAGAATCCTCAAACTTGACTCGAACCATATGTCAACCAATCAACAACGTTTGTTGCGTCTCGCGCCGATGATGATATGATATGATATGATATTTATTACACTAAGAGCCCAAGGGCCATGGCAATACAAAAGAAAAATACATAACCTACAACATAACTATAACAAACACTTAAATCTACAAGAAGAATTCTCTGTGATTCATAGCCAACTTGAGGAATCTGCCCACTTTCCTTATAGTGACAAAACATTCACTCTTCAGCATTCGCTCCATCCATTCCTGATCACACTCATTTACTCCAAATATTTCTCTTCTTAAATCATTCAATTCCCTACATTCACACATAATATGTCGCACGCACTCATTCATATCTCCACACATGGGGCAGAAGTAAGGACCAATCCTCCCAATCGGCTTACCCGTGTACCTCCTCCTATCCCCCAGAGGTAAAATATCAGCTCGCATACTAATTATTAATTTCAGCTCCTCCCTATCTAAACCCGCTTTAAAATAAACACATTCACCCCATGTCTCTTTCGCCTCTGTATAAAACCTCAGAGATTTTGAACTATCTCTGTCAACCTGCCACCTCTGGATTTCCTGGTCCCTAAGTATATTTTTTACTTCTTTAGCTACTGTCCCTAACTCCAACTCATGACCCATACCCTCATTCCACTTATCACCAACACCACACTCATCTAAAATTTTCTTCACTTGGTAAGCCCATGACTCCTTACTTATATCTCTAAGGGACTCCAGATACGCCGCTTTCAACATTCTAACACGTGGAAGACTAATTATCTTTTCCCAAAAATTAACCATACTCACTAAACGCCTACATCTAACACTTCCTAAGCCTATGTCCCCCCTAACTACTAAACTATTTGTCGTACTACTCAGTCCTAATGATCTTTTAAAATAATTCAACTGTATCTGCTCCAACTTACCTGCCTTATGGAACCCCCACACTTCGGAGGCGTAATGCATAACCGGCAGTACCTTCGTATTAAATACCTCTTTATGAATCTTAATGTTATTAATATCTTTCAAATGGCTTCTTAGAACTAGATTAACACATCTTTTCCCCTTTATCTCCGCCTGTTCCACATGCTTTCCAAATACCCCTCCTTTTGCTCGCAGTTTACACCCCAAATAAACCCATTCTTCCTTTACTTCTAAGTACTCCCCACCGTATTCAAACTTCTCACCTTCTTTCAATCTACCACCTTTTCTAAACACCATCACAGCTGTTTTACTAACATTCAATGTTAGCTCTTTCTTTTTTAAGTAAATCTCTAGTAAATTTAAAAGTTTCTGGAGGTTGCTACTAGAATCCACCACCAGTGTTAAATCGTCAGCAAATAACAAAGTACACAGGGACATGATATCTACCGTCACCGTTGGGGCCGAATTATCAATCATGAACTGTACTACATCATTTATAAACAATGCGAATAACTTCGGAGAAAGAGTGCAACCTTGTTTCACACCGATCTTAGATTTCACACTTCTTGAAAACTTCTTCGCCACTCGCACCACCACCTTAATACTCATGTACATTTCTACAATCAAAACTACGAACAAATTTGGAAGGCCCAGTTCTAACAATACTTCAATCAACAACTTCCTGTTCACATTATCAAATGCTCCCTTCAAGTCTGGCCCTTCGCTAAGCACACGGTGATCCTTCATCACGCAGAGTTATGGTGGAGCACACGATCAGGATTTCCCGGTCGGATTCCTGCACTTTGGTTGAAAGTAAAAGTTTCATTTGAAGTTGATTAATTGTTCGAGTAAGGGGTAAAAAAAAACAAGCTGAACACGATGGTAAAAACCATTTTCTCGCCGAACAGCTAGTTCTCCCGGAATCCGGCCAAAACCGGAAAATTTGTTAAAAGCAAAAGTTCCATCATTAGCTGACAGATTAGGTGTCATCAACTTGATCATAATCAAGTTGAAAAAAGTTCAACTTTTTGGGATCCCAAAACGTAAGTGGAGGGATACCTATGACATCGCAAAAATGTCCGTCTGTCTGTGAGTAACTGTGATAACTCTCGAAGGGAATGAGATATTTTGATGAAACTTGGTGTGAGTATTCATTGGGTCAAAGATAAGGTCAAGTTCGCAGATGGGCTATGTAGCTCTTCATTTAGGGGTGGGGGAGGGGGGTCAAACTAAGGGAAACACAAAATATTTTTAAACAGCTAATGTGATAGTCGATAATGAGGTAAGAAGGCATGCTGAGCACGATAGAGAAAACCATTTTCTCGCCGGACAAGTAGTTCGTCCGGAATACGGCAAAAAACCCGAAAGTTGGTTGAAATTAAAAGTTTCATTTGAAGTTGATTAATTGTTCGAGTAAGGGGTAAAAAAAACCAAGCTGAACACGATGGTAAAAACCATTTTCTCGCCGAACAGCTAGTTCGCCCGGAATCTGGCCAAAACCGGAAAATTTGTTAAAAGCAAAAGTTCCATCATTAGATGACAGATTAGGGTGTAAGAAGAGAGGCTGAGTCTGTATATGACAATCATTTTTTACCCGGACATATAATTAGTCTGGAATCCGGTTGTAAACGGATTTAACTTTTATTCAAAGTTGATTAGATCTTCTTTATAGGGACAAGGTTCAAGGTTCAAGGTTCAAGGGTTCAAGGTTTAATTTACACTTCTGTATAAAATCAAAATAAATAGGGTCAAGCCGGGGACACAAGGTCGATTGACAAAAACCCGGTACAATATATAACAAACATATTTTACCTATAACTAATTACATAAATAAATGTTAATAATTCCATGACTCATCACCAGACGGGAACCCGCCCCACAAACCCACCGACACTCGGCAAGATCAACCCGAAATCCCAAAAAAAAAAAAAAATACCCAATGCGCAAGCGAGGGTTACCGATGGCCAGCAACTAATATGGACCCCAACCAAAACATATCAACAACAAACAAATAAAAATTTACTTTAATTTTTTTTTTATCGATGATTCTTGAATTTATTTATAAGTATAGAATGAAGTTGCTTTTTTATATTTGGAAGAGATTTACTGATATCAATATATTGTAAATAAAGATGCCATGAACCCGTGATTGAAAAATATGGTGAGAACCGCGATCTCTCAGTGGTTAATTTAAGGTGCTGCATTTTCCATTTATGACGGGTTTCATAAGCATGTTCAGGTTGCTCAGGGAAAAAATTACTCGAACGAAAGTACGAAGGTAGTTCCGACCGGTCATATTTTACCTTAAATAAAAAAGAATGGAGAGTGAATAATTCTGAAACAGGCAAAATATTGGTTAACAAATATAGAGTTTCAGTTTTAGTTTTGTTAGGATAAGAAGAAGGGGACGGTAAATATTTTTGTAAAGTTCGAAGAGCCCGGTTTTGAAGAGTCTGTATCGGTTTCACATGATATTTGAATGTTGCCAAATAAATCAAAGGACAATACGTAAGATGGGAGTGTATCAAAGCAAAATAAATCAGGCGTAGAATTTCATACGGGAAAAAATGCTGAAACCTCCGCATTATACCAACTCCTTGTGCAACTTTAACCCGTGATCTATTACAATGTTCTTTATACGATAGATTTTCATCAATAATTATACCAAGACAAGGAGATATACTGGATTTGTTTCTGAATTTTCTTTTTTTGCTGGACTAGTAGTTCGTTCGGAGTTCGGGCGAAACCAGAAACTTGGCAGAAGTAAAGCAGGAAGTCTCGGTCAGTATTATCAAAACAGATATCGCTTATAGAGGTATATCTGAACTTGGTTTTCTCTGATGTTTAGCCTGGCGAAGACTGGATCTGGCGAAGACAAGACCCGATTGCATGAATCTAATATTGTATTTTTGGGATCCTATCGACACCTTTGGTCTTGTTCTCTCTCTATGCCTCGGGCTTTGTCTCACACAAAATTATCATCATTGCTACACAAATTTACGGAAGGAGAATTTGTTCTCACTTCTTACGGAAACAGAAAGCTGAAACACTTGACTCTTAATTTATCAATTGCCCCCCTCCTCCCTATTAATATCTCACTTCTGAGCATACCAACTCCATTATTAGACAGGTTTACGAGAGAAAAAAAAACTGAGAAAGCATCTTGGCGTACAATGCTAGCGCTCCGTATTCGAGTTTCCTAGGGGATATTTGCTGCGAAATTTACTGGAGCTTTGTTCCCATTCAGTTGTTTTTATTTCGTGTTAGATGTAACTATGCTTTCTTCTTCATAGTATGCTTCACAAATCAAAACTTTTGACTTCCCCTAGAAGCTCTTCGAAAATAAGCCGTCTTCTTGGTATTGCTCGTCATAACATCGATTTCGGAGAATACACTTGCAAGGGGCGGAAAATTCAAAAATTCTTGGTCAGGCACGAATATCAATCATTTTAGAAAGCCGAGTGACAAAGAGCGACATGGCTTCAAGAAAACCGCCTCTGTAGCTTGCAGACTGCTCAAATACTATCTGATGAAACTACTATTTTTATGGGACTTGTCCTTAATAGCGATCGCAATTTCTGTCCGTCCGTCGGTCTGCCGGTCGGTCGGTACGGGTTTTGCTAGTTCGGGCACTTCTACATAAGCTAGGACGATGAAACTTGTCAGGCATATCAGGAACCCCAAAGTCATTCCTCCGATCCGACCATTGTTGGGGGAGTGGAGGGACGGGGAATCCGGAATCTTGAGGAATTTATAATTTTTGAACGGGTGAACGGATAGCAATGAAATTCGATATTTAGAGAGAATCTCATGCCTCAGACGACCCACTTAAAATACGGACCGAATCCGGTGATCCGGTGACAATCGAAACATGATGGGTTTTAGATGCAAATGCTCTAGATGTAACAGTTATGTGTCTTTATCGGATAGAAACCCAAGTTTTATTTATAGTAAAGCAGCATGTAGCCTATATAGGTTAAAGGATTGTCTGGCACTTGCTTTTAATTGTCCCCTTTTGCCGCTTTGTAACTTGCAGCCTCTGACTCGTAAGTCCGTACAGAGACGATTATGTCTCGCCGTCGGTTCGGCTAGCCCTAAAGTCTCACTTTGCCAGTTTTGGCACTTCCATACAAGCTAAGACCATGAAATAAAGGACCCGACCGATAATCAACGAATCATTCTTTGTGAAGAGGGGTACAGGAAGAGCTAAAAGATCATACATCACTTGCAAGGGTGTGTAGCATGTATTTTAGCTCAGGGTCGCATAAAAATAAGAACATTTTGGAACAAATAGAACATTTTGGACATCTGCTCTCGCCAGCTGGCAAGTTCCTCCTAATCGGATCACGAGTTCGAGATTTAGACATGTCACAAATGAGAAGACATCCAGGAATAATCAATCAATCAATCAATCTTTATTATTCGATAAAACATTCCTTACGGTATTAACAAAAAACCGAATATTTGTTATCTCGTCCAACATAACTATATACAATTGCGCTTTTAACATAGTCAAATATTCAATAATTACACAAGAACAAGGATTGCAACAAATTAAAACGCTAAAAATTCAATAATTAATATAAAAAAGAGGAAAAGAATTTAAAATTTCGCGTTGAAAAAACTCACAAAGGAGGGGACAAAACTTCTTTCGCCCGAAAGAAGTTTTGAATGAATTGCTTTGAATGAATTGCCCCCGAATGGGCAATTCATGCAATTCACCCTCAAACTCCCCCACTAAAGCCGGATTCGATCATGGCCCCAGAATTACATATCTTGGCCTTGGCCATGTACCCATGGCCTTGTACCGTTGACGATATATGTGGGTCAAGATCCAAGGATTGCTCACCCCCACACGGATGGTAGGATCCGGAAAGGAATGATTCGTTGATTATCGGTCGGGTCCTTTATTTCATGGTCTTAGCTTGTATGGAAGTGCCAAAATTGTCAAAGTTAGACTTTAGGGCTAGACGAACCGACGGCGAGACATAATGGTCTCTGTACGGACTTACGAGTCAGAGGCTGCAAGTTACAAAGCGGCAAAAGGGGACAATTAAAAGCAAGTACTTTTATAGCAAGTACAAAAGCAAGCACTTTAGGGATGAGAACCGACGGCGAGACATAATGGTCGCTGTACGTCAGAGGCTGCAAGTTACAAAGCGGCAAAAGGAGAGAATTAAAAGCAAGTGCCAGACAATCCTTTAACCTATAGGCGTATTCTCGCCGTTCCCCGAGGACTCCTCGGGGAATCGAAGGGAATGGCGAGAATAGAGGGAGTCACTCCATGCGGACTCCGCGTACAGAAGCAGCGAAAACACGGGGAATGCTCGGGAAATTGGATTTTGTTCTAAAAAAAAAAATTTAGTTGATGAAATTAGTCTGGATCCACTTTATTTTTGGTTTTGTTTGTTCTGATTGTTTTTAATTAATTTTACATTGCACCAACACCAGCAAAAATTTATTCCCCTGCAAATCTGAAAGGGAGTCCTTTTCGATGACGGTGATGATAGTCGGAGCACTCCCCGTCGGTGCAGACTCGCGAGAATACGGGGAGTGAGTCTCCGGGACAAACAAAAACGCGGGGACTCCTCAAGTGGAGTCATCGGGGAACGGCGAGAATACGCCTTATATTGGCTACATGCTGCTTTACTATAAATAAAATTTATGAAATGGGGAATCCCCAGTACTCGAGGGAATTTCTAGGGAATTTTGAATGTCCAGCAATCGAGGGGATTTCAAGAGAATCCGAACGTTTTCGGACGCTCAGTGAAGCGCTACTGTCAGCAAAGAATACAAGTTTCACCGCCTTAGCTTGTTCGGAAGTGTCTGAACTGGCAAACTTTGAACAGAGGGACGGACCGACAGGAAGTACGGTCGCTATTGGTCACTTTGTTTCCGCGGTGTGGAGTTAACATACAATTTTTAGTAATAAATAATAGTCCTGCACTGCCGCCACAACCGATGACTCTTTCTGCTTACTTGCTGATGTCAAAAATAGAACAACAACCCTGGAGCTTTTGGAAGATAAAGCTCAATAAGAAAAGAAAACTTGAAACATTTCACCTAATTAGATTCGGCGGCATAATTTTACAGGCGGGTCGCCACCACCGACCCCAACGACGGCACGCCGGCTCGCCGAGATGTGTTGGCGCGGCCTCAGGGACTAGCGCTATGGGGGGATTAACAGAAACTAGTCCACTTGGATGCGCTGAGGCTACATTTACACGGAGGGTATTACACGTACTTTGCGGGTATTTTTCTCCGCTACAGCAACAAATCCCTGGGTATTTTGGACTTAAATTTCGCGAACTTTTTACCCGGGGATTTGTTTGTCGAGGGGTATTCTTCGACGCAAAACAAAATCGGACTTCCGAGCGATAGCCTTGATTATGTCCATATAAAAAGTGATCCAAATGGACACATGTTGGTGTCCATTGTAGAGAGATATCGTGAGCTTTACAACCTTGGAATCTATTGTCACATAACGGTACTCTTCCTTGAAAAATACCGGGGTACCGTGTGAACACTTTCCCCTCTCGTCTCCCGGGAAAAACACCCGCCATGTAAATGATCCTTGAACGGGAATATGAAGAATTTCACAGAGGTGAATCGTCTCTCTCTTTGCCGTCGCTCGCTTGAGAATCTGCAGCAGTGACCTGCGGGTCTTCTTTCTCCGCAAACACTCAAACGTCCCTTACTACCCGACAAACATATGTAACGACACGGCGAATAATAGAAAAAATGACTATTAGGAGCCCCCCTTCCTTTTCTTTCGAGCGTTACATTAGCAAAACCAGCTTTTCGAAAGGGGGCAAAAAATTTAACACGGGAATTCACTACACCTTGTCGAAATATGGCCGGCTGACTCGGGATGCAGATGTTATTAATACGCGCTAAATTTAGGTTGCAAAAGACTGTTGTGGACGAACTCTTACAATAGTATCATTCGTTTATACAGTGTCCGGCCCCTAGTTATTCATTACGTCTCCGGCATCGTGCCATTCATTCTGTATATTTCATTTACGCGCTTGTAGATAAAAGGGGTCGGGATCAGTACTTTTTGTTCAGTTGTTATGAGAGTTTTGAATAAAGCAGTTCCTATAGCCAACAAAGACCCTTTGTACCTATAATGCTAGTGCAACCTACTTCCGTAACTGTATTTATTAATTCTTAAACCAGAAAACCCAAATTTTACATTGGTAATAATTACATTAATAATGTAATTATTACATTATAAGCCCGCTAACGACACTTCACTAATCTTTGACTTGCAACGATTCATTATTTGACACGCGCATTATGCTCCTGACGAGCGTTCGCGTATCGTAGTATTGATGCGCCAAACCGGTTACCTGAACTTTGCTGACTTTTTGCTAGAGTCCAACAGACCTGGGAAAAGGCTTGAAACAGCCAAAGCCGTGGATTATTTGTTAACAGCAGAGCCGTTACATTAGCACCAATGGACACCAACATGTGTCCATTTGGATCACTTCTTATATGGACATAATCAAAGTTATCGCTCGGAAGTCCGGTTTTGTTTTGCGTCGAAGAATACCCCTCGACAAACAAATCCCCGGGTAAATAGTTCGCGAAATTGAAGTCCAAAATACCCAGGGATTTGTTGCTGTAGCGGAGAAAAATACCCGCAGAGTACGTGTAAATACCCTCCGTGTAACAGATTATAAGCTGTGTTCTACAGCAGCCTACCTATTCAAAAGCTTTTCAGGCCGAGTCAACTTTTCACAGTAACGCAAAGCAAACTTCGCCGAAAGCATGAAGGTCCGCGAGCTTGTCTTCGACACAGAGAACGTGTCTGAAAGCTTTTTGGTGCTGTAAATGCTGCATTAATGCTGCATTTTCTTTTTTTTGTCCAAAAGCTGTTACCTTTTTTTCTTCTCTGACACTTACTAGAATGCCAAAATTTAAGTCAGGAAGAAGAAGAAGAAAAAAGAATTAGGTGTATAAAGCTGACAAAATGGTCAGCTACTGATATCCAACCTTCTTATCTTTCCTTTCTTCGTTGGCCATGATCGCCAGTTGTCTTAGAATTTGGAATGTTTGCGGAATTGTCAGTTGTCTTTTTGAATTTGTTATGTTCGCCGCCGAAAACACTGAGAGAATCGCCGTACTCCCCAGTTTCTGCTTGAAAACTCAGCATAAAATTTAGTATTCTTGTTGAATTTTTCGATGAATTTTATGCTGAATTAATCCTGCAGCGAAATGCTGCATAAAATGCTGAATTAATTCAGCATTTTCGTTCGTTTCGGAGTTTTCGGACACGTTCATAAGGACATGAGAAGCTTTTATTTTAAAACATCTAGATGAACCTGGCAAATGGATAAATTTAATTGCAATTGATTTTAAAAAGGCATTTGACCTTGTTGACCATAAAATTCTTTTGGAAAAAATGGTGGAAAAAAATATACCCGATTTTATCGTCAAAATCATCAAGAGCTTCTTGACAAATAGAGAGCAAATTGTAAAGTATAAAGGCCATTTTTCTACTTCTTCACCAGTTTTTTGTGGAGTTCCACAAGGAACTGTGATCGGTCCGCTGTGCTTCCTCCTCATGATAAATGAAATTGCTGCTGGGCTGGAGGACAGATGGAAATACGTTGACGATCTGTCCCTAGCGGAAGTCGTATCTGAGGATTTCAAAAGTAACGCTGCCGGTTTCATCGACCAGGTTACCTCAGAGGCGACTGAAATGAATATGGTCGTGAATAAAGATAAGTGCACGGTTACGACCTTTTCTTTTCTTAGAAAAACTCGGCCGTCTTTCGAACCTCCTATCGACTCTGGGCTCATCAGGGATAAAATAACGCTACTAGGTGTAGTGATCTCTTCTGACCTTTCATGGCATGAAAATACAAAGACGTTTGTAAAGAAAGCTAACAGCGCAATTCAAATGCTAAAAACACTGAAAAAGTTTCGGGTTCCTAAGGACAAGCTAAAGCTAATGTTTTGCTCTTTCATCCGACCCTTAGTCGAATATGCTTGTCCGGTTTGGCACTTTGCTCTTACCCAAGACGAAGCTGATAAAATAGAGCGAGTTCAGAAGAGATCGCTGCAAATTATCTATGGCGGTTCCCCCCTACCATACTCTTTTTACCTCAAAGAATTTAAAATTGAATCCCTTTCTTCCCGCCGCGAAAAACTATGCCGCAACTTTGGCTCATCCCTTCTCCAGCATCCCATGTACCGTTCATTCCTTCCCCCACCCTTTGTTCCTGTAAGATCTAGTCCCCCCCGAGAAGTGGCTGAAAAGGTTCCCAAACTGATCCCAATCTACTGTAACACTATGCGCTACAGTAGAAGCTTTGTGCCAAGCTTCGTAAAGCAGTACAATGCTCTTTAGCATTTTTCTGCCTTGTTACCTTTTTTTTTACTTTTAAATTATATGTTGACAATTTATTTTATCTTATTTATGACTTTATTTATGACTACAAAAACATCGTATTTGGGCCCTGCCCACAAGAGATATGTTTTGCTTTATTATTAAATAAATTGAAATTGAAATTGAAAGTGTTGTTTTTCATTTTGCAAGACATGTTAAGTCATCAGGTCTATCTTCCGTTTTGGACTTCATTTACTTTGCTTTGTTTCCCCACTTTTTAACTCCGGTTTCAAATATGTTGCGTCCAGCCGCCGCACCGGAGAGCAGGTGGGCTCGATAAAGTCGACAAGCGCTAACAAGAAAATCGCTAATTTCACTTGGAAAGCAATGTGTTTTCGAAAAACTGTTTCTCTGAGCTATTTCATCATGGAAAGATCATTTCTAGTTGTGCTTTAAAGTTTAACTGAAAAACAAACTTATTTTTGTACCATTTAACTGGATGCTCTACACTGTCTGGATTATGTTAAGGAATTCTATAAAAATGTTCATTATTTTATCAAATACGACGGTCAGAATACGTACGGCCGTCTTCACAGCACAAAATTCTACTATGACGCGGAAACTATAAATATAAATACAAATGCGGCTTTTCAGTGGCCTGTGATCAGCTAGCGGTCGGTAGCTTACTGCGTGAACACTTATCGTTCTTGTCAAGCGTACAACACAGGTACAAAGCACATTGAGGTACGACAAATCCGACAGGGAAATTCCACTATCTGAAAATCGATTATTCGTAAATAGCCGAGCAACGAAGTAACACATTTTCATCGGGTCTTCAAGCCTCTTAAAGTGAACAAGTCAGAGTTAACTAGACTGTCCTATCCTGGACCTTTTCGGTTAAACTTTAACAAGTATTCAACCCAACCAGTAAGTATTCGTCCAACCACAACCGGACAACTTTCCACCTAGGACCAAGCTTTTCTCAACTCCCGCTCGGATTGTAAATTTTCCACCCCATTCCGGTAAAAACGGAGAAGCGAAAGCGATTGGACGGACGAGCGATTCTAAGAAGCTCATTGTTAGAAGGAAATAAGTCTCAGACTTAGAAAAAGGACCGTAGGCCTGGAAATCGAAGGAGCTTTGGAAAATAGGAGAAGGGCCTCGTCAGAAAATCCATACGAGGAAAAGAAAGGACTCGATCTAGCAACAAAAGTTTGTCGATAGCCTACTGCGATGTTGGCCTACATTGGAAATAGTCGAGAAGGAAGCTATCAAAGCCCTGAAAACAGGAATTTGGACCAGCCGGGCGTTAAGATATAGGCTCGGCTTCCTTCAAACGTTTTAGGTTATTAGATTATTAGTTAGCCTACTTTGAATTTTTGTTGGGTTTTCACATACTTTTAACTGACTTCGGCATTGATTTTCCTATCTATTTTTTTCTTCTTTCGCCTATTTATGTGTGCAGATTAGTAGATCTGATGGGATACAGAGTACGGGGTTATTTTTAGTTTTATAATTGTTCTAGGTACTCGTTCTTAATTTGGTGATCCTTCTGCCCAAGCTGACTGCGAATCATATTTGACGGCGCAAAACAGATAAGTCAGCTACATTTTATTAGAGCTATATTCCGGCCCTTCTTGGCAAGGGTCCTCTTCAGGCTCAAGCCTGAAGACGGGGCGAAATATAGCTCTAATAAAATGTAGCTGACTTATCCGTTTTGCACCGTCAAATATGGTTCTTAATTTATTTTTAGTATAATCAATTTTGGTGCAAAATAAAACATTCATAGGCTTCCGGCCTGAAGAGGAGCCTAGAAAGTACGAAATATTGCGGTCATGTTCGAGCAACTATGTTCTCACTTATTTGTTTTGTACTTTCGTTTTCTGTAGTTTAATTCCTATTATATTTCTTTTTCTCTCATAGTAAAGGCACACAAAGTCGATTCTCGTTCAGTGGCAAACACGGATCAACCCTGCTATTCACATTAGACGGGATGGGGAGTAAGTCGGGTAGAGAGAAGTACAGTAGAGGTATGCTTATGTGAACGTTTGTTGACATTGGGCTTTGCCATTTTCATGCAACTTCAGCTAACTACCAGCTAACTACCAGTTAGCTTTAATAGGTAGTTATGGGCATTTGAAAACACCTGAATAGGTATTTTGGATCCTCTTTCTACCATTTAGCCCAAAACAGTGCTGTTCACATTAAAGTAACTGTTCACATAAACATACCTCTACTGTATGAAAGAAGGATATTTTCAGCTTTCAGCTCTTTTGTTAACAATGTCAATATATTGATTTGCGCCACCGGGATTTTTGTTTATCTAATAGCTATTATTTTTTTTGTATGTTATGTTTATTCAAACCAATGTTAACACTATATGTTTTTGCCATGGCCTTCCGGCTTTCGTGTGAAATATATTATATTCTATACTATTCTATGCGCGATTCGAACCCTACCCTTTCACGTATTATAGCCTCCCTCCCCAAACTCAGTTACGACAACCGCAAGACAACATTCCCTACACCGTAAAAAAAAAGTTTTGCAGTATTGCTACTGGGATTAATCTTGCCTCTACTGAGATAAGATTATCTCTAATTCGATTAATCTCACCCCAGTAGAGATAAGATTAATCCCAGTAGCAAATACTGCAGTTGACTTTAATCCTTACTCGGAGAAGGTTTTTACAGTGTAGCACCCCCCCATGTCTTCTTTCGAAAGCTCGTGGTATTAGTTTCCTTTTCTTTCCGCATACTGCACTGTTTCCTTTTTATTTACTGCGCATTACAAATTAACCATCATTAGTTAATTAGTTCGAAAATAAATCAGACACGCCATCTGGTATTCTGTTTCGAAGTTCTTGAAATACCACAGTTAGTAGATGGCGCAGTGACTGCAAAGAACACAGTAGCGGCGTTCGGATACGGTGCGAAAATAACAAATTAGTCAAGCGATGGAATAAAATGAGAAAATTTAAATAAAGAAATAATCAAGAAAACATGTTCAGCAAGTCGATCTTTTTTCGAGAATACCATCAAATTGGCGATTTTTTTTAGCCTATGCGCTTGTCGACTCTATCCAGCCTTCCCACTAGACGACGCGGAGGCTGAACGTCTAATATTTGAAAACTGAACAAGCCGTGATTACAAGGTGGGAAAACCAAGCAAAGCATAGGATGTCCAAAACAGAAAATAGACCTGTCAGCTGACTGCCTACCATTTTTTCCAAAAATGAAAAACAACACTCTGAACTTCTGAAGCTTCTCAATTCCTTATGCGTGAAGGAGTTTTCAGCGGACCCTAAAGGACTCCTCGCACCATTTACTCTTCAACTTACACTATTTTAAAATATTTGAATACTTTAAAACTAGGCTGTGCTTTCAACAAATAACCGACGCTTTTGGCTGTTGTAAACCTTTTCCAAGACCCGTTGACTTGTAGCGAAAACAGGGAAACAATTTATATAACCGGTTTTTCTGATGGAAAAACTTCTCGCAGACAACCGTCGACAGCGTGATACAAATCGAAGGTAGCAAATCACGGCAAGTGAGAATCAGCGTGGTTTTATTAGAGGGGTTAGAATGTACCGTACGAAATTTGGGTCCCCGGGTTTAGAAATATATGGAGCGATTATGGAAGTAGGTTGCGTTAGTATTCTAGTTAAGACAGGTCTTTTAAGCTATCAGCGAACTTTTCGCTCCGTAACTGGCACAATGCAAAACGAAAAAATTGGCGAAAGGCGGGTTTCCAAAAGCTTGCAAATCCACAAGGAAGCTAGGGGTAATAAAAAGGCAGAGTAAGCAAGGGTGGTTCTTTAAATAATATTTTGCTCCGTCGTACTGATATGGTTGAGGCCAATCAAATGATATTTATATGAAAATGTGTACGCGTTGCAGATTCTTGTGCTTTTTCTTTGTAATTAGTAAACACACCATCTTCTGATAAAATAAACGCGGAACAAGGAAGAGAAGATCTTTAGATTATGATCGTTGAGAAATACTTTTGGATTATAGCATCTTTATGAGGTAATCAAATGATATTTATATGAATATGTGTACGCGTTGCATACTGTTATATATGTAAAATATTTACAATATATATAAATAATATTTTGTGCCATTGTACTGAAATGATTATCATATTTGAGAAATATTTAAGATTATAGCGTCTTTATGAGGTCAATCCAATTATATTTATATGAATATGTGTAGGCTACTCTTTGCATATTCTTGTGCTTTTTCTTTGTAATTAATAAATACACCACCCTCGTCCTTGCGCGACATATTTCCGTGTTTGAAAACAATCATCAACTTCTCGCCTACCATGCATTAATTTCCGGGAATGAATAACTTCTTACCTTGAAAACCTGTCCACGAATAGGTACCAATTTCGTGTCGTCGCAGAGCTTCTTTGCCCCAAAGCCGGTGCAATTTACGACGACGTCAAAATGCCCTGCGAGCTCCTCCAAACTTTCGACGGACCGAACCAAAAGTTTCCCGCCTTTTTTCTGATACCTGAAAGGAAGTCGTGAACCAACTTGGGAAATAAGGCGAAATTCAGGAAGCAAGAGAAGTCCGAGGGATCAAAGACTCCCGCTTGCTAGTAGCTTTGCCTTCCAAAAAGCTGCTTAGTATTCAAATCTGTTTTTATTAAAATATGTAAGACTTCCGTGAGCCAACTTTGGAAATAAAGCAAAATTCGGGGAAAAAGATATCGTGAGAGGTCAAAGGATCCACTTGGCAACCGACTTGCCTTACAAAAGCTGCTTAACAAAAATCTGCTTCACGTTAACATTTTGTTTTGTTTTTATCAAAATAATGTAAGACTGGAGTCGTGATTTCGAGTAACAAGATAACAGTTAGGGGCCAAACACTCCGCTTCACAATAGCATTGCTCACAAAAAGCTGCTTAACGTCCAGATTTCGACTTGTTTTTATTAAAATATAACTTTTTAAAAAAGTCTAGGAATAGAAATGATGAACTTCATCATTTTTTTTTTTTTTAGATGTAGTTGTCAAAAGAAAATTATAGCAAGGACCCCCCCCCTTATCTATCTATCTATGCAATTTAAGGTAATGATAGCATTTTTCACTTTATTTTCGATCGTCACAACTTGCGCTGAAGTCGAGTTGTTCTCGGTTTTCGCTCTTGCAAGTTGTCCGCTTCAGACTTCGACAACAAAAATATGTTTCTCAGGGCCAAGAACAGATAAGCCAACAGAAGCTCCGGCTCTGGTTCCCTGTACCGACTACGGATACCCCGACAAAACTGCGCATATCAGAGTAAAAGACTGCAGAAGGCGTGCATGGCCCGCGTCATATGTGACGTCACAATGGTAGACAACCAATTAGCTGTTACTCTCGACATTTCTTCTCCGGGGCTCTACTGCGATATAGCTGTAACGAACTGTGATGTTCAACGGCTCCTACCAGAGATGGGCGAATCCTTCGAGTCTAGGACTCCCCCTTTTAGCCCGATTCGGGATCCAGATTCAAATATTCTGCTGGTCAGGATGGATTCGGACTCGGATTCCAAACCTCCCAACCTTACGAATCTGCTCAAGTTTCTAGTCTACATCCTTCCAGTTTCCATTTTCCAAATTTTTACACAGTGGGCTTAGGCAGTCCAACTTTTTTATCTCCACCATCAACCATCCTCAGTAATGTATCACGTTATCTGATTACCTTAGATATCAATGCTTTTTGTCACCTCTGACTTTTTTATTTGATTTGTATTAAGGTCGGATTCGATTGCAGATTCGAATCTTCAACATGAAATGTTGGATTCGGATTGGGAATCGGATTCGTACCTAGCCCCGGATTCGAATTCGAATCCTTTCCTGATCGGATTCGCCCATCTCTCCTACCCTCCGCTCGTTTGCATCGGGAATCTATTCGACACCGCAAATAGTATTACAGAGATAGGGAGACGGAGGTTCCTGTGCTTATTTGTCCTTGACCTAATCCATCACTCACCTCTCCAAGAGCCAAGGTAGATGGTATCTCGATTCTATTACCATGGTAGTGAAATATGCACCGTACTTCCAATCGCCGGGGCAGAGCTTCAGCTCTTCCTGGGTAGCTGGTCGGTAAACGGGTAGCAGGCCTTCTAAGAAGTGGTTCTAGAAAAGTAAGAACAAGGTTAGCGACAGTTTGTTAAAGCACAATTTTTACTAGACATTACTTTAAAGGACACCTGAACAATGAAACCATACTTGAACACACCATGGAGAATGCATTTACAGACATGGACACGGAGAGCATTTTTCTCCTGAGCGTCACGTTTTCAAAATAGGGATGTTCCTTTCTGGAGGTTTGCACATGCAGACTCCAAGACAAAACGCGCAATTCATTCAAATCTTGTACAGCGCTGGCCGGATCGTATCGGAATTTTTTCTAGATATACGTTTGCTTAACTGGTTAAAAAATATTCCAGAAGAGGGGTTGATTGGAGACATTTTTAATTTCTAAAATTGTTCAGTACTGAAACAAGGACAGATGCAAAATGGAGCAACAATCATAGCTTGGAAACGCTATTTCGTATTTGGATCGGGTTTTCTGCAGGCAATGTTAACAGAAGTCATACAGATAGGGATGATACTTGGTACTTTTCATTCAGGTTTCCTTTAAACAAAAAATCTTGCAGTATTTGCCACTGGGATTAATCTTGTCTCTACTGAGATAAGATTATCTCTAATTCGGATTAATCATATACCAGTAGAGATAAGATTAATCCCACTAGCAAATACTGCAGTTAACTGTAATCCTTACTCGGAACCTTTTTTCAGTGATGATCTTTTCACAATGAAATGGCCGAGAAATATACTTTTTCGATATTACCATTACTTTCCACACAAGATTAGCGATTTCCTTGTTAGCCCTTGTCGACTCTATCCAGCCTTCCCGCTCTCCGACGCTGCGGCTGGACGCAATATATTTGAAAACTGACGCTCCGTGGTTAAAAACTAGGAGAAGCAAGGAGAACAAAAAGAAGTCCAAAATTGAAATTAGACCTGATGATGTCTTCCAAAATGAAAAACAATACTTTGTAGCTTCTCATGTGCTTATGTGTGGAGTTGTCAGCGGACCTCGAAGCTTGCTGCAAGTTTGCGTTGCGTGACTGACAAAACTCGGCTCGGCCGAAAGAGCGCTAAAAAGTGGTCATGGCTCTAGTTCTAAAACTTGGAGATCTGAATTTCACATCGTCCATTGACAGCCAGATGGTCGTATCTAACATATTTTCGGAAATATGTTCTATTGGATTTCTTTCTATCCGAAGGAAAGACGCGTCTTTTGCTCTAATTGTCGTACCGGGATGACGCATAGTGGCTAAGCGTTGCGCTATCAGACATTTACCTATTAAAACCGAGGATTTGTCTCTCTCCTAAGGCGAATTCTCGCCGTTCCCCGAGGACTCCTTGTCCTCGGTGTGTCCCAGGAACGCGATTCCCCATCGACGGGGAATGCTCCGATCATCATCACCATTATCAAAAAGGACTCCTTTCAGATTCGGAGGGGAATCAATTTTTCCTGTCACTGGTGCAGTTTAAAATTAATTAGAAACAATCAGAATAAACAAAACCAAAAATGAAGTGGATCCAGACTAATTTCGTCAACTGCACATTTTTTTTCGAACAAAATCCATTTTGAAAGCATTTCCCGTGTTCTCGTTCTTTTCCGTACGCGGAGTCCGCGTGGTGTGACGCCCTCTATTCTCCCCCTCGACCCGGAGTCCTCGGGGAACGGCAAGAATACGCCTCTAATGCCCTGAAGACATTATCAGAATTGGGTGCTGCAGCTCGGGAATTCCTGCCCGGATTTTTGGCCCCATCATCGCTTCCATAGGGAACTTAATGATGAAAGTGTAGGAAATCCGGCCGGCAAATCCTGATTGTGTGTTCGACTATAAACAGTTATGAAAAGTGCAGATGCGATCTTTTAGCTGTCCAGGACGAGGTCCAACTCACTGATTCCACACTTGGTTTATTTCGTACTTTCGCTATTTTCGATGCCTCAGGACGCTTGTTCGCGAGGAGCTCCATCGTAGGAAAAATCGTTTTTGCAAGTTTTCTCCTGTTTATGCTTACAAGTCAACGGGCTTGGACAAAGTCTTAGAACAGCCAAAGCCGTTGGTGGTTTGTTGAGAGCAGAGCTTAGTTTCTGGAACATAAAAAGCAGGCCTAAACAGTATGAGGGGTGCTTAAATTTTGACAAGTTTCAAAAGGACTCTTTCAAAGAACAAAAGACAACCGTGTTTCATCGCCATTTTCAAGTTTAGAAAGTTCTAAGGGCCATCCTCTTAAGAGTCTCGCGTCATTGAAAGAAATCTTAGTTTATTTTGAAAAAAAAAGAATAATAAACGGTTTCGAATTTTTGGGATCCCAAAACGTAAGTGGAGGGATACCTATGATATCGCAAAAGTTGTCCGTCCGTCTGTAAGCACAATAACTCTCGAAGGGAATGAGGTATTTTGATGAAACTTGGTGTGAGGATTCTTTAGGTCAAGAGTAAGGTCGAGTTCGTAGATGGGCTTTGTAGCCGCATATTTAGGGGTGGGGGAGGGGGTTGAAATTGAGGGGCAAGCAATATATTTTTAAACAGCTAATGTGACAGTCAATTACGGGGTAAGAAGACATGGTGAAAACCATTTTTTCGCCGGACAAGTGGTTTGCCCGGAATCCGGCCAAAACCGGAAGTTTGGTTGAAAGTAAAAGTTTTATTTGAAGTTGATTGGATGTTCGATTCTAGGGGTAAGAAGGCGTGCTGGACACGATGGTAAAAACATTTTTTCGCCGGACAAGTAGATAGCCCGGAATGCGACCAAAACCGGAAAGTCGGTTAAAAGAAAAAGTTTTATTTGAAGTTGATTAGATGTTCGATTTAGGGGTAGGAAGACACGCTAAACAGGATGGTGAAAACCATTTTCTCACCGGGCAAGTAATTCGCCCGGAATCCGGCCAAAACCGGAAAATTGTTAAAAGCTAAAGTTTTATTTGTAGTTGATTAGATATCCGATTTATGGATAAGAAGAGATGCTGAACCGAGTATAACAATCATTTTGTATCCGGACATACAGTTCGCCCAGAATCCGGCTGGAACCGGAAAATTTTGTATAAGCTAAATTTTAATTTGAAGTTGATTAGATGTTTGATATAGGGGAAAGAAGATACGCTGAGTTCGTTTTTTTAGCTTTCTTTTTTTGCCGGACAGGTAGTTCCGGAATTCGGCCGAAACCAGGAAATTGGCAGAAGCAAGGCAGGAAGTTTTCTTCAAAACAGATATGACTTATAGACCGTCACATGGTGCATCCATATATGAACTTGGTTCTCAGGTCATTACCTTTTTGGCCTTAATCTGTTTCTGAATTTTAATAGTAAAAATGTTAAAGGAGTCTGGCGAAGTCTGGATATGGCAAAGACAAGACCCAAATGTCAGGGTAAAATATTGAATTTTTGGGATCCCATCGAAAACTTTGGTCTTGTTTAATATGAAAGGATCAGAGATAACAGCTTTGAAGGAAAGTTTGAATTCTGATGAGAAAGAGAAGGTGAATATTCTTTGAGCCCAAGCTGACTTTGAAACATATATTCAAACAATATTTACAAAACGGATATACGTCAGCTACGATTCTTCAACAGCTAATGAAGAATCGAAAATGCTGATGAAGAATCGTAGCTGACGTATATCCGTTGTAAACATTGTTTGAATATAAGAGAAGGTGACTTTAAGACTTGACACAAATTCTCCAAACCGGAGCTACAATAATGGTTTGAATACTGGAAGAGCAAATTCGTCTTCAATACCTTTATTTAAAGAATTTTCAACTAATGTAGAATTACCACGTTCACACCTGAGCTCAAATCTTCGCCACGATTTACAAAATGAAGAAAAACATGGAGCTAACAACCAGAAACATCTTTTTTAAAACTGCGAACACATGAGGATTCCCCGGCAGGATTTCCTCCGATGTCATCATCAAGTGGACTAAATCTCAGCTTTCCGTAAGGAACTGGGTGCCCAAAATCCTGATAGGATTTCGAGTCAGCGAGCACCCGATCCTGTTCAAGGCATTAAAGCAGGTTTAAAGCAAACAGTTTGAATATACAGTGAACTCAGACTTTACCTGCAAATTACCTGCAAATTTGCAATTGCAGGCGAATAGGATTTCTCCCAATATACGCCTATACTAGTAAGATAATTCTTCTTCTCTGTTATAGGAAGTTTCATATCAAAATTCTTGCGGACAACCCGACGAAAAAATTTCGACACTCAGTCGTATGGAGAAGTAGCATGCAGTAGTAACTGCTGCCGCTGCATGCTACTACTAGCAGACAGGATGCTACTACAGCAAGATTGGAGGCTATCGGATACTGCTACTTAAGATTAACCCAGTCGAGGTCATGTTCAATCAAAGTATTCCATACTACTACATATCAATAGCCTACATGCAACTGTTTCGTGCAACTACCACACAACTACAGTCAAAGAATTCTTCGTCGGGAATATAAGGTTAAGCCATTTGAGGTCAACGACCCCTCCTTTTCGGGAATCGAAAATTATTCGCTGCGTTCTACGGTCGTTATGCAGCGAAGGATTGATCCGGTCGAACGCGAATGTTCGTCCTATGGTCAAAAGTGACAACGCCATAGAGAAAAATCCTTTCTATAGGCTAGGCCTAGATTAAACGCGAACATCCTAATGCCGTCCAGAACAAGGCTACAAATCAAGCTCTAATTCGATTTGATTCCATCAGGAACTGGGTCAGCAAAGGATTTATCTCCCTTATCTCTGTGTGTCTCACTGTTCCAATTACAAACTGAAGAACCTAACGATTTCAAAGAGAAAGTCACGTACAACTTTCTGAAGACAGACAAAGAGTAGGAAACCAACGGATCGGAAACCTACCGTGAAAAAGTTTGGTAAAAGATCCAACAAAGTAAAACAGGTGGAGTAAATACGCACAGGAGGGGTCGCCGACTTCAAGTGCCAAGTATTTTAGATATTAAAAATACGACAACTTGATTTGCTGGCCCAGAAGGGGGAGACACTTGTGTAGGCTAGTTAAACTACAATGCGATATTTAAGTTTAGCTGAAAATGGCTGAGAAAGGCCAACCTAGTTACCAATCACTCATTCACTTAAAGTTTAACTGAACAGGCAACTTATTTTTACATCTTAGATTCAAATACATTGAATTATTACAACACCTATTGGGGATTTTCATTCTGTCCACAGTAGTCTTCAGTAGGGACGTTGGGAATGTGGACGCTTTCCCATGGTGAATCCGTCCACAATTCGCCCGCGACAATCACTAAACTATCACTACACAAGACACCTCACTCGCTAGCACTAGTTTTTGGCACTGCAGACTGCAGACACTTCTTTGTTTATTTGATACACAATTTATTTACTCGTTTGCTGCTGGTGTTGTTGCCAAATGTTCCAGGCACCATAGAGATATCACAAAAACGGGAAGAGCGGCAAGCACAACGGGATAATCGATTATTTGGAAATATCAGAAAAACAAACTAACGCTTTTTCATCGGGTTTTCAAGATTATTTAAGCGAACAAGTGATGGGTAACTAGACTGTCGTATCCTAGCCCTTTTCGGTTAAACTTTAAAGAGACTTGAAGACCCGACGAAAATGCGTTACTTCGTTGCTCCGCTAATCAGGAATAATATTTGATGGTGCAAAACGGATAAGTCAGCTACATTTTACTAGAGCAATATTTCGGCCCTTCTTGGCAAGGGTCCTCTTCAGGCTCAAGCCGAAAAGCTGGAAAATTAATGTGTTAAATTTAATCAATTTAATTTTCCAGCTTGAGCCTGAAGAGGACTCTTGCCAAGAAGGGCCGAAATATTGCTCTCTAGTAAAATGTAACTGACTTATCGGTTTTGCACCACCAAATAATAGAGGAAGGATGTCTAGAAGAGAGGAAAAGAAAGTCAAAGAAACGGAAGAACTAAAAAGAAAACACAAAAAACAACAGAAGACAATAAAAGGTTTAATGAGAGTAAGTGTATTCAAATATTTTATAAAAAGGTGTAGAAATCCGTTGATAGGTGAAGGGAACGGTTATACTGTTACATACTTTTGCGCTTTCGTACACTGCAGAATTTTCGGAGGTATTTGCCAGTCTTTATGGAAGTATAAACTGATGGAGAACAGAGCGTAGGGAACGATTTTGGTGTGGAGTACGACCTGGTTTGAAGAACTGTGTAAACTCTAAATTAGCAATAAAAAGGTTAAAATGAAATTTCTCTTGAGCCCTAACCTTCAATTCCCATTCCTGAGTCCCGTCTATCCAAACTATTTGCCTATTTTTGCTGGAGCATAAACTAAAAAAGCTGAAATTGAACCCAAGTAAATTTCATTAAAATATGCTAAAAAACTACTGGAAGAAATTAAGATTGAACTCGTTGAATCTCAAAATTTGTATCCGTCGTCGGCCAATGACATCAATTGCAATGTCAATATGCACCACATTATCAGCACAATCTCCGGATACTCCCGGCGAATCATTATTCGTAAAATAAAGCAAATAAAGCCCTGAACCTTTGAAAAGCTGAAACTCTACCCATGTAAATTTCATCATAATGTGCAAATAAAATACTGGAAGACTTGAGAAGAAGACTGAATAAAAGAAAAATTGTATCTGTTTGTCGTCGGCCAATGACGCCAGCCATCACAATCACGTCCATCAGAATCTCCCGGAACTCCCGGCGACCCTGAATCCCAGTCAATGAAGCGCACTAGGTTACTGAACCACTATCTAAACTAGACCCGAATAAGGCAAAATACCCTGAATATACTACGCAAGGCTTGTTTAACTTTATGCAAGCGAACTTCCAACACCCCTGGCTGCAATCTTCCACCGGTCACTAACGGAGGAGGATTTCCAAACTGCCTTAAACAGCTCACATTACTCCATTCCAAAAAATTAAGAACTATCTTTAAAACAACTTTGAAAATGCATTTGAAGGCTTACTGAACTGAATTAGTCTTCGAGTGGAAAGCTCCGTTCTAGAGGGCAAGCCTTTCGTAACAGGAAAACTAACTATAAACAATTCTTTCATCAAACACTCCGCCATTTAATTTCATCTCAAGTCACATAATATTTTCCAGGATGTATTTACCAGACATGAAAGGAAATTGTTCAAAAGTAAACATCAATGTCCACTTTTCCCAGCGGGTGGGCAACCACCAAAGCTT
Organism: Branchinecta lynchi; assembly: GCA_023053575.1. NCBI lineage: Eukaryota > Metazoa > Arthropoda > Branchiopoda > Anostraca > Branchinectidae > Branchinecta > Branchinecta lynchi. The sequence goes on along the minus strand of JAKZAP010000012.1, from coordinate 10,467,743 downwards.
CATAAAAATCACTACTGGAGGTTAAATTTAAGTCGAGAAGATTTTTTTTTAGTTGTGTTTTGCTTCACGATTTGTTCAAGCGTCAGTTCTTTTTTCAGCTAATTTTGCTTTAAATCAGTGAAATCACCAGCTACTGAAACTTCCTTCTGCCCAAGCTGACTGCAAATCATATTTAATAGTGCAAAACGGATACGTCAGCTGAATTTTATTGGAGCTATATTTCGGCCCTTCCTGGCAAGGGTTTTTCCCACAGATTCGTTTTTCCAGCTTTTTCCAACGGTTTTGAGCCTGAAGAGGACTCTTGCCAAGATGGGCCGAAAGATTGCTCCAATGAAATTCATCTGACGTATCCGTTTTGCACTATCAAATACTGGAACCAAGCCCCCAGGATATTTCGCACTGGTCGCGTCCACAAAATTTTGCAGATAAAAGTAAGTAGGATGACAGGGTAGTAAACTGTCGCAAAATATCAGGCAGCGGAACCGTTTGGCGAGTCTTCGAGGATGTACCATAGCACAGGTCACGACTTCACAAAAATGTCGACACTGCCACTGTGAGAGCACGAAAGAAAGAGTTCTTGAAAGCATGGTAAGCTCAGAAACCGTGCAACAATTCAAAGCAGGTACACACAGGTTAGTAAATTTTTATTAGACATTGTGAAGTCAATCAATCAATCGTTTATTGATAAACCAAATTCGTAGCTTTCTTCGTTAGAGGATGCTAAATTACACAAATTATTCGCTTTGTTAAAAGACACCTGAACAATGAAACCATACTTGAACACACCATGGAGAATGCATTTACAGACATGGCCAAGGAGAGTATGCTCCTCCTGAGCGTGACATTTTCAAAATAGGGATGTTCGTTTCTGGAGGTTTGCACATGCAGACTCCAAGACAAGAAGCGCAATTCATTCAAATCTTGTACAGCGCTGGGCGGATCGTGTTGGAATTTCTTCTAATAATAATAATATAATAATAATAATAATATAACTGCAGTAAAAAAGGCTTTCGCCTCTGTTGTCTGGGCTTAACTGGTTAAAAAATATTCTAGAAGTAGTGTTGATTGGAGACATCTGCTCATTTCTAAAATTGTTCGGTACTGAAATAAGGACAGATGCAAAATGGAGCAAAAATCATAGCTTGGAACACTATTTCGTATTTGGATTGGGTTTTCTGCAGGCAATGTTAATGGAAGTCATACAGATAGGGATGACACTTGGTACTATTCATTCAGCTGTCCTTTAAAAGTCTCTGTAAAAAAGGGCACAAACGAGTTCATGAACCTTGAGGTTTGTCCTCTGACAGGCACTAGTGCTGTCTTGTCCTGCTATTTTTTGGAGCATCAGGGGGGAGCAATGATCGACTGTTCTCAACTTCTGTTATTGATAAACGTCTTCAGGATTTTCGTTCTTCTATGCAATGTTGTCACCCATGGTCAGCGCTATTTATTTAATCGTCTTTGTTGATATTCTTTGTATTTAGTGTTAGTGTTTCGTTTTTCTAATTATTTTGTCTGTTACTCCATCTTTAGGGCGCTTCGCCCTCCTTTTGTTGAGATGGGTTATAAATAAATTGAACTGAACTGAATTGAATTTGATACTTTATCCTTCAGAGATAGTCTACATGCCAAAATGGAGAGAAGGACGTAACCTACCTTTGTAATTTCTGGGAATTTTTTGGAGAAGATGTAGCCAGAGACTTCGATGACTCCGGCTTTTGCTGCCTCTTCTGACTTCAGGATTTTATGGTAGTGGTAGTAGGCGTCAACGAGCCATTGCCTAAAACAGCAAATCAGCCTTGGTTATCCAAGTTTTACATACTTTCTGGTTTTAGACACTAAACAATATACGTGTATATTCTGTGCTTGAATATTGTTGAATATTGCTACCTACATTACAATTTGTTCCAGTTATTTCCCATTCAGAAGGAATCTCGTTTGGTCCAGTAGATTTCGCTAGGAGTATCGAAGGACAGTTCAAGCATTCAAATTCAATTTATTTTTCGAAAAATTCTTCGTAAGGCCTACAGAAAACAGCATAGGAAATGTCAACAAAACACACCTACCGTACATACAAATAAATAATATTATTTTACAGAATCTATTACACAAACACAACTCATTGAGTGTTGAACTACATGCTGTTCTGAGAAAGACCTGCCTGAGCTGTCAAGGTTCTTTCGATTAACATATAGACTGGACAGATTACAATCAACACATGACAAGTGTTATAAATTATAAAGAGTGGTGTTTTTATCAATTGTGTTTAGAGTAATGGTTACTATGGTTAGTTCATCTACAGCAGTTTGGGGACTGAGACAATGAGCCATTTCAGGCCTATCTCATAACAAATAAGCATAAGGGCAGGTCCCAGTTTTTGCTGCAGCTTCTGCCATTATAAGTAGAAAGTGTACCACCCCACAAAGGTTGTATAAGACACAAGATGAAAGTCCAGACATTTATTGACAAATCATAAGACATAAGCCAAAAAGTTTAAAGCCAAATAGCGAGCAAAAATGACACTGTTGCTGCTGGTAAACCAGTTACAAATTTGACTGTTTTAAGTTCCCTTGAACTAACAATTTAATAAGCTTTCCAAAGGAGGCAAAAAGCTAACCATGAAAAATCTGCTTGAAAAAGAGTGAATTTGCAAAAATTACTACAGGCAGTTGCAAAAAGTGGGGATCTTAAGGTCTCTCGCCAATGCTTGACCTTTTTACGCCGAGCTAATGACCCAGAACATCACAGATGCCCCCCCCCCCCCCCACCATGGTTATCTGGGAATGACACATCTGGCAAAGAATCTAACTTTGACTCGAATTTTCTAGTTCATAATCAAAACTCAAGGTGAGGTGCAATTTGGCTTAAAATTAATTACCTGAGCTGCTGGTCCAGATGTTTCTGTATGAGTAGATGGTTTCCCCCAAAAAAGGAACAGACTGTGAAAGGATGGAATTAGAATATCAGAATAACTAAGAATACCTTGTGATATCTGCATTTGGCCCACTAAAGCTTGTTCCAGGTCGGAAGATGCCGGCAGCACCATCACTTAGAGTATCAACAGTGAGTTTATCTGCAATCACAGTAATATGACTGCCAGGCAGTTCATCTTGAAGCATTACAGCAGTTGTAAGACCCACAATCCCAGCACCAAGTACAGCTATTTCAGGCATCTAGAAAACAAATGATTAGTCATAAGAACTAGGCTATGACAATTGCACAATCGTTCTAAACTAGTAAAATAATTTAAAAAAATATTTTTCTGAATTTTTCTCAACCCATCAATTTTTAATTGGGTTAACATCTGGAATACTAGACATAGGCTACTCCGAAGTCTGGGTAGAGATAGGCATAGGATCATAGCCTATGTCAGACACAGGTTAGACTAATCCTAATGAATTCAGAGCAATCGCATTAATAAGCAGAGCCAGAGGCTATACCAAAATGTTGGTATACTTTACCTAGAATATGTACCTCTAAGATATACCCTGATTTTGTATATCCTGTGCTGACTGCTGGGTATATCTAGCCTTTGGCATACCCTATGCCTAACGTTAGATACCCTATTCCAAATGCTGGGTAACTGCACGATAACTGTTAGTGGACTAACCATGACCTAGCCCAAAATCTGATAGGGGACGTTTTTGCATTGATGGCTGTAGAGCTGAACATCAAATCGCGAAGATGGGATCCGTACACGCAAAAATGCCCATTCAGCTGGATGTGCATATGAGTGGGAAGGTCCACATTTTTTCGGTCTTCAATCTGTGCATACCTTTTGTAAATCTACGATCAGCTGAACGCTGCCTTCGGTGCGGTGTTGAATGGGAGGCCTCCATCGAGCCGGATGACCCGTTCAACTGTTCCTCCGTACACACAAGAATGACAAAAAGATCGATAGCATCCACGCTAAAATGTATGTCGCGCTCGAGGGGACCAGAGCCATCATCGCGAAAACGTCCTTATAATGATTGGTTGAATTCTAAGCTTCACTCAAATCACCCCTGTTTTATTTGGTTGCAGTAGCCTATCTAGCCAGCATCTGGCATACTGTATCCAGCATTACACAAAGGGTAGGCCTATGCCATACACCAAATATATCCAGGATATACCCAGCAATTGGCATAATCTGGAGTGGATGGGAATGGATGAAAACACTAAAACAGGCAGCATTACAGGAGGCGCATCCAACCCTCAAATTTATCTGACCCCGAACTTGGCCTGAAAACCTTACACACTCGCCCCCCATGCTCCAGAGAATCCACTCTCAGTCGTATGTTTGAGCTTGTCTCTATGAAAGTTGTATGTCTTGAGCTTTTCAGAATGTCATACAAGCAGTTACCAAACCTGACTTTCACCCACAAATCATATTTTTAGTTGTATGGCTACGAAGAAATTTGAAGTTGAATGTTTTCAGATTCACAGCTGTGTGTTCTGAGTCTTCCAGAATGACAGTCGTATGTTACAGCTTGCCAGAAGGACATCAACTGCAAATCTCGCCTGAAAAGACCCGTTTCTTGTCGTACTTTACGAAGGGATTTTCTAGTCATAAAGTAGAGACAGTCGTAAGTTTTGACCTTGCCAGATAAATGCAGACAAAGCAGTTAGCTAATTGTGAACTTCGCGTTCAAATGATCTGGTTCTGGTTGTATTGTTACGTAGAGATTTTACTAGTATAAGCTTGTTAGATTCACAGTTGTGTGTACTCAGTTTGTCAGAATCACAGCTGTATGTCTGAACTTGCCAGAATCACATCAACCCTAAATTTTCTCTGAAAATTACCCGTTTCTTGACGTATTTTACGCCGAGATTTTTTAGCCGTTCATTAGAGACAATCGTAAGCTTTAGCTTGCCATATGAGGTAGTTGGTGAATTTCAACAGCAACAGACCTATTTCTGGTCATACGGTTGTATAGAGATTTGCTATAAGTCATTACGTTATGTAGTAGCATCTGTTCTGAGCTTGTTTAGAATGACAGTTGTAAGTTCCGAACTTGTCAGTGACATAAATGCAAAAATTTGTGGTGCTGAAAGCAGGCTAATTTTTTTAAACTTCGCCTGCAGCCCGATGTATCCACATTATCCTATCTGGTTTTGTGTAAAAATATCTTAAAAAGAAACATTTTTTTTTTTTTTTGAAATTGCTTGCGGAGTAAGGTTTGCTGAGTAACAGGCTTTGTAAGCACTGTATGATGGGCCGGATGTTCACTATTTTTTTGTAGTTTAAATCCAAAATTGAAGCACTAGGCTCCACGTAACAACTCCCGGGAAATATCCCGCTCCGTTTGGGAGCTATCAGGGCACAGACAGACAGGGGTGTCGCAAGTGCATTTTCGGTGAGGGGGTGCAGAGCCAAAATTTTACCGAATCTTTCAAAAATTTTACCGAATCTTAGAACGAGGAATCCGAGCTTTAAAATATGGGACAGAAACGATTACGTAGGAAGAGTAACAATAAAAGGCAGCATAAACGACGATAGCCAACTATTAAGCGGCGTTTTGGCAAAGCGCACATGGAGAAGATATTGCGGGGTATGATTGCAGTAACAGCTACTATATATTATAGTTAATACAAAATTAAATCGAGCGACACAGGCGAAATTTTTTGAAATCCATTTTTTTTTTTTTTTAGGCTAAGATTTAACTGCTTCTCTTACAAATTCTATCATCTACAGTCGATTAAATACCGAGACTCTAAGAAGTTCCAGAAACCGGATGCAGCGATGTTCCGGCAGCAGTAGCAACTGTAGTCTAGTCAATATATCCTATAATCACAGAAATATATTTTTTTTTGCTTTTTCCTGCCAAATTTAATTTCTATCCAAATTCTAGCTTTCAATGTTCCGAAATCTCAATCCTAAAACTGGCTTAAAACCCCCGTCAAATGACGCGCCCTTCCACAAAATAGAGAATATTACGAAAAGTGCTGCAGGCAGAATTTTCAAATATTTATGATCAGATATTCTTTTTGTGATACAAAATAAAAGTAATGACTATCGATGATATCACAGATCATCCCTTTTCGTGGTTTGTGGTAGCTCCGAATCTTGGCAATTATAACGAAAACGTCACCGGATCCTAGCTATTCTACCGAATAAGTTTAGACCGATAGCATGTTTGGGATTTTGTATAACTACCGTATCCTGGTTATTATACCTAATTGTTTTGGTATCGAAAGACTACCGAACGATATTCGTATTCGGTATACTTATCGTCGAAACTGGAACAAGGTCAGGATTTGTGGTTAACTTCCTAATCCTAGAAATTATACTGAATAAATTACCGAATCCCAATCGCGATACCGAATAATTTCGAACCAATAGCTTATTTGGGATTCTGTGTAACTACAGAATCTCCATAAATATACCTAATAGTTCCGGCATCGAAAAATTACCAAATAATTTCAGTAAATTCTCTCACCAAATTTGTGAGAACTACCGAATACTAGCAATTATACCGAATCCCGATCATTATGCCGAAGAGATTTGTACAGATAGTCTATTTAGAATTCTGTATAACTACCGAATCCCCTTAAATATAACAAATAGTTCTGCTATGGAAATTTAAACCAAATCTGAATAAGGTGGGGGGGTGCTGCACCCCTGCACCCCCCCCCCCCTTGCGACGCCCCTGCAGACAGATATGTGATATCGTAGGCAGCCCTTAAAATGTTTTGGAAAACTTTACCAGTGTCATCTTTCATAGTATTCTACTCACTATCTGCTCTGAATGGCCTGTAATTTAGGCAATGTCTTAGGCCTAAGATGTTAGCCACCTTAAAAACTAGAAATGCCAGTAAAAGGATGGATTGTCTTGGGTTCGTACAGTACAGATGCTGCTTAGGGTCTGAGCCACATTAAATTAAAAGCAAGGGTTGGGGAATTAGTCGAATATTGCAGAATAAAGAGCGATTTAACAAATTTTGCCTGTTTGCCAATTTATTTGAAGTGCACATCATTTATGTCCAGTTTTAAGATTTAGATTTGGGGTTTAAGCCACATTGTAAGGTAGAAGTTCCATAGGAGTACAGTAGGGCTGCAAGAGGGGTATCCAACCCTGTATTACTGGTTGAAAAGAAAATAACAAATAATTGTTGTCTCCATCAGGAAGTTCGTTCTACTACATTAAAAGGTTGTTGCCTCTCTTATTCACCTCAAGTGCTTACTAGCTGCTCTCTCTGAACACAGAAAAAAAAGCCAAAAGACTTCACTTCTCTTCACTCCTTCACTTCAATTCTGCTCCAGTCCAACACAACACCAGCACTTTTGGAATCTGAAACTCGCGCCAAGAGAAAAGAATTCAAAGTGACGAAAAGCTTGGGAACAGGAGCGCCAAATATACGAAATAAAAACCAGACAATTTAGCCCAGAGATGTGACCTTCAACAGTCTAGATGTAAAAGTAAAGGAGAAAAAATTGAAACTATTTTCATTCTTTTATTTTGTCTCTGCAGTTTGATTTTGAAATCGGCAAAAAACGAAACTTCGAAAACAGCTCCGAAATTGTTTTTCCTATTTCTCTGCTTTCCAATCTCCCGAGTCCAGGAATATAGGAAGTTGATGCCTGTTTTTTAATCTACTCTAATTGCTAAAAACTTAAAATTGACATGTGACCTTGAATGACATAAGCCTTGAAGCAGCAGGCAACAATCAATCACTTTTAGGGATCTGTTAAATTGGTAATTTTTCTTATTCAGATAAAGTTACAACTAGTCAAATTAAGTTACAGCTTAACTAGGCTAGGACAGATTCGACCAGGGGGTATTAATTTTTTTGGATAGTGCTACCACTTTTGCTTCTTCATCGTGGTTTGTTTGTTCAGATGCCATTTCTTGTTTGAGGTATGTAGTTCAGACATGTGCAGCTAATTTACTTGCTGTCACCATGTCATTTGCATGTCATGAGCAGCTCCTGACAGGTCTCAGGAGTTATTGACATTGACAAAAACCATGTTCAACAGTTTGGCACCAGACTTTTGGGAAAAACTTTCTTAGTAGCCAAGGCCTAGCCTAGCCTACGAATTGATATGGATTTGAGTTTGACTGGATCACTGTTTGTATACCGAGCTTCAATCTGATCTTGCTCTGACCCTAGGCTATAGATGTAAAATTTCAATACATCAGCATCATCAGTTTTATTCAAACAATGTTTCTACGGATACGTCAGCTATGATTTTTTCATCAGCTGATGAAAAATCATAGCTGACGTATCCGTGGAAACATTGTTTGAATAAATGTTTCAAAGTCAGCTTGGGCTCAAAGAATATTCATCAGTTTTATCTTGCAAAAACTGCAAATAATCACTGAAAAAATTTGAAAATTAAAAAAGAATGTGAAAAATAAGATGCCGAGCTAGAGTCAAGCTTGAGTAGCCTACATTAGTTGCATTTTTTTTCTCTGTTCTGTTTGCTGTTTTCTCTCTGTTTTCTATTTTTCCCATTTTTGTCACAACACAGAACACGCTGTTTCTCATTGTCCCATTTTTGTACCTGTTCTGTGTTTCTGTGTTCCGCTGTCTGTTTTGCAAAACACAGAACTTGCTCTTCTTATCACTGTTCAGATAGAAAATTGCAGAGAGATTTGCAGATAGAAAAGAAAGACAGGAGCAGGAGATCCACATTGATGGCTACAGTCTCTGTAGCAACCTAGAAGACAATGGGAGAGGCTGCTCCATCCATATTAGAAACGACCTAGTTACGCAAAAATTGGACCTACCAAAGACGAACACTATTGAAGCCATCGGAATCACAGTTCTCACAAATGCAGATCCAATAAATCTAATATGTGCCTACAGATCACCGAGCCAACCCATCTCAGTCACAGACATCAATACCCTTCTCAGCGAAACTGTCAGTGCAAAAGGAGATCTTCTCTGTATAGGTGACTTCAACCTACCCGAACTCAAGTGGATCTCAACAGAAAGCCCAAACCATCCCTTTGTTGAACTAATACAAGATCTGTTCTTGACACAGCACGTAACTGAACCAACACAATACAGAGAAGGTCAGACTGAAAACATACTGGACCTGATACTGTCAACAAATCCCGACAGCATACTGGACGTAAAGCACTTGCCCCCCATTGGGAAAAGCGATCACTGCTGTCTTATGACAACACTGAATATACCAAGCTCAACCAAACGCTCACAAGGCAGCAAACAGGAGTATGCCTCTGTGGACTTCCAAAAGTACAGGGACGAAATGCAGGCTGTTGACTGGGAAATACTCAAAGTTGCAGAGACTGTAGATGAAAAAATGGCCATCTTGAAGGATGTCATAGAACGGTCTATTGAGTCTGCAACAAAATGGAAGAAAAGGCTTGTGCCAAAGACCCTTCCTAGACTCGACTCCAAGATGAAAAGACTCATCAACAGGAAATCAAGAAAGTTCAAGAAATGGAGGAAGACTGGTTTAATCTCAGACCATGAGGAATACAAAGAGGCTAAAAATGCAGTCCGAAGTTCGTCAAGAAAGTTAACAAGAGCAACGGAAAAGAAAATAGCATCTGAAGCCAAAACAGCCCCGAAAAAATTTTGGAAGCATGTAAACTCCAAAATCACATCTCGCCAAGGAGTGCCAGATCTGGTCAACAAGGATGGTGGCACTGTGTCAGAAGACAAAGAAAAAGCACAACTTCTCAACGACCTCTTCAGCTCCGTATACTCCTCCCAGACAGCCACACCAACCAAAACAGCCACCAGCAATAGCCCCCACAACAGCCCCCAAATGAAGGAGATCAAAATCACCCCAGCACATGTTCTAAACCAACTTAACAAACTGAAGCCCGACAAGTCTCCCGGACCTGATGGTATCCATGCCAAATGGCTAACAGAGGGAAAAGAACAACTCAAAGAGCCACTCTCGCATATATTCCAGTTCTCACTAGAGCAGGGGAAGCTACCCACTCATTGGAAGATAGCTACAGTAACCCCGATCTTCAAGAAAGGTTCTAAAACCAAGCCTGAAAATTACAGACCCATCAGCTTGACAAGCCTGGTTTGTAAACTCATGGAGGGAATCCTTAGAGATGGCATTATTGAACATGTGCTGGAAAATAACTTGATCAACCCTAACCAATTTGGCTTTCTTCCAAGAAAGGGTACCACGACTGCACTTCTAGAAGCTCTGAATGACTGGACTGAAGCGATTGAGAGCGGAAAGTCTGTTCTTACAGTATTCTTTGATGTGGAAAAGGCCTTCGACTCAGTCCCTCACCCAGAGCTACTAAACCAGCTCAAACTTTTCAACCTGTCACCCTCCGTTACCATCTGGATAGAGGATTTCCTCAAAAGCCGATCCCAGCAAACAAGAATCAATGGAAGTCTCTCCGAGCGAAGTTATGTAGAAAGCGGTGTTATCCAGGGCAGCACCCTTGGACCCACGCTTTTCTTACTACATATAAACTCTGCCACTACAGGGCTAAGCAGCCCCCACAAAATCTATGCAGACGACACAAAGATCTACCGTACATACAGCAGCCAAGACGATGTAGACACTCTGCAAAGAGATATAAACCTTTTCACTGCAAACCTTTCAAATCTCGGCCTCAAACTCAACATCATGAAGTGCAAAGTAATGTGGATTGGAAGACCAAAAAATAGCATCCCCCCTCATCTAACAATTCGAGACAAGCTGGGCAAAATACACACTATGCCAGTTGAAGACAAAGAAAAAGACCTGGGCATCATCATTGACGATGAACTCAAATTTCACCTCCAAACTAACGCAGCAGTCAACAAAGCCAATGGGATACTGTCCCTGATCCATCGATCCTTCAAGTACTTCAGCAGGACGACCCTCACCCAGCTGTACAAAAGCCTTGTTCGTCCGATCATCGAATACGGCAATATCGCCTGGGGGCCATCCTACATCGGGGACTGCACAGCCATGGAGAAGGTTCAACGCAGAGCAACTAGAATGATGCCAGGCCTAAAAGGGAAGCCATATGAAGACCGCCTGAAAACGCTCGAGTTGCCGAGTTTAGCGTACAGACGTAAGCGAGGAGACGCCATCCAGATTTTCAAAATGAAATCCAAAATAGAGAATCTGCCGTTTGAAAAGTTCTTCAGGAAACCAGCCACAAGCCGAACCAGAGGCCACTCAGAAAAAGTATACAAGCCAGAAGCCAGAAAAAGAGCTCGGGCAAACTTTTTCTCGACGCGAGCAGTTGACACCTGGAATAGCCTACCAGAATATGCCATCCAGGCACCAAATATAAACAACTTCAAAAACAGAGTTGATAAGTTCTGGGAAGAAAACAACAACAGACTCAACACATTGGCTGAATGGTCAAAATAGCTACAAGATCAACCAACTACAAACTCATCAAACAAACAGAGGGCATCGAACAGGCAGGCCAACTGCCGGATGGTGCTGAACAACTTTAAGTAAACTTTAAGTAAGTAAGTTTGCTGAAGTTCACAGGATAAAGATGGACTCTAAAGTATGGTCTTTTTGGAATTTAGTTTGCAATTTAACAGATTTTCCGCCTAAGACAAGCTCAGGAACCTAAATTTGCGTTTTCATCAGAACAGCGGACAAAACGCAAAACAAGGAACAGCGTAAGCAAAAAAACGTTTTTTAGCCAAACCAGACAACTGTGAACACAGAACACCGAACAGGAACCAGAGACAAAAAAATGCAACTATTGTTTCTATTAACTTTCATCTGTGTTAGACCACAACTGAGGAACTCTCTCAAGTTTTTGCCTCCTCTCTCACGTCTCCCCCCACACTACTGACCAGAAGCATATTTAACAAGTAGGAGTAACAAGTAGCTTTCTTCAGTGAAAACCTCTATATTTTGATCCTAATTCCACTGCTTCATCTTAACTAGGCTAGAGGTAACATTTGCAGTTGGTAAGAACAAGCAAGGGTTGTTTTATAGATGTAAAGTCCTCCATTTTATATGGCCAAAATTGCGAATATTTGCTGAAAAATTGTGAAGAACTGCAAAAACTTAAAAGTATAGCTAAAAAATAAGATGCTGATCTAGAGTGTGTTATTTCAGCAAATTTTCATTAACTGAGGAACCGTCTCAAGGTTATGCTTCTCCTCCCCCTCTCTCATCCCACAGTTTAAAGCCTGATTTTTTTTTTTAACATGGCATTTCCTATGCGTTGCCTAATATGTACTAAAGGAGTGAGTTTTGAGTCCCGAAGTCACACATTAAGAATATCGGAATAGATCTAGTAAGAAGTTCCTTTTGTTGAGATCGAAACTAGCCCAATGTTTCACGTAGGAATGTTTTCCTTTCTTATTACCTTATTGATCACTATAGTGAACAATTTTTAAAAAGAATAAAAGACATAAAGTAATGGCACATGGACCATGTGAATATGTGCAACAGACCTCCAGTACCCGGTGATGGTGCAGACCGATATACTGATTCTACAACGTTAATAAGTATACCTGATTGACCCCTGGTGTACAAGGGTTTCATAAGTACGATACCCTTCTGATTACCCCAAGCATTGTGGCTTATTGTTTGGTGTAGGTAAGGAAGTGTTGTTTCTGATTTAAACGCCAATAATCATCAAAGTTTAGCAACAGAAGAATCTAATTTGCAAGAATTTCCAGCTTCAGATATGAAGCCGCTGTCCATGCCGATCCCGTTTTTTTCAGCCTACTATTCAAATAAAACATAATCTCCAATAACACCCCTCTCTTTTTTATTGTGTGTTTCCCTTGTATCAAATCACACTCTCAGTGGCTCGAATTGCAAGCCTTGACTAAGACCTCCTCTTGATCTGACTGAGTAGTCTGGGAGGCGCAGATCTTCCAAAAATTGCAGCGAAAATTGCATTTTTCTTGTGAAAATTGCCAAAATTCACCATATTTTTCAGTTTTTCTCCCCATTTTTCAGTTTTACGAAATATTTCAGTTTTTTGTAATGCTCGCAATTTTCGAGAGGTTTTCGAGACTTTTCAGTTGCAAAATCTCTTTTTACGTCTATAGCCTACCCTAGGCCGGAGGAATTTCCTGACCTTGTCCTTGCTACCACTTGCTACAGAATGCCGACAGAGGGCCTTTCTATTTGCGCCACCCCATGAACGAAATATTCGTTGGCCTATGCAATTCCCACTGTTCCTTTCCAGCCCCTAGACTTACCAAATGTGTGAAATTGGGCCTGGATTGAAAGGTCTAACTATTCTCTACAACCTAATAATTTTGTATTTTCATTGAACGAAGTCGCAGCAGTGCTCCAGATGCCTTTCTTCTAAACACCTGCTGACCATGGCGAAATCGTTTTTGCCCCACCTTCGGTTTTCAGTTTTTGTGCCACCTTTTGTACAAATTTACTAGGGGTGTCGCAAATGCAAGTATAGGGGATGCAAATAGCAAGGCATCTTGTACTCTTCCCAACTCAGCCTCAACCAAGTAACAAAAAAAAAATTTGATTGTTTGAGAACCATCATGCATGACCTATAGATCAACCAAAGATTTGTAAACTCGTTATTATCTCTCCTTGAAAAGAAACCGGAAGCTCCACCTAAAACGAAACTTCAAATGGGATTTCTTCTAGGGAGGATAAATAGTCTAACCAAGTGAGGAAATAATTGTAAGATTTTTTGAGGAGCTTAATTGAAAATGATAATGTTTTTGTTTGTCTTAGGTACATAAAATTATCGTCGGGTTCATTAAAAAAAGTTGCAGTATCAGATGCCAGGAGAAAGACCCCCCCCCCCCCCCCAAGAGAAAACTGCTGTTTGATTCTGGAGATTGCCTCCAAGAAGGGTGGGGAAATTTCTGAGAGAGGGAGACGACAAAGCAATCAGCTGTTGTTGAGGACTTTTGGTATATGCAAAACACATCTTCCTAACTACAATCCAAATTCTCAATTTTTTGTCCACCTGAGTTTCTTCTACTGAGGAAAATTTTCATATTTATGCAATATATCTGCCTTTCCTGGCAAGGATCCTCTCCAGGCTAGAGCAAGAACAACAAACCTATTAAAAACAGTTCTTGTATGAGCCTGAAGAGGACTCTTGCCCAAAAGTGCTGAAATAGAGCTAAAATAAAATAAATATCAATAGACTTGCCAATTAGTGCAGCCAAACTGATTTGCAGTAATTTTGGGCTGAAGGAATACTGCAAGCCTCTATTTTTGTTCTGGCTCAAGATCTAGATACCATACCTAGTAAACCAACCACTGTTAGTTTCAATAGTTTCATCAAAAATTCTGATGTCTTTAAGCTAGGCTAGTAAATATTCTTTGAGCCCAAGGTGACTTTGAAACATTTATTCAAACAATGTTTTCAACGGATACGTCAGCTACGATTCTTCATAATCCATTACAGGTTTATTTCCTTTCCCGAAGTTGAACCAGAGTATTGACAGCCTGACGAGGACCCTTGCCAAGAAGGGCCGAAATATCGCTGATGAAGAATCGTAGCTGACGTATCCGTTGAAAACATTGTTTGGACTAGGCTAGGAACTGGTCCTAGGTAGCTACTGCCGTCTCTGGTCAAAAACAGAATCACTGGTACCCTGAGTTAGCAGCTGATTTCATCAAATCGTAATTTCTGCCATGTTGGTTTACTGATTTAGGCTACTAAAGGTCCTATTTGCTTAGCAGATGCAACACGTTTGGGGGGGGGGGGGAGAAGATGAAAATGCCAACATGGCAACTACTGAAATCTTGGATCTCGGTCAGTCACCGCAAATGCTAATTTCTTTAAAAAAAAACATATTTACATAGACATAGTTTGTTACCCTATTGTTGAGTCTTTTATAGGAATTACGTTCAGTTTGATCATTTATTAAAGTTTTCAAGAAAATGCCCACAAGAATTCCTGCAGTTTTAAGTTCCTTAATGTGTTTTCCTTTTAGTCCAATGGATGAATTATCTGCAGCTGTGGACTTCCTGTATGGGCTGGTGCAAGAATTCTCCTTGGATATCCAGGAATGCTTGACATTTGTTGTTGAAGTTTTGGGACACCAAGCTTTAACCAGACTTCTCGGAATAGATCGGGTATTTGTTTAGCTACCTGTTTTACTTTCCTAGTTCCATAACTACCGTATACTTGCACATTAGTTGCGTTTTTGCTGATATCATGGTATCTGATACCGCGGTTAATAGATCCGCAATTAGTCGTTTTTGCAGTTATCGTGGTATCTGATACACGGTGCTCTGCAAAAGCGACAATTGCCGAAATTCCACTTTTCGAAGTCATCCCAAAAGAAAAGCAGATATCCAGTTACATCACTAAGTGCTAAACTTCTTTCTTACTAATCTGACAAAATTTGATGAAAGTGAGATGACTTTTCAGATACCACGACCAGTTACTACGGTCGGACCGTAGTATCTGAATATCTGATACCACAAAACTGGCCAGATACCACGATAACTGCAAAAACGCCTTTTGACCGTGGTATCAGATACCACGATAACTGCAGAAACGACTTCAGACGGTGGTAACAGACACCATGGTATCAGCAAAAACGCAACTATTGTATACGAAAACATGGATTGGCTTGGCTTTGAAGTGGAATTGCGGGAAAGAGGATGGATATTTTATCTTATTTTTGTCAGTGTATTCTATCTTTATCTACCTTTCTTTGCCCCATTCTACTTTTCTCTCTTTGTCTTTACCATCCTCGTTATGGGTTGTGAATATTTGCCGTAAATTTCATTTGATTGCTGTTTCACCATTCGCTTACAGAACTGAATTGCTGCACAGACCTGGGTAGTGTTGTTTTCTAAGTGGATTTAAACAGTAAAATCCGGAGTAGAAAGCTGATCAGTCTGGTTTTTGAATTATTATATTTATAAAAAACTCCACTAAATATTACACACTGTGAATTCCATATCTTAACAAAAAAAAAGCCACAAATTTTTAAATCAAATCATAATTCTTAACAGTTTTCCTAATGTATCCGTACACAACATTTCAAACGTCCCTAAATTTTAAAACCAGATCGAGATTACCATAAATGGAAAAGGACATTGATTCTATTAAAAGGTAAAATATTAATACAGGAACAAAAATAGGGCACTCAAAAAGAATCTCTGTTTCATAAAAGGGCGGAAGTTAGATACTTACCAACAGGTACTAAAGAGTGGCTAAATTTGAGCGAGAAGAGCAAAAACGGTAATTTGAACGAGAATTGAGAAATGAGAAGCGAAAACAGAAAAGTGAGAATTATTATCATTTATTCCCCGCCTTCTCTGCGTCGGTCCGAGAGGAATACTGGCAATCAGTTTTCTCCATGTCCTGCTAATTCCTCTGCCCAATTTTTACGTAGTTTCATCCCATCATTTATTTCTGGTCATATCTTGCAAGTATATTAGTTAATTTGTTTTCGGGTTTTATGTATTTCGTAAATATTGTATTCCACTTCTAGCTGTAAGCTATTTGGATAATAAACTTGATTGATGGAAAGTGAGAATTAACACCAAAAGCCATAAGCCATTGCACAAATTAGCGTTATTACAGTTCAGCGCTCCAAGTGGATTAGTTTCTGTTAGTCCCCCATTGGCTCATAACCAACACTTGTGTAGACATAAGTTGCATTTTTGATCGCCTGTATAAGTTCCCCTGTGAGTTCGCCGTTGAAGCTTAATTTCTCTTTTTTACACTCAGTTCACCTGACGCCTTCGCCGTTTCAAGATGCAGGTGAATAACAAGAGCTACGAGCTCATATGGCACTTGTTACGAGTAGGTGGTACACGAAAGTAGATGAGAACGTCTCGAAGTACACCCGCCATCCAAAAGTGCGGTTCGGAAAGAGAAATAGGATATTTAGTTTCACTCACTTCTGAGCAGTTCCGGCATAATCTCGTATTATCTGCAGCATATGCGCACGACTGATCAAACTTTCAAGTTTCAGCCCAATAAATCCACTCGTTCGATCCCTAGACGTGTTACACCATTTCCGGTACTCCCTCCATCTTCCTCTACCGTGGTCGAATCTGGTTCGGACTCAGAAACGGGTCATCTAAAAAGTATCTGCTTTTTATACCATCTATCAAGTTTCACTCAAATCTGATGATTTTTGCAAAATTCCGGTACCTCCCCCCCCCCCCCCCACACACACACACCGTTGGACCTCTGAATCCCCTCTTCCCCTCCATCACGTTTTATTGAAACGGAGCATAGCTTATCTGCAAATTTTCAGTTCCCCCCCCCCCCCCCCAGGGTTCCCGGGTGGCTAAAATACCAGCCGGTTAATACCGGCTAATACGTGATTTCTGCCGGTATGGTTTAAATCAAGTGGCATGGATAAAATCAAGTAACTGGCTAAAATCAAAACTGCTACTATGTGATTTTGATAGCACTCCGCTATTCTAAGACTGTCATACTTCTTTCATGTATTAAAGATTGTAGTTCATGTTAGCCTAGAGAGGACGGAAGGATGCCGAATAATGTCAACACTGAATAGGTGTAGGCTAAGTCATATCTGCCATTATAAATGGCACTGAAGCTAGGTTCCTTCATCTATATGCACAAGTTTCTGCTGAGAATCCCTACAAAGCTCAATTCTGAAGTAGCCTATTTACTATCCGCGTATCGTGTCAACATGTACAACAAATCGCCTCCGCAGTTTCTAATAGCCTCATCGCTTTAATATAATACGGTACGAACTCCCGGTATAAATAAATCGCAGGAAGCAACGTGACCTGATGACTCACTCGTGTCAACCCCAAACCGGTTTCCTGGATTGGAGTAGGCGAGCTAATTAGTCCGGGAATCAACGCTGGTTGAAAATTAGTCGGAAAACAATGAACAAACAACAGTAAAGATTGGTACGTAGAAAAGATCAGTGCGGTTTGATTTTAGCCAGTTTTAGCCGGCAAAAATCGGTTTTTATTATTAAATGCCGATTGAAACCGCAGGTATGGTAAAAATCAATTTTAGCCGGCAAAAACGGAACCCTGCCCCCCCCCCCCCTTGCATCTTGCATCTCATTCGGTCCAACCGTTTGGTTTTTGTGCATGTCAAAATTTTCCGACTCCAACTCCCCCAACCATGGTCGCATACAGTTCGAACGCATGTCTTACATGTCGAGTTCATAGATTCTTATCACCCATTAAGTTTCACTCGAATCAGACCACTCGTTCGCAATTTGGAGCAGTTTCCATATTTCCCTTCCCTCGCTCCCCCCAAGATGCTGCCTGCAAAGTTTCGTTCTCTTAGTACATCTGGAACTATTCTAACTCGCGACTACCGGAATTCAAGGACCCCCCCCCCCCCCAGAGCCCCGAAACCATCTGGCTCCGTCAGTTTCGTATATAGGCCTAATGCATGTTCTCCCAATTAAGTTCCGTCCCAATCCCTTTGCTTTAAGCGTTTTTTAGTTTCCCCTCCCCCATCCCCCGCAGGTATCGGACCCGATCCAGACTTGACACCGAACATCTGAGCCGATAGCTGTTTCGAACTGACAAGTTTCATTTAAATCCGGTCACCCGTTCAAAAGTTATGCATGCCACTAGATTCCGGACTCCCCATCCATCCACTCCCCCCACGATGGTCGGATCGGAGAAACGACTATTCTCAAGTCAATCTGTTTGGATCCCTTACATACCTGCAAAGTTCCATCGTCCTAGCACACCAAGAAGTACGCCGGACTCGCGGGATCACTAGAAGTCCGCCCCCCCCCCCCCCCGCCTAACTCCCCCGCAGGACTTGTGCTTGTTCTTTCTACCAAGTTTCAACCGGATCTCTCCACTCTAAGCGTTTTTCAAGATTTCCGGTTTCCCCTTCCAACTCCCCCCAATGTCACCGGATCCGGTCTGGATTTAAAATGGAACGTCTAAGACACGAGGTCCTTCCATATATCAAGTTTCGTTAAGATCCGATGACCCGTTCGTAAGCTAAAAATATATAATTTTTCCTAATTTTTCCGGATTCGCAGTACCTCCACTCCCCTCAAGATGGTCGGATCGGGGAAGCGATTATTAGTAATTTAATCTGAGCGCGGTCGCTGCACGACTCAGAGGTTCGTGGTTCGATCCAGCATTTGGGCAGCGCTCTTTTTGCTACGTTTCGCTCCGCTTTTGCTTTATAGTTGCCGGACTCCCGGATCCGTGGAAAGTCGGATTGGGGAAGCGATTTATTGTAAGTTCATCTGGTCCGCCCACCTGGAAGTACATTAACTACGGATCGTCGGAATTCCGGAACCCTCCTTCAACTCCCCCCACAGTGTCCGAATCCGGTCCAGTTCTGTCAGTGATGTATACAGAGCTTGTGCTTATTCTTAACACCAAGTTTCATCCCGATCGGTCCACTCTGAGAGTTTCACATGATTTTCGGTTCCCCTCCTTCGACCCACCCCCAAGATTCATCGGATCCGGTCCGGACAGACACGAGATCTTTCCAGATATCAAGTTTCATTAAGATCCGATCAACCGTTCGAAAGTTATGAATGTCCATATTTTCCGGATTCCGCCCCCTCCCCCACGATGGTCGGATCGGGCAAGTGACTATTTCCAACTTAGTCTGGTCGGGTCCCTGATATGCCTGCGAAGTTTCATCGTCCTAGCTTGCGTGGAAGTTCCCGAACTATTATTTATGTTTCTTGACAATGTCCAGGTTAATCAGGTCGGGTCCCCGATTCAATCTTTTAACAATATATACTCCCGCATTCGCTCCCTAATAAATCCAGTATTCCTGACAAGTTCCATTATCCTAACTTATGTAATTTGTTTAGTTTATCCACTTTCTATATAGTCCCGCATTCGCTATCTCGTACATGGAGTCTTGGCTCAGTTGGGAGAGCGGTCGCTGTGTAGCTCAGAGGTTCGTGGTTCGCTCCCGCGTTTGGGCAGTCGGTCCCTGACATGCCTGCCAAGTTTGATCGTCCTAGCTTATCTGGAAGTGCCCGAACTAGCAAAACCGGGACCGACAGACCGACTGACGGACAGAAATTACAATCGCTATATGGCACTTGGCCGAAGGGCAAGTGCCATAAAAATGGAAAATAAGCATCCTGGCAGATCATTCATAAAATCGCCTAAATAAGTCAGTAAAGGGTAGTTACATTTGACAGTGAAAAGGCAATTCTCGTAGTTGAAATATACAAGTTGTAATCATCCATTTCCAAACACACTTTCCAGGACTTTCAATTTTGTTGGGTTAATTTTCGCCGTTTCACTCGCAGGTGTTGTAGAACCGAGAACTGACACGGTCTCCGTTTCAGCAAAAACGACAATTGAACAAACTGCGAACTCGGAAGGTGATCGAAAACGAGGAAATAGGAAGAACTGAGATCAGGAACAGCAATCAAAAACGCAACTATAGTAAAAAGTCGAACCCGTAGGGTAGTGGGTCACTTTCTGCTGCTGAGACATATGCAAAACCTCCATTACCTTGGACACAGATGACAGATTTTCCACGTACTAACTTGCGGATCTATTTTACCATGTTTGATCCAAGTGTTGACGGTGAGGAATAGGAGGATTAAAAGACCTTGTCCGCTTGGAAGCGCTGAACAGGAATATGGCCAATTAGGTCAAACCTTTCTCTATTATTTGTTTCTCCCAACAGGGATCTGAGGAGGAGAGAATGCATGGTGCAAAAAAGTCTCTAGTCCGCCTGATCGGGCAAAAGCTGCCGTTGAAGCCAGTAAAACGAGTCCACTTTAAGTTTGCAAGGAATGCATCATTCAGCGATGTCAGCATGATCGACAGCTATCGGAGCTCCTTTGACAAATCGAAGATGCTGGCGCGGAAGCAATACTCCATTTCCGAGTGGCAGTAAGTACCGACCTTTTGAAAGGCAAAAGAACATATTCAGTGTTGGATACAATCACACGATCCATCCACAGATCCTGCATGTGCCTGAAAGGAAATATGATCACAGTTCGCCACAACATTCGTGTCGTCATCGTTTAAGGTCGGGCAGATTTTTAGGTCGGACATGCTAAACGCACCCTAGCCTAGTAAAAGACTGATGACTGGTGTGATTTGTGCTAGTATTTGTTCTGAAGGCGGGTATATCCCACCGGATGTACCCCCCCCCCCCCCCTGCACGGCGAAACCCCCCGGGTAATCAACGATGCAGAAGAGCTTGGACGGAAATTTCCCGCTTAAAATCGACCCAGACAAAATGGAACATTTTGACCCTATTTCGGGTTAGTTTCTTCCTCGGATCGACCGGAATCTGGCCGGCGCGATTTTGCCAACCGTGTTGGCCGTAGCGGGGGGGGGAGAGAAGGAATTTCGCATATCGATGATAGTATTCAAGAGAGTAACAACCGTCAAACTACTCAGTCAAAAGTTTCATAAAGGTTAACACAAGTATGTGTGGTTTCGACAGATAACGGATGTTAGCTCTTTTTTTTTAGATTTTACTAAATTATTAAACAAAGGGACAATACGGAGTTTCGACGAATTTCAGCGTGTGGTCTCCCAATCGTGCCGCGCAAAAATGCCTATAGCATCTAACACAAGGATGCGCTACCATCATGTTCAATATTATAAAAATGGTTGTTCAAACAATGTTTACAACGGATACGTCAGCTATGATTTTTTTATCAGCGATGAAGAATCATCATAATAAGAAGAAGAAGAATCATAAGAAGAATAATCGTGCAGCAAAAACAACGTCGGTGTCAAAAATTAAATCTCAGGACTAGTTTTTTCATTATAGTGGTATTTGAAGATAATTTACTTTAATAAGATATTTATAGTCGGTAGAAGCTTCAGTTATTTATAACAGGTTTGTTTCCTTCCCCGAAGTTGAACCAGAGGATTGGCAGCCTGACGAGGACCCTTGCCAAGAAGGGCCGAAATATCGCTGATGAAGAATCATAGCTGACGTGTCCGTTGTTTGAATAAATGTTTCAAAGTCAGCTTGGGCTCAAAGAATATTTATAAAAAATGTGGACAGTAGTATATTTATTTTCTCCAGTATTCGTGGTTATTTGGATTGTTACTTCTTCCTTTTTTGTTCCATTTGCTCCACTTATTTTCCTTGTAGAATTATGTGTATGTCCTTTATAAGTACTACACGGAGACAGTCTATACCACTCTTGCAGCCTCCTACCTTAGAGGTTTGTCCTGATCCTCGTTTTTGTTGCAATAGCGCTGCCGCATCGCTGCTGCAGCACTTCTTTGCTTTTGCATAATATGCGTTTTTGGATTCACTTTCTTCTTGGTTGAAGCGGCAGCGCTGCAGCATCTTGCAGGGAAGCACGGACTTGGTCGGGGAGCAAGTCCGTGATTCTCGAGAAGCGCTGCCGCCTTCCTCGGAAGCGCTGCAGTGCAAAAACGGATGTAGAAAGAATCAGTCCGGAATCGGCAGAGAAGTGGACCTGCAGCATGCAACAAAAACGAGGTTCTGATCTTGCCACTTATCAATCGCCTACCTGGCAGGTTCCCTCTGGTCTGGCTGTCGAGCAATCTCCTGAAGCCGAGGTTCGTCCTCGTTTGTCGAGGTGTTTTTCCGTGCTCCTACAAACAGTTTGTGTGTCGATCGTGTCTCGAAAAGAGTATTTCCGCGGCCTTTTGTGCGGCCCGCGACCAGCAAGATCTTGTGGCTCGAATTTGACAAACAATTGCCGAGGTGATTGTCGATTTTGTGGCTCGATTTTGGCGGGAAGTTCAAATTAGTAACAAATTAAATTAAAAGCTTTCTCAAGTATCTAGACAGAAAACTGAGGATCGTTTTTGCACGAATGGTAAGGAAGAAAGCCTGGATTTCCATTTATTCCGATTTTTACAAAAAAAAAATATTTTCAGACATTCTTATTACCGCCCAAAAATAGGCAAATCGGTATTTTCGCGAGTTTCAGCTCGTGGCTCGACTGTGTGGCACACAATCGTGTTTCCGCGACAAACACTCAGAATCGGGTGGTCCACAACTGTGTCGCGGAAAAACGCGTCTAGTATTTACATAACCTGCTATCTTCGGGGTTTCTGCCAATCTGGCTGCTCTAGTGATCTCCACACCAGGAGGTTTGCCTCATTTTTCCAGTCATAAGATCTCCTAGGCCTGCCAGACCTCCCCAGATAGAGGTTTGGCAGTTCTAGGAGATCATAGGACTGATCAGATGATTACAACAGTGGCAAGATCAGGTCAAACCTCCAAAGTAGGAGGCTGCAGGAGTGGTATAGACTGCACGGAGGATATACATTGCCAATACTTTCTAGGTCTCGAAACGCCCAGTTTTCCCCAGACGGCGAAGATGAAAGACCCTTCGAAGAGGCCTTGGAGACGCAGTCGGAAGTCTCAGACAGTCCTTTCAGCGTTGATGACCTCAGCGTTGCTGGCCACAGTCAAAGTACGATTGACACACAAGCGATAAGCAAGATATCGGCACTGGAAGACGAATTGACCAGGTTGAGGGAGCAGGTGCTGAAGATGCTAATGGCTACAGAGGGACGGGCAGCCAGTTCAGGCAAGGCAGATGGAATAATTAACTTATTTTCTGACAAAATAATCATATGGTTAAACAAGCACTATACAGAAACAAATTTCGTGCTTGTGATAATGTGACAATAGTTTAAACACAAAATTCCGTATCGTCTTAACACTAAGAGCGTGTTCCACGCTTCCATAGTTGCTACGCATGACGTTACGATTTTTGGCTTCTTGGCGTCAAGGCTGGAACACATTTTTCTTATTTTCGCCAAAACCACGGGGTAATCCAGCCCATCACTTTACAGAGATCCGTAGTTGCCACGCTTACTACGCTCCCGAGCACGGCAAGCTAGTAGTTACTATTTCGAAAAGGTTGGAACGGTCAGCATAACAACTTTTCGTGGGGTTGGAATGGAAATAGTAACCAATAGTTGCTATTGTTAGAAGGATGGAACACGCTTTAAGTATCATATACCAAATACCAAACGGCTCAGCCGCTTGTTAACGAGAATCAGTCGCGCCGTAACTATAATGCGCGTGAAACCAACTTCCGTAATCGCTCGGATGAATCAAAAACTTGAACCTGGGACCTGATTTTCGTAGTTCCACTCTATCTCAACAACAACTCTATCTCTATATCTCAACCACTCTATCTGACAACAACACTTTCCTTGATTTGCTATTTTCGATGCGTATCCTGCTCTCGAAGATTGTTTCCGAGAAGCTCCGTCAAAAACAGTTATGCAAATTTGTCCTTGGTTCTGCTAGCCTGGACAAAGGCTTAGAATAGCCAAAGTCGTTTGTAATTTATGAAAAGGAGAGCCTAGTTTCAAAGTATTCAACTAACTTAGAATACTGGAACATAAACACCAGTGCGACGGATGCTTTAACTGTGTCAAGAATGGTACTGGATCTCGAAGAGCTTTTGACGCAGTGGGACAGTTGTTTGATTATATCTCTAAGCTGGAATACTTTTCCCAGACTCAGTTCGAGAAGCGGAAAGTGTACCGCAATTTACAAATCGTCTAAAGAAAGATCTCCTTGACGGTAGTTGGTGAGTGGAGAGTTTGGAAGACGAGAGAGGACAAATTGATTAATTAATTTTTAGTTTATTTTAATGAAGGTTTGATTAGAATATGGTAGTAAATGTGTACTGGTTGCGTTTTTCAAGCACGTATGTGATTTTTTGTAACCGATCGTCAAGCCGGAATGAATATTTTTTAGTAAAGTTATTGAATCCTGAATATATCTGGGATGCAGAAATGTACAGTAATGGAGGTGCTGAGATGCAAGGGGGGGGGGACAATAAACGTTCCGCAAAGCTGAAGTATGAGACGCTTATTTTCTCAAAATGGAATGTTTGCAGTAATAGAAAAAGGTCTTGGAACCTTCTTAAGCTTACGGCACACGCATAGATGATTCACTGCAAAAATTCTGATAACGTTTAACTAATTGTTACGTTTCCCTGTGTCACAAATTATGTTGGATGACGAGAATAATTATGTAAATACCCTTTAGAGTGCAGTGTTTCGCGAACAGACATCAGTTGGAAGGGTCGTTACTGAACTACCCTCGGCACCCACCGTAACGTCTAACACAAACCACACTTTCAGAAGTTTCATAACAGAGAACACAAGGATGTGCGGTTTCTACAGACAATACGCAAGGGAAATCTTATCTGTTGTCGCGACAAACGCCATGTATGAAATGTTTTGTATCACAAGCATTGCCAGGAAGAGCGGGAAAACCGCAAAAAAAAACATCTGCTGAATTGTCCGATATCATGGCGACAGTCATAAGTTAGTAGGTGCTTTTTTGTCGTTTTTTTGGCTCCTCTTGGCAATGCTTGTTATGCATACTATTTGTCGCGAGAACAGATAACATTCCAAGTGTTGTCTATTGCGTGTTGCCTGTTGGAACCGCGCATCCTTGTGTTGTCTGTTATGAAACTTCTGACAGTGCATCTGAAGTGTTATCAAACTTCTAGCTGAAACGGTATACAATTAACACACATAAATGAAATCCCCAACAAGATAGCTTCAGGGGGTCTTGTTTCTTGCTTATATTTATGTTATGTAGTCTGTGTAGTAAGAATAAATGAATGAATGACAGTACAACGCACACTGGTAAGGGCTGAAAGGTACTCCTTCGTAAAGCACTTTATTATTTGTATCTAAGCTTTGTCTAATTGGGTATGCCTAACTCCATGACTTTGTTTCCAGATTTACGGAAGCGCTCCCTCCACTCCGCTACCACCCTCCGGCTCACCCTCTCTCCGACTCCCTGCTTCAGTATCGCCCCATCATACCATGTCAGGGAGTATCCCACCTCCCCCACCCCTTCCGCATCTCACTGCTCCCCCACCCTTACCTCCCTCCAGTGGAGCTCCACCTCCGCCACCTTTGCCTCCTTCTAGCGGAGCACCACCTCCCCCACCCCTCCCTCCATCAATTGGGGCTCCTCCACCCCCACCCCTTCCTGGGGGTGGACCTCCTCCTCCGCCCCCTTTACCGACGTCGATCACTCGAACTCAGGCAGTCGGGGACAGGCGAATGTCCTTGGCCGATATGCTGCAGTCAAAGAGTTTGAAAGCGGCAACAGCAGCTGAGTCACCACTACCGAGGGGGAACAGCGTACCAAATATGTCAGACGTCCTGAAGGACATGGGGAAAGTAAGGCTGAAGCGGATCGAAAGGTTAGTTTTTCTTTTCTCACACAAATAGGCAGAGGATTCTAGAGGTAGAATCTCAAATTTGTTGCTTGATCGACTCATGTTTTTGCCTCCCAAGATCATAATCCGGAAAACAGTCTAGAAGTCACACAAAAAAAGAAATATAATTAATAATAATAAAAACATTTATTTCCTGAATAGCTCATATAATTACTCGCTAGCGTCGGATCGTCACACAATTCTTAACACGGCTAAAACTTTATAATCATTTCTCAATAATTACCTTAAAATATTTCTATGTATATACAATTAATAACTAATATATCACGGTTCAGAATTAAAATAGTTTACGAAATATGGTGCAAATGACGAAAGATACCGGTCAGTAGATTGTATATCGGGGCGAACAAGTCTGGTACAATTACGGGTTGCAGCGCGAAGCCTTGTTTCAGGTCGAGTTTGGTTGGGGCCTCGTAATCCGGTAGGAGAGGTCTATGAACATCAGAGGACAAGCATTTACGTCCAAAATCCATTGTCAACTTGTGGCGTCTTTCAGACAGAGTAGAGAGACCAAGCCTGTCTAGACCCGCTTCATACGAAGTGTAGGTGGGGCCTAGCATGATCTTCACTGCTCTCTTCTGCTTCAGATTTGTGCCAGGGTAACCCTGAAATAGTTGGCTGTTAGCTGATATCAAGTTTGTTATTTTTCTTTTCCATTTTACTTTTTTATATGCAAGTAAGAAAGCCAAGGTAGTGGAACAGTTAAAAAAGTGTTCAAATAAGCATACCTCTGCTGTATTTAAGTACGACATCCTTCTGTCTTCTTGTAATAGAGTAATTTTGTAGACCGATTTTGTTTTGTTTCAGAACTCCTAATGGAACACCCCTGAAGGATAAAGTCGATGATGCCAACGATCACGCGGCCGTCTTAGCGAAAGCTCTGGCTAAGCGGTTCCAGTCCTTTAACCAGCAGGTATTTATTTAGTTTTTATTTTATTTATTTATTTGTGACCCGCTTTTTGCGTAACAGCGGAGTATCAATGAAATACACAAAAATATACATATTAAAACACTTAAACAAAACAATCTAAATAAACATGACAACATTCTTTTCATATAGATAAAAAAACACACTAAATAGACTTAAAATTTATAGGCAGTGACAAGCACATTAATCGGGTTCAGGAATGAAAAACTGGCTAATAATTTCGGGGGCGGAGAGGGCAGGATGTTTATGGAGGGAAAATAGATTTGAATGCGACTGCGAACGGAAAAGTGTATTGATACTATCCTGAATATTAAAATTCGAAACCAATTTACGATTACAAAAATTGTAGGTGTGAAGTTCAGTTCTAGTTGTGTTTTTGCAGATACTATGGTATCTGGTACCAGGGTCTAAAGTCGTTTTTGCAGTTTCTCAGCATCTAGCCATTTGCCGCTGTATTGAGATGCGATTGAGATGGTCCCGATGTGGTAACTGACCGTTGTATCTGAAAAATCATCTCACTTTCAGCCACACCAACAGAAGAGACTAGGTTTTTTGGCACTTGTAGCTCTGCTCAAGTGCCATATACCGATGACTTTTCGGTCGGTCGGTCTTTCTGTCGGTCCGCTCTACACGAGTTAGGGTACGAGTTAGGATGATGAAACTTGGCAGGCATGTAGAGACTCGACCAAACTAACATGGAAATAGTCACTTGCCCGATCTGACCATCGTGGGGGGGAAGGTGAGGTGGCGGAATCCGGAAAACAGGGGCATGCATAACTTTCGAACGGTGATCGAATCTTAATGAAACTTGATATCTGGAAAGACGTCGTGTCTCAGACGTCATTTCAGTTCAGGACCGGATCCGACTGATCTGGGGGGGGGGGGGCGGAAATCGTGTGAAAATCTCAGAGTGGAGCGATCGGGATGAAACTTGGTGGGAAGAACAAGCACAAGCTCTAGATACATCATTGACAGATGGACCGGATTCGGACACTTTGGGGGGAGTTTCGGGGGGGGGGACTCCGGAATTCCGGCGATCTGTTGTTAATCTACTTCCAGGTGAGATAGGACAATAAAACTTGGCAGTCACATCAGGACCCGACCAGATTAACCTGGAAACAGTCACTTGCCAGATCTGACCATCGTGGGGAGAGGGGGAGACGGCGGAATCGGGAAATTAGTGCCATGCATAACTTTTGAGGGGATTTTCGGATCTTAATGAAACAATTCAGGACTGGATCCGATGAACCTCGGGGCGAAGGGGAGAACCGAAAATCTTGTGACACGCATAGAGTAGAGCGATCAGGATGAAACTTGGTGGAAAGTACAGTCACAAGTCCTAGGTGCATCAGTGACAGAATCGGACCGGATTCGGGTACCGACGGGGGGGGGGGTGTGTATGGGGGTGTCCGGAATTCGGGTGGTTGTGAGTTAAGGTGCTTCCAGATATGCTAGGAAGATTTGCTGGAGCATTAGAAACTTGACATCATTGGGTTAGACATAGTCACTTCTCCGATCCGACCATCCCTTAAAGATCTCATCTTAACCGCAAAGCGCAAAAAATTACTTTTAAGCAACATTTTTTGCTTAGGAATTAATCTTAGCACCCTTAAAGTGAGCATCTTAACCGAAAAGTGAAAAAAACTTTTGACCATAACTTCCATCCTCTTGACACAGCCTTGCAAGATTGTCGCATCTTAGCCGAAAAGGGAAAAAATACTTGTGACCGTCATTTCCATCTGACTCTTGCAAGTGCCATCTGAGCTTCCAGCTCTTGTTGTCAAATTTGTGGGAAAGAAGTTTGGCAATATTGATGTGAGTGGGTATAAATATTTATTTTGGGTTGAAATTGAGGATGTCGTCAGCTTCGACGTTTTCATACGTACCGATACAAGAGTTGAAGATTCAAATCACCACCAGTGGTCTTCTCTCTTCGTGTGATCTGTAATTTTGTTTATGCTATGTTCAGTGTTAATTTTACTGCGTGTGTTGTCTTTTTTGGACACTAGAACTCCACACCTTCCATTATTTTTCTGACAGAATATAAATAAATTGAATTGAATTGTGAATTTGTACTTCTTATCACCAGGACTACACGCCTTCCATTATTTTCTGAGAGAATATACATAAATTTAATTGAGTTGATTTCTTTTCATTTTATTATTATTATTATTATTTATTTGAATCCTTCGAAACTGAAGAGTAATTTATACTGTCGATTACCTGTCGATGTGATCCTACTTGATCAGGAGAAGGCCTTTGACAAAATTGCCCACAGGAGACTTATGTTGAAACTCAAAGCCGTTGGAACAGAAGAGGAAACAGTCAAGTGGATTAAGGAGTTCCTTAGCGGCAGAACTCAGCGAGTCTGCATTTGGGGTAGTAACGGATGTCAAGCACTATCGGACGAAACTGCCGTCACCAGTGGTGTCCCGCAAGGAACAATCCTTGGTCCGACCCTTTACAATATATATGTCAATGACATGTGTAAGCCTCTGAAAAACAAAAACACCCTGGATGCAGACGACACCAAGCTCTTCGGACCAGCCGACCATAGGAGTATCCAAGCGGACCTAAACCTACTCACAGCCTGGGCGGACACTTGGTTAACTAAGTTCAACGCAAAGAAGACCAAAGTCATTCATACAACCCCCACAACCAATACACCATGGATACCCCCCACGGAAGACAAGTAATCAAGAGCAGCAACTGCGAAAGGGACCTTGGTGTGCTTATCGATGCCGAGCTCAAGTTTCACAAGCACACGCAAAACGTCGTCAGTAGTGCTAATCGAGCACTTGGAGTCATCAAGCGAACTGTAAGCAGTAGGAGTCCTAAGGTGATCAGCAAGTTGTACACGTCGCTCGTCAGCCCGAAGCTGGAAGTTGGAGTCTCACTAGCATACCCGCAATACGAGATGGACAAACGCATTATCGAAGGTGTCCAGCGACGTGCAACGAAAATGGTCAAAGGATTTCAAAGCACCCCATATCCAGAACGACTCAAAGCCCTGAACATCCCCACAATGACCTACAGGAGAAATCGTGGTGATATGATAGCTGTGTACAAGAATTTGAGCAGCAACATCCCACCCAACATTTTCGTGCCAAACACAGGAGGAACCACCAGGGGCCACCCAAAAAAGCTGAAGAAGAGGCCTGTACTGAAACGGCATGCACAGAACTTCTTCACAAGTAGGTCGATCAACTTGTGGAACGCGCTAGCAGATTCCACTGTTACCTGCCAAACAACAAATAGCTTCAAACAACATTTGGACAAGGAGTGGTCAGGCAAACAGTGGAGATTCAACTGGAAACCTGAACAAGACAGCACCCATGAAGGCGTATATTAGGAGAAATCCTATTCGCCTGCAATTGCAAATTTGCAGGTAATTTGCAGGTATACAAAGAAACAGCAACGTGTCAATCAAACTCACACACACTTACATACAAATAAACCGCTGACCGTTAAAACCAAATTAGCCTACTAAATATACAGTGAAATATTTCAGAACGATTCACCGGATAGCCGATCCAAACCGGATTTCGACTCTGGATTCGACTCAAACGACGAAGCAACTGTACCTATGCGACGGGCGTCTGTGGTCGTCACCTCCTTTAGTGTCTCCAAGACACCAACAACAAAAAGGACAGTCCGGAGGGAGCTAGAACCGAGAAATAAACTAGATGAGACACCTCTACCGGTAAGTTTGCCCCTCCCTCCCCCCCTCCCCTCTATCGTATTTTCCGGCAGTAGTGTAATGTAAAAAAAATCTTGCAGTATTTGCTATTGGGATTAATCTTGTCTCCACTGAGATAAGCTTATCTCTAATTCGAATTAATCTTATCCCAGTAAAGATTAATAAGATTAATCCCAGTAGCAAATACTGCAGTTAACTTTAATCCTTACTCGGAAAAACTTTTTAGAGTGTGGTGACACCGATTAGTGCGTACTTACCACTTTTTGGTACCAGTAAATAGTAATTAAAAAATTAGTAATTAAATATTCAGATAATGCGTAAAACGGATACGTCAGTTACGGTGCTTTGGCAGCCCTTTTTGGCGATGATCTTCTTCAGGACTCTTGCTAGTCGACCTGAAGAGGACCCTTGCCAATAAGGGCCGAAATATTGCTGTCTAAGCATCGTAGTTGACGTATCCGTTTAATATTATTTTTTATTTTGTTTAAACTAAGATACGACCAACTAGGGTCAAACAAATTACAAAATAATTATCAAACACTGCATAAATATAAACTACAAATAAAATAAAACAAAATTTCAGCACATCGACCTGGAGAGAACCCACAATAAAGTAGGGTACCCCACGACAGCAAATTGGCAAACTCAGCCGCATATGGGAATTATTTGAATATATGTTTTAAAGTCAGCTTGGGCTCAAGGAATATTCAGTAACGAAAGTAGTAGTGCAAAAGTTTGGTCTTAAAAATATTAGCATGCCGTATATGGTCACTCATGGCATCTTAAATCACAACTCTTACTAAAAACAATTTTTCACTAATAAATGCATCAGTAAAAACATTTTTCGAAAATACCAGTACTTTCACGTGAATTTACCGATTTTCTTGTTAGCACTTTTCGATTCTGTCCAGCACAGCTCTCCGACGCGGCGGCTGGGCGCAAAACATTTGAAAACTGAACGAGCAGGGGTTAAAAGTGGGAAAACTAAGCAAATAAAGTAATATATTCAGATAAAGTATACAACGGATACGTCAGTGAATAAAAGAAGTCAAGAACAGAAGGTTGTCATGTCCTTGTGTGTGAAAGAGTTCGTTAAAGATTTGGGCAAACTTTACGTTTGTGACGGGCAAAACCCGGCACGGTCAAAAAAGCGCTAGAAATTCGTTGGGACAAAACAGAAGGTTCTCTATTTTTTAACAAGTGAGTAAAACAGTGCGTACATAATTGTAACATAGTTGTCGACATCGTGTGTATTCTTTATAGTATTTATATGTTAATGAATGGACCAGATGGTTTAGGCATAGTTCTTTTTTATTCATTATTTTGTACTCATCAGTTCTGAGGGAAATAAATGAATAAATAAATAAATAAAAACGAAGCAAGGGACAAAGGTGGGGATGTTAGAAGTTTATCATTCCATATGGGAGCTGGGTATACTATAAAGGTATGAGCAAGAAGGGTTCTTTAAAGGATCCGGGAATGTGGCGGCCACCCCTTAATATAAGACCAGCTTTTTACTCTCTTTTATGTTTAAAACAGGTTTGGTATAGCCACCGCAAACATAAATTTCTTAGGATGCCTTAGGCCAGGGCTTATTAGTTCAGTTCAGTTTAGTTTATTTTTTACGACCCAAATACATTTAACTATGATGCCAGTACCCGCCCTAAGAAAGGTACAAAAAAGCATTTGCAATTGGGCGGGTACATAAAACTCATTTCCTAACTAGTAATTAACTAGAAACAAAACATAACAGAGAAGAGCACTAAAATAAGAAATAAGAACCAATCTCTACTCTCATCAACTCATTTAATAGTAATAATGAGAAGAAAAAAAAATATTAAGATAGAGAAAAAGAAAAACAAACTATGAACCTTGGCCTAACAAATACTTTTTCGATTTATTTTTAAATAGGCCCAGGTGCTCAGCCGCTTATTATTCAGTGATACAAATAAATATTCCTTCAACCTCATCAGTTTTTGTCAAATTGGTGGGAAAGAAGTTTCGGCACTTAGTGATGTTACTGAATATCACTTTTTCTTTTTGGGAAGACTTCGAAAAGCATAATTTCGGCAATTGTCGTTTTTGCAGAGCTACCGTATATCAGATACCACGGTAGCTACAAAAATGACTAAATGTAAATCCAATTACCGTGGTAACAGATACCATGGTATCTGCAAAAACGCAACTAATGTAATCTGACACGCTTTGTTCTTTGTGCAGTATGCTTGTACGAGGCGGAGGTGGTCAAGGTTTGTCTTTTTTCCCCTTAGCTTGATTGTTGCACTGTTATCTTGGCTAGATATCCTTTTGCTCACATGTTCCCGTCGCCAATCTCCCTGATACTGAATTAGTCTGAATAGTCTGTTGATTACGTCCTCGACTTTCTCAAATCCATCCAGAAAAGGGCTGTTAAAGCACAATGGACACTTCTAATGCTTTACTTTGTATTAAATGCTTCACAAATAAACATTTCCGACTTCCTTTAGAAGGCGCTACGAGAATCGGCCGTTTTCTTCTTATCCCTTGTCTTTATCTCTCTGGCATTTCGGCGATCCAAATCTTAGGAGCTGGGATATCGTGGCAGGAAATTCAAAAACTCCGAGCAATGCTTGATATAAAAGGATATATTTGAGATGTCACCAAAGTCAAGCCTCAGATGCAGTTTACCTGATTGTTCTAGTGTTTCGTCGGGAGTTCCATGGCTTAAAGTGCCTATTAAAAGTTTTTCTTTCTGGAATAGGGTTGTGAAGCTTGATTAGCTTGCTTTATAAAATGTACCAGAATATGAAATAAGCTTATAAAAAATACATAGCTACAAAAATCATTCAAAAATAAATAACCTATTCAAATCTGAATTATACAAGCAGATTTATGCATGAAATAAAGATCTACTAAGTATTATAAGAAACATCACTTTTATCTTTGTCCAAGCTAGTAAACTGAGCATGTAGTGGCCCAAAATATCACAGTGAGGAAACTGTTAAAAAAGCTGCTGATCTAGAGGGTGAGCATTGTTCCTAGGTTGTTACAGAGTGGGATTGTGGTAGTTTGACGTGTCCATTGAACTTTAAGATTATGCTCGGCCCGGGTTATCTTTCTGACGAGGACGGCCTGGTCAAGCTTGACCCTCCAACTCTTGCTGAAAGACGACATCAGCTGACAATAGCGTTTGGGAGCAAATGTCAGGCATCACATGCGCATCGTGCCATTTTCCCTGATTTTGAGACCCTAGTAAGTAGCAGGCCCAAAATGCGACAAAGACAGAGGGACGCTGTGAGACCACCCATAAACTCGACTGATCGTTATCTGATAACTTTTGTACCCTAATGATATTCGTAAGTTGTACATATAGAAGAAATGTTATTTAGGTAATTGTGTGATCTGTAATTTGTGTTAATGACGATCAAGTACTAGCGTGTAGAATACAAGCTATTAAGGGAGTAAAGTACATTATTTTTATCATACCCAAGTAGGGCTACCATGACTTTTACCCGAACCAAACCTGAACTTTACACCACAGAGTCTTAGTCCATGCATTTGGTGCCCCTTCCTGTAGTACTGAAGCTTGGTATGTTCGAACCTCCTAGCAGTCAGATACTTCAAGCTAGTACGTTTTTCTAATCTTGATATACCTTCATAGTCGATTTAATTCGCTTATCCCTTCAAACATGTTGGAGCGACGATGGCAGCCTGCAGTAACCATGTGTAAGAAAGAATTTGACGACCACTATGTAGTGCAAACTAGAAAAGAAACGTATGGAAAACATTGTTCCTCGAACTAAGAATAAGCAGTCGTAACTCGTGTTCTTTCGAAGAAAAGTGTTATACAAATTATACAACTGAATACACTGCATTATTTGGATTGTGTGAAGAGAATTTGTATACTTTTCACTTGCTCTAGTATGACGTCCAGAACGTCTACGGCTGTCCTCACAACGGAAAATTCTACTACGACGCGGAAAATCTGAATCTGAATACAAACGCGGTTTTTCAGTGGCCAGTGAGCAGCTTGCGGAAGTCGTTTTCATCAAGCATACAATACAGGTACACGCCCCTTGGACAGGACCCTTGCCAAGAAGGGCCGAAATATATCTCAGTTGGCGTATTCATTTAGCGCAGTCACACAGAGCGTGTTCCACCCTACTTCCAAGGCTGGAACGATTTTTCTATTTTCCAGCAGGATATCATGCCACGGGCGAATCCGACCAATCACGTTCCAGAGCTTACCACGCTCCCGAGCATGGTAAGCAAATAGTAACTATTAGTTACTATTTCGACAAGGTTGGAACGGTCAGCGTAGTAACTTTTCGTGAGGATGGAACGGAAATAGTAACTAATAGTAACTATTGTTAGAAGGGTGGAACACGCTCATAAAGTACCTTTTGTTTTTCAGTTTGGACAGCATCTGTTAAAGCGGACGAGCCTCCGGAAAGTGACCGAAGAAGAAGCAGCCAAGCGCTGACAACGCCATCTGTCCTCGACATTCGTAGTTCCAACGCGTAGAAACCGCAAAATTATAGTCATTCCGCGTAGTTCATTCTGATTATTCTCATTTTCATTCCGACCTGATCTTCTCGTTACTACGGAAAATTGACCGTAGTTAATTTAGATGAGGGGGATATACTTTCCTGAGACGCTCTTAAAGGACTAAGGACACCAGAGTATACGATATTTCTACTTAAGCCGCTATCAGATTGACGCGTTGAGCCATTCACACAGAGCTACGGAACCTCTACGTCGCGAAGTTTTTGAAGGAAAACTGCAGAAAAACCTACTAATGATGAAGAAAAACTTACTAATGAGTAAAGAAACCAAAATTCAGCATAAGAAACCGAGAAATGAAAATGAAATACACATCCAGCGTGAAAGCGTGTCGCGCGGGTGTAAAAGATATGCTATGCAACGCAAGATAAACGCATGCGCAACGCATCGCAACGACACGTCAATGTGAAAGCGATAGACGAAGTTTGCCAAGCTGCTTAAAACCGTGCCCCAGTACTTGCTAGGTCTTAACTAGCGGTTGCGTGTCATGACCGTGAACTTTACCAAGTGGGTGCTATGTCATTGCGGGGGCGCAATTTCGATGTCGACCTGCTAGCCTTGACTTCTCGTCTCTAGCTTTCTATACTAATGGCCGGAAACTATTTTGAGGTTGCTTGAACACATAAATCCAGTATCTGGATCGACATGTCACCTGATACAGTTTCTACTGGCTGGTTTTGAATCCGAGGCGTCATAATTTATCCGCTTTGAATACAGCTAGTTTCGCTGACAAGGGAAAAAGGAGTTAGTGCTTGAGCAAAAACTGAATGAAATCAATCAATCAATTTCATTTTCTAAATAGATTAAATTTAAAATATTTCCGAAACGCAGACACGAAACAAATCGAATAAGAAATCATTGGGTAACAAAACCGAGGAACGATGTCAAGCAGCTTGCAAGTTTTGGTGAAGTTCAACGAATTCGTTTTACAGTGTACTTTCTCGTTCAAGAGTTTTTAGGGCCCAACTGTTATGTTTTCTGCCCTTTTAATCAGGGACCGTCTAAAAAGAGGCATGGCACTGCACGGCGCAGGAGGCACGAATAAGAAAAAGAGATTAGCGAGTAGTAGAAGTAGACAAGTAATTGACAGTCGTAACTCCAATGCCTAAAAGAAGGCACATTAGGACATTGTCACTCTGAAGCCTGAAAGAGCCCTTAAAATAACAATAATAATAACGTTTATTTCCTAAATAGCTCTTAGTTTTCATGCTTCTTTTTAGTACTTATGCCTCCTACACTATTTCGAGCCATGCCTCTTTTTAAACTATCCCTTTCAATCATACACCTATGTAGGCTAGTTACTTGGTCAGCAAATTCATGACCGTTGGTTATCTGTAATGCCCATTCATGACTTGAGTGCCATTTCGTGACTTGAAGCGCTTATAAGGATTGACGTGATAAACGATAAAATAAATTTTTATCAGACGTGATTTTGTTATTTTTCTATATTTATAATGCATCACTCTTATTCCTGCGTTGGTATCTTGACAGTTTTAAAATTCCATATTTTCATGGAGTACTTTTTCGCTAAAAAAAAAAAAATCATTTAAAGACGTCAATCCAACTGCTTTTCCGTTCAGGATTTACTGCATTTAAATACTGAAAAATGGTATTGCTTGATGACGATCATAGGTGATACTAATGTGACTTAGTCGCAGTATTATTTCTTATCGGCATAACAAAGAGATATAATAATAAGTAGGACGAGTGCAATTAGAACGTTCGTCCTAACACTGTTCACTGTACATTATTTTGGCGTTGACATTGAGCGTGTTCCACCCTTCTAACGATAGTAACTATTATTTAGTATTTTCGTTCCAACCTCGTAGAAAGTTACTACGCTGACCGTTTCAACCTTCTCGAAATAGTAACTAAAGTAACTATTTCCTTACCACGCTAGGGAGCGTAGTAAGCGTGTTAACTACGCATCTCTGTAACGTTATTGGTGGGATTCGCCCGTGGCATGATATTCTGCTGGAAAATAGAAAAATCGTTCTAGCCTTGACTGCAAAAAGCCAGAATTCGTGACGTCATGCATAGGGTAAGTAGGGTGGAACACGCTGTTTGTCCTAGGGATAACAATAGCCTAATCGGATCACTCGTTACAACTTCAAGTGGAATGGGTTTACACCAGCTCGTTTTGTGGTGGTTTTACACACCACGTAAACGCGAGCGTATTTTGAAATCTGAGCGTATTTTACGCACGTATTTGGGCTTGAAAAGTTCTCTAGCAATATTCATATAAGAAACAGATCGATCTCTCATGTCCGTATACTCTTGATGACCAACTCTCCTTGCCGATGCAGAATCACCGGGTACCTAGCGGAAGAGCAGAAGCAGTGTCAACTCGGGTATCACAGCTGCTCCCGAAGATCACCGTGATTGTTTGACACAGGATTTGAGTTGTTGAGTTTGAGTCGTTAGTGAGACGTTTTCTCGTTCTTCCTGAGAATCACTGGCGTGTTTTGGACTTAGTCACATAGAGTATGTTAGAGATCTTTTCAAGCTCAAAATACGCTCGGTTTTCAAAATACGCTCGGATTTCAGAATACGCTTGGATTTTGCGCAGTGTGTAAACCCACCATTAGACAGCTTTTTATTCATATCCACTTATGCGTTTTTCGTTAAAGCGCAGATCAGTTTCAGCAGGGACATTCTCGTAGTGACCGTGACGAATTTTAGATATATATATAACAATAATAATATAATTGCACCAAAAAGGCTTTCGCCTGTATAAATTTCTGATTAATACTTTCAGCATTTAATAGAGCCTGTCTCTCAGCACTAATAAATTAAGTGTTCAGTGTTGTAATCAGAGAACGAGCCACTACAAAATTTGTCTGAAAAATGTTCGTTGCACGTTAGCTGATTTTTTTATTTTTTTTCAGTTCCCGCTTTTCATGTCTCTTAGAAATTAGCGTTTTTATTCGCGATTAAGAACGAGAAACAGAGAATCGAGACATGACTATTCCACCAAGTTCTCGATTCTGCAGAATTGCTAAGCTTTCCCCGTTCTGTTTTTGTCAAAAACACAAGAAAAGGAGATTTGGCTTCATTTCAATAGTCGAAAACGTGAAATAGAAGATTTTTGAGGAGAACCACCAGGAGAATTAAGATAAAAAAAGCGCAACTATTTTTTTCTTTCGGTGTAGTATGTCCGAGGAGCAATTGTTGAGTCACACGTTACCACTTGAGACGCAAAGGTGTTCAAGCTGCTTATCAGTCGGTCATCGCCTAGTGTATTTTTAGAAGCGACAGCCACAGCTTGAATTCATGTCCTTGCAGGCCATTTTTGCTGAAAGTCGGAAGTATAAAATAAAATATGCTGGAGCGTGATTTCCGGAAATGTTAGATCTTTTTTTTAGTCTTTTCGTATGAAAAGTTATGAAAAAGAGAATGTCAGCCAGGATTTCGAAATAGCTCGCGAGTCCGTCTGTCCAAGCCTTAAACCTACTTCGTAGTTTAATTAATTGTACCCAGGAGGAACTTATAGTGTACATTGTCTGCCACTAAGGTGTGGCAGATTGTTGTGAATAGCTAGAGCTTTCTTCGTTTGTTTTGCATTTCAGTTAACGACTCAGCGGGATCAGACAGTTGCTTTCATTTTACTGCTTTTAAATATTGTGCTAGATGAAAATTTGTAAATAAAAGTGACGAATCGAATGTTTTCTCTTAAAGTTTAACCGAAAAGGGATGATATAGGTTAATCTAGTTACCCGTCACTTATTCACTTAAAGAGGCTTGAAGACCCGACGAAAATGCGTTACTTCGTTGCTCCACTATTCTCGAATAATCGATTTTCGAATAGCCGATCTTCCCTGTCAGATGTGTGGTACCTCTATGCGTTTGTACCTGTGTTGTTACGCCTGACGAAAAAGATTTACTAAGAGTGTCCAAGGGAGCAGTCTTCCCCAAGCTCACCACTGCCCTCTGAAAAGTCGTGGTAGTGTTAAGATTCGAATTTTCCGCGTCATAGTAGAATTTGCGCTGTAGGGACGGCCGTAGATATTCTAAACGTCACTAGATATCGGAAAATAAAAAAAGAATCCCTTAGCCGAACTCAAATAATTCAGTGTTTTGGACTAAATGATAGAAAAATAAGTTGGCTTATCAGTTAAACTTTAAAGCAGGCCGGAATTTGTTGTACTCTTCCTCTTCGATAGCTGGGATAGTTCAGCAAGGCCGTATCCAGGGGGGGGGGGGTTGACCCCCTCCCCCAATAAATTACTGGATACGGGCCTGCAGTTCAGCATCTGCTAACGCGTTTTCGTGCTCATCCTGACGGGAGGGACCTTACGACCCAACTGTGACACAGGGACAGCTTTCCCCACGAGTTTTCCAACAGCCACAATCTCGTTCAGAACGTTTTCTGTGCAGTTACCGCAGAAACAGATTTCAGCCAAATGTTCTAGAAAGCTATGCTTGCTTATCAGCCCAAGTTTCTACACTTATCTTTTTGCTTCCAAAAATTTGTACTTCGGACTCGGTACCAAAGAGCCGAACTGCTAAGCATGCCATTCCATCAAAGCTTCTCATTTTCCTCCACTTGCGTGCAGAACATCTCAGCCAGTCAGCCTACCTTATGAACATGGTTCCTCCAGAAACACAGTCTAACGCCTATTCTTGCGTTTTTGGGATCCCAAAACGTAAGTGGAGGGATACCTATGACATCGCAAAAGTTATCCGTCTGTTAGCACGATAACTCTCGAAGGGGTTGTGATATTTTGATCAAACTTGGCATCAGGACTCTTTAGGTCAAGTTCGAAGATGGGCTATGTAGCTCTATATTTATGGGTGGGGGAGGGGTTTGAAATCAAGGGAAACAAAAAATATTTAAAGCTAATGAAATAGTCGAATTAATGGGTAAGGAGACATGGTGAATCCGAATATGAAATTTATTTTCTCGCCGGACAAATAGTTCACCCGGAATCCGGTGAAAACTGGAAAATTTGTGTAAAGTAATATGAAGTTGATTGGAGGTTCGATTTAGGGGCAAGGAAACGTGCCGAGTCCGAATATGAAAATTATTTTCTCGCCGGACCATTAGTTCGGCCGGAATCCGCCACAACCGGAAAATTTGTAAAAGTTTAATTTGAAGTTGATTAGAGGTTGGATGTAGGGGAAAGGAGACATGCTGATTTTGTTTTTGAGCTTTATTTTTTCGCCGGACAAGTAGTTCCGGAATTCCGCCGAAACCGGAAAATTGGCAGAAGTAAGTCACGAAGTTTCGATCTGCTTCGTCAAAATAGATATGCCTTAGGGGGGTAAACACACATGCTGAATCCATATCTGAATTTGGTTTTCTCATTTGATTAGCTATTTGGCCATAGTCTGTTTTTAAATTTTAATAGTAAAAGTGTTCAAGGAGTCTGGCGAAGACTGGATTTGGCGAAGACAAGACGCAGTTGCTGGATCAAATTTAAACTTTTGGATCCCTTCCAAACCTTTGGTCTTGTTCTTACCAATGTCAAACAGCTTTGCTCGGACCCTTGCCTGCGTCTGGTCTGTAGACCCTTGCTTGATCACTTGCGAACTCATCACGGAGCATTTTCATCTTATCGTGCCATCCTGCGTTTAGTCCTTTTCGCCTCCTTAGACCAACTCGTCTTCATTTGCCCCGAGTATCCAGTCGACAAACGAGAACACTCTTTATCTATTTTACTTTGTACTCCCTTTACCCTCTTAAGGGTAATGTCCTTTCCCTTTTCAAGGGACTTCCTTCACCCTCCCAGGATTATTCCCTCTCTCCTCTATTACGAATGCGGCTTAAACTCGCTTCACTCTCCTAGGCTGTTCTGGCGCTCTGCTAGTTTCGGAAAGTGAATCCCCTTGATGCAGCATTCATAACTGGACCCCTATTAAATCACGTCCAGGCTCACCGAATCTTGCTGTAAGCAGAGGCGGCACGTATGGAAGAGGGGAAGGCGGGGCATCTAACAACTTGCCCTTCGGCCAAGTGCCATAGCGATCGCAATTTCTGTCCGTCTGTCGGTTGGTCTGTCTGTCGGTCGGTCTGTCTGTCCGGGTTTTGCTAGTTCGGGCACTTCCACATAAGCTAGGACGATGAAACTTGGCAGGCATATCAGGGACCCCAAATGATTAAGTTGGAAATAGTCACTTCCCCGATCCGAGCATCGTGGAGGGAGGGGGAATCCGGAATCTTGAGGTATTTATAACTCTTGAACGGGTGATCGGATCTTAATGAAACTTGGTATTTGGAAAGACCTCTTGTCTCAGACGACATAAAATCCGGACCGGATCCGGTGACTTCGGTGGGAGTTGGAGAGGGGAACCGGAAATCTGGGGAAATGCTTAGAGTGGAGGGATCAGGATGAAACTTGGTGGGAAGACATCATTGACATAACCGGACCGGATTCGAGCAATATGGGGGGAGTTGGGGGGGGGGGGACGATTTTCTGATTAAAAGTGAGTTCAGTACTTCCTGATGCACTAGGACGATGCAGCTGGGCTGGGATATCAAGGACTTGAATAAACCGACTTGACAATAGTCGTTTGCATGATCCGATCATGGTGGGGGGAGTGGCCGGAGGGGGAATCCGGAATCATGAGGTATTTATAACTCTGTTGGAGAGATGAGCTCAGATTTTACCCTGTTGACGTACCCTGTCTAGCAGTCCATCTCGGCTTGTTCGACAACATGTTAACAGACAATCGGATGAACTGAAAATTTTTGTACGGGATATGTGCTCGTAGCTCTTGTTATGGCACCAAGTGGCATATAGCAATTGCAATTTCTGTATCAGGGACCCAACCAAATTAACTTGAAAATATTCACTTTCCCGATCCGACCATCTGGGGATAGGGGGGAGGGGGATTAAAAAAAATGAGATATGTATAACTTTTGAACGGGTGATCGAATGTTAATGAAACTTGTTATTTGGAAAGACCTCATGTTTAAGATGACCCACTGCAAATCCGGACCGGATCTAAGGAAACGCTTAGAGTGAAGGGATCGTTATAAAAACTTGGTGGAAAGAACAAGCACAAGTCCTAGGTACAAGGGCACTGCGGGGGAGCTGGGGGTCCGGAATTCGGTGGTCGCGCGAGTTCGGTACCTCCTGCTGTACTAGGACTATGAAACTTGGTAGACATATCAAGGACCCGGAAATACTGACTTGAGAATAGTTTTTTGCCCGATCCGACTATCGTGGGGGGTTGGAGGGATGGGAAATCCGGATTCTAGTGACATGTGCAACTTTTGAACCGGGGATCTATTTTAATAAAAACTTGGCAGCTGGGGACAGCTATCGCCTCAGATGTTTTTATGTCAAGTCCGGACCGGATTGGATTCATGTGTGTGGGGGGAGTAGGAGGGGGGCACCGAAAATCTCATGAAGTGCTTATATTCCAGGTATAGGGACGGGATTTGGCGGGAAGAACAAGCATGAGCCCTAGATAAGTATTGACAGAACCAGATCGTTTCGGGCTTTTTGGGAGGAGTTGGAGGGGGTTTCCCGGAATTCAATTGATTCCGTGTTAGGACACTTCCAGATGTGCTACGGACGATGAAACTTGGCAGGGAAGTAAGTTACGTGATCAAACTGAAGGACCCGACACTAGGAAAACTTCCGTTCTTGGATCCGACCATTTTTGAGGAAGTTAGGGAGAATCTCGAAATTACTGACTTCCGTAGATTGGTAACGGGTGGTCCTGTTCGAATGAAGTTTTATGGGTGATAAGAACGGATAACCTAGATGTGCAAAACATGTGTCCGAACCACATGCAGCCATGGTTTTGGGAGTTTGAGGGGGGTCCGGAAACC
This sequence comes from Branchinecta lynchi, assembly GCA_023053575.1. Lineage (NCBI taxonomy): Eukaryota > Metazoa > Arthropoda > Branchiopoda > Anostraca > Branchinectidae > Branchinecta > Branchinecta lynchi. The sequence continues at coordinate 10,424,759 of JAKZAP010000012.1, read as the reverse complement.
AAAGGAATGGGATGCAAGTTGGATAGTACCGAGTCTATGCGGCCTAGATTCGTTCTTTTGCGTCTCGACAGGATCCGGCCATGGTAGGAGGAGGATGAAGACGAAGTGGGAACCGGAAATCTGCAGATGTGCTCCGATTCGATTCGAACTTGATGGACAGGAAGAGCAGATGTCAGAGATGCGAAGTTTATGTGTCTGATTCGTATTCGGCCACAGTGGGGGGAGTTAGAGGGGAAGTGGCATCGGGTAGGGGTCAAACGAGTGGAGCGATTTGAGCGAAACTTGAAAGTAGAGAGAACATTTGCCTTAGATGTCGTATCTTAGGGTCCGGACCGGGTCCGAGCACAGTGGGTGGGGGTACAGGAATTTCCCGAGAAATGGTCAGATAAGATTGAAGATGCTTTAGATGATCCATTTACGTGTCCGAACCAGATCATTTGTCCTAGATGATCTGAGGCGATGCCTACAATGCTGAATGAAACTAGAAATTCTGTTTCTAGTTCCGATCTAGGGGGGTTGAAGGAGGTATTTTGTGACGTTCTCATCTACTTTCTTGCAGCAAATTTTCGTAAACATTGCACAATCAAATACAACTTCTCGGAATAAGTGCCATATGAGCTCGTAGCTCCTGTTCAGACAATTAGTCAACAAAAACTCCTTGCCTCAAACATTTTTTTAGTAACGACTCTAGCTGTAAGCCGAGCTTATGACTTTTGGTTTAACGTCTTCTACAGAAGTTCTGTGGAAGAGATTTTAAAGAAAAGTTGTTTCGTGTTCGTCTGGTTTACAAAGTCGTAAACACTTGGAAAGTATAAAATGATAGTCCTGATTCATGAACATGTTTTACATCTGTGAGGTTACTGCTTATTTTCAGGCTAATTTTTGTTTTGGATCTACGGAGATAATTATTGCAGCAACCTGGCAGCAATCTTTAGACGATACGAGTAGAGAGCCAATCAGAAGTCTTCCTTTATTCGCGCTATCTAGGTGTAACAATCTGTCTGGATCGCTCAAAAGTTCTACCGCTGGATGACGCTAGAAGACCTGCTGATTCAGTTACTGAGTTTTCAACAACAACAGCAACAAAATATTGGCCTTTTTGGAATCCCTTCAAGGAAAATGGTACGTAGGGTAGCCTAGCCTACCCAACCAGCTACTAGACCCTAGCAATAATCCTTTTACTTTGAGCTTAGCAAAGACTGTAGTTTGTAAAAAATTTTCATTTTTTAGGATGACATTTGAAAGATGTTTTATGGTGGTTATACTCTCCACAATCAGCTGTAAGTGAGCTGCTGTGAGCTTGAGCCAGTGTTGCCAGATGGGCTTGTTACTGTTGGTTTGTGGTGGGAAAGTTGCTTGTTTTACTTTTGGGCATTTTCTGGTACTCCACACTTTACCTAGGGCTAGGCTAACTGAAAATCAAAACTTGTCCAATATCCTACCTACACAACTGTTACATACTACTGAACGTGGAGGCTGACAACCAGACCGCTTCGGTTCTCTTATATTTTTAGGTACAAGGCTGCAGTTTGCCTATGGTTGTATATGATCTTCTGCTAATAATTTATATTTCAAAGTTAGACTTTAACTGTTTAATGACCTTTTTCCAGGTTGGAATCATATTTAACATATTTCTTTGGGTCCGAATTTTATCACAAAAATCCGGCCTGTGGACTGCCTGTGTAGCTTTTCGTAATATTCTCTATTTTGTGGAAGGGTGCAATTTAACAGGGGTTTCAAGCAAGTTTCAGGATTGGGATTTGAGAAACATTAAAAGCTAGAAAAGATGAATTTTGTCATTTATAGTTTTATCACAATACTCTTGGAGGTTCGTATCAAATCATATCTACTAAATAACTGTTTGAAGATTATCATAATGTAACTGCATGTGATTATTTGTTTAAGTTCTGTTCAAAAAAGTTATAACAGTTAACATGTCTTCATCTCTGTTGATATCCGAATAATACGCTTGATGTCCTCGAATGATTGGAGCAGTTCAGATGAAAGTTCAGAGGGTAAAAACTCTGGTTTTATTTGTGATCCGAAAAAGATGCTCTGATGATTAATGTTTAAAAAAAATTATCTTCTGCGCCTTTCATACTTTTAGTATGGTTTTAGCATCAGATTTTAAAGAATGAGCCGCAAAATCTAAAATTGTATTGGAGAGGTTTTAAGATATTTTCTCGAGATCTCTGCATAGTTTGATGATAGCCTGAGATCTGCCTGAGATGCCATAGCTTCTATAGAAACCATCAAATGTTTGGATGTTTTCGAAAGCCTCAAAGGTCTGAAAGAATGAAACAGGTTATTCTAAGTTCTCATATTTTTGGTTTCTACCTTCAGAAAAAAACCTGTCTGTTTTGCTGCTCATGGTATATTCGAAATTTACTAGAGTAATTAAATTTTGGGCAGAGTAACAAACCTGGGATGGGGGCCCAATATTAATCTTTGCCCCCCTCCCCCTCAAGGTAATGAAACACCACCACTGGCTTGTGCAGTAAAAATTTGGAGAAAATAAGATGTGCTTGTTCGGGCTTGTTTTCAAAGGCTGTGGGCTTCTTTCTGCAAACACAGTCTGGCAACACTGTCCCAAAATATCCAAATTATATGCCTTTTCTTTGTTTTGAAGCTGCTTTAGAAAGGGATTTTCTGATTATTAACTTTGGTACTAGTATTATTTGAAAATAAAAATGCTTAACTGGAAATATTGAAGCAAAATTAATTTCTCCAAAGGTAAGATAAGGTAAGGTAAAATTTTAATGGCAAAAATAAATAAACCTGGTGTTTCTCAAAAGCATCAGACATGCGAAAATGTAAACCATTCTACCAGCTTCAATCTAGTATGTTTGTCATATTTTAGCTGTCATTATTCAGCTTTTCCTGAATGAAAGACTTCTCTGGAAATTTGAAATCTTGCTTGAGGCTGTGTACCTCTCCTGTATTTGAAGCTTTACAGTTTTAGTTTTACAAATTGAGCCACGTCAGGTTGGTACAGTAGAAGAGTTTCAATTATGCTTATTTGAGCATCGCCTAACAATGAACTGTCACAGAGGAAAGCAGACTAAAACACACACCCGGCAACATGTTAAATACTTGCTGATAATGTTTTGTTTCGTTTCAACTTCTGATCTTATGTTAGCTAGAATAGGTGAAACTTGCTCTTAATCTCCAAAACTTTTTCAAAGTGTGTATCTTTTCGTATAGGCCATGGCAATAGTAGCCTATAACAGCATATTCCAATTGAATAAGAAGCATATTTAAAGCCAATAATAAATAAAAACATTTGCAACCAAATTTTTGTTTGAGAAGGAAGCTGAAACGGATGTTTCATTCAGCATACCTTTACTGTAGTAAAATTGTAATTTGATAAAACTGTCTACAAATTGGATACTGGTCTTGGTGGTTCTGGTCTTAACTGAAGGTACAGTACAGGAAGGTACCCCAACATTGAATTACATAGCCTCAATATTTGCCTCGAAAGTGGAAATTCGTGTGCAGTCCCGTCTGAGTCCGAGGCCATTACAGTTTTGCTTCTTGACAGGTAGGACTGCACAAAAATTCCCTTTTGTAGTTTTAGGCAAGTTTTGAGTGGAAGTGCTGTAATATGGTGTAAAAAAAGAGAAGTTGTATGTTGGGTTCCGATAGTGTGGGGGAGGCTCATGGGGTCTATCTCCTAGGGCGTGTAGAGTTGAACAAACTAGGGTTACAGTGTACTTTATTGGCAAATTAAACCCTCCACAGTAAGGCACTAGCCCACCTGGGCACTTGCCAATTTTGAATCGGTCTTCGATAAAAGTTTCAACATGCTATTCTTGAAGTCCGTAAATCTGTAAACAGGGTGAGCTGCTTAGGGTGCAGTCACATTGCTGTGACTCACGTCAGCCAGCTCTCTGTTCTGAGAGTTGGCAAGTCGGCCAGATGTAGGTTTGTTCAGTGGTTTAAAAATTACAGTAATCTACGTCAGTACAGTGCCATTTTGGGGCGGCATTGGCCACTGTTGTACTTACAGATGAATTTCTAGCGCCCTTAAAGTGCAAATCATTACAGCCTAGTGCAAACACATTTTTACCAAACTATGCATTCTCGTGATTTCCAAGGGCCCTTGATCATTCTCATCTCGAGGGTTTTGCTTACAAATGATCAGAACAGACCCACAAATTAACAAATCCTACTTTCATCCTCTGAACCAGCCTTGCAAGTGCCATATTAGCTTCCAGCTCTTGTTATGGCAATTGCAGCTTCGCTCAAGTGCCATATACTAATCACTTTTCCTTATGTCTATCTGTCGGTCCACTGTTCTCGAGCTAGGGTACTTCCAGAAGTGCTAAGACGATGAAGCTTGGGAGGCATATTAAGGACCCTAACAAATTAACATTGAAAATAGTCACTTCCTGGATCCAGCCACAGGGAGGGAGGGGGGGGGGGGCAGTGGAGAGAGGGGAATCCGGAACCTTGAGGGATGTCTTGGAATGGGTGATTGGATCTTAATAAAACTTGGTGTTTTGAATGACCTCATGTTTCAGATTCCCGCTTCAAGTCCGGCCGGACCGGATCCGATGAATGCGGGAGAGGGGGGGTTTAGAGAGTGGCGATCAGGATGAAACTTAATGGGAAGAAGAAGAACAAGCCCTAGGTACATTACTGACAGAAAGAGACCAGATTTGGGCACTTTTGGGGGAGTTCCGGAATTCTGACACGCTTAGAGTGAAACGATCGGGAAGAAACTGGGTGAGAAGAACAAGCACAAGAACTAGGTACATCGGTGACGGAACCGGGCCCTGTGTGGGAGTCCCGATGAAAAATTTGTAGCCTGCGTAGTAGTATGGTAGCAGTACGAAAACGTTGCATGTAATACTATGTAATATCAAAGAATACTATCATTTAATGTGCCTCAGACTGGTCCAATCTTATGTAGTAGTATCCAGTAGCATCCTGTCTTGCCATAGCAGCATCCAGTCTTGCTACTAGTAGCACATAGTAGTATGTAGTAACACGGTAGTCTTGAAGTAGAAGCATGTAGTAGCATCGTTAGTACTGCATGCCACTTTTTCGTACTACTTCATAGTACTATTTTGAGATAAATTTTTCACCGGGGTTGCGGGGGGGAGGAGTCTGAATTCTGGTGATAACGAGTTAAGGTACCTCCAGATGTTCTAGTACGCTGAAGCTTGGCTGGAACATTGGAGACTCGAAAAGATTGGCTTAGAAATGAACCGAAAGCACAAACAATGCTCTTAAGCAAGATATACATTTTCATGATCCCCATCAGCCCATGATCATTTTAGCTTCAAGGGTTTTGGTACCCAGCATTTGCAGTAGACTTTTCAAACTGTGGCAGGGGCGTCCCCAGCCTTGCTTCATTTGGGGGGGGGGCGAACCCGATAAAATTTACTGAGTATTTTTACCGAATCTGTTCTTTTTTCTTCTTCTAAAAACACAGCGAGTTGCCGTGATGTTGTTATGATGTTAGATGTTGCGTAAGTCTAACGACAAAATTGACTCATTGTCATGTCCTTCTACTTCTGCAGTATCAGGAATACGCAGGGGCGTCACTAGACTTTTAGCTTTGGGCTGAGGCGTCCAATTTTGCCAACGTGGTTTGGAAAATGTACCGACACTGTGGGTATACCCAGTGTTTGGCTTAGCCTTTGCACAATCTGGGGTTTGTGTAGTTGACTGGAGGATGCGTCTCTACCTATTCTCTCCTTCGCACACAGGAGAATTTCCGCCTATAGTTTTGTCCGGGCAGCTTCTTTGTCTTATCTCTTTCTGTGAAGGTCACCAGGTGTTTTGTAGATGCTGAAGAAACCACATTCAAAAGCAGTTTTCTTATCTGCAATGACATAAGAACACATGTTTTTTCTTCTTCTTCTTATGGCCACGGTGCCAGTAGCATATCTACGTTAGAAGAGTACGGTCTTTTGTTTTAAAAAAATGTGCTGACTGTACGAAAATCTCATGTTTTAGGTTCATATTTTCATTACTGTGTCGTTAATTAGCATATAATTATTTTTTATGTTTTCTTGTTTTTTTCCGAGTTTACTGGGAGAGGTTTAACTAGTTTAAAACAAATAGTTGTCTTTAAGGAATCACATTGAGTTTGTTTTCAAAAAGCAAACAGTCGTTTTTGTTGTTAGATATTCATTTTAGTTTGCAGAGGTGTAACTTGATAGATAAAGAGGTTCCATATAATATTCCACCACCTTGAACCGAAGCCCAGTCGATTTCGCCTAAGGAACATAAGCCTAAGCTAGCCGAGATGCCATGACTTGGGCTATGTCCCAACTTCCTGCAGTAGTTTCTGGATGCTACGGTAGAGGTATGTTTATTTGAACAGTTACTTAAATGTGAACAGTGCAGTTTTGGGCTAAATGGTAGAATGAAGATCCAAAATACCTACTCAGGCGTTTCCGGTGGCCCTTAATTACCTACTTTGGTGAAGTCATAGTAGACTTTAGTCACAACAAGTGCAACAGACGTTCAAATAAGCATACCTGTACCATCGTCATCCCGCCATGTATGAGGGATATACAGGTGGATATGATGGGTCTCTGTAGCTGTGGGAAGGAGGTTGGAAGACCAAAAGTAAGTATTATCCTAGCATGCCTATAGTCTGTTTGGTTTTCAGGGTAAAAGCAAGAAATCATCTGAGCCACAAAACAATGTCATCTATCGGAACAAGGCCAACAACATCAAGAAGAAAACTTCAGAAACGAATGGTATACATTTGAAAAGTGAAGTGAAGCAGACATCTAATCCAAACAGTGCAATGAAGAATGTTGATCTTAAAGCAGAGCGGGAAGCTCTAGTGGTGTGGCGCCACCCTTTTACCACTTTGCATTATTTTGTTCGGGAGTTGCTGTTAGACATTAAGGAGTATAGTTTGAAGTAAGTAGCCGCAGTGTTGAGTTTTTTTTCTAAATCGAGCTGATTAGGAGCCAATTAGAATTTCTTGGTTTAAAGAGAACTGCGAGAGTTTGTCCTTAAAGGACACCTGAACAATGAAACCATACTTGAACACACCATGGAGAATGCATTTACAGACATGGACACGGAGAGCATTCTTCTCCTGAGCGTGACGTTTTCAAAATAGGGATGATTGTTTCCGGCAGTTTGCACATGCAGACTCCAAGACAAAAAGCGCAATTCATTCAAATCTTGTACAGCGCTGGCCGGATCGTGTTGGAATTTCTTCTAGATATACGTTTGGGCTTATCTGGTTAAAATATATTCCAGAAGAAGGGTTGATTGGAGACATTTGTTCATTTCTAAAATTGCTAGGTACTAAAATAAGGACAGATGCAAAATGGAGCAAAAATCATAGCTTGGAAACAGTATTTCGTATTTGGATTGGGTTTTCTGCAGGCAATGTTAACGGACGTCATACAGATAGGGATGATACTTGGTACTCTTCATTCAGGTGTCCTTTAAAGTTTAACTGAAAAGCAAACTTATTTTTTATCATTTAGATTATTGGAGTCCGTTATTTGGAGTCTGCTAAGAGATTTTTGATTTTCCACTATCTGCGCTCGTAGTGAGGTTCAGAATATCTACCGCTGTCCCCACAGCACAAATTCTACTATGACGCGGAATATTTGAATCTGAACAAAAATGCGTCTTTACTGTCCCTTCTCTGCCCTTTTCAGTTAAACTTTAAGGAGTTAAACATCTGAGAAAACCAAGTTCAGATATGGATTCAGCATGTGTGTTTACTCCTATAAGTCATATCTACTTTGACAAAACTGACCGAAATTTCCTGCCTTACTTCTGCCAAATTTTAGGTTTTGGCCGAGTTCCGGGCGTACTGCTTGTCCTGCGAAAAAATAAAGCTCAATAACGAATTCAGCGGATGACCTACCCCTATATCGAACATCCAATCAACTTCAAATAAAACTTTAACTTATAACAAATTTTCCGGTTTCAGTCGGATTCCGGGCGAACTATGTGTTCTGGTAAAAGATGATTGTCATTTTGGGAATTAGCATCTCTTCTTACCCCTAAGTTGAACATCAACTTCAAATAAAACTTTAACTTATAACAAATTTTCCGGTTTCAGTCGGATTCCGGGCGAACTATGTGTTCTGGTAAAAGATGATTGTCATTTTGGGAATTAGCATCTCTTCTTACCCCTAAGTTGAACATCAACTTCAAATAAAACTTTTGCTTTTAACATATTTTCCGGTTTTAGGTTTCCGGGCGAACTACGGGTCTGGGTAGAAAATGATGTTCACATAAGTGTTCAGCATGTCTTGTTACCCCTAAATCGAACCTCTAATCAACTTCAGAAAACTTTTACTTTTAACAAACTTTCCGGTGTTGGCCGGATTCCTGTTGAACTACTTGTCCGGCGAAAAAGGTTTTCATATCCGTGTTCAGCATGTCTTCTTACCCCTTGATCGACTATCTCATTAGCTGTTTAGCCCCTGAATCCCCACCCCTAAATGTAGGGCTACAGAGCCCATCTACTAACGAACTCGACCTTTCCTTTGACCCAAAGAATCCTAACACCAAGTTTCATCAAAATATTGCATCCCCTTCGGGAGCATTCCCTCCACTTACGTTTTGGGATCCCAAAAACAAGACAGGGGGCGTCACGTCTAGGAGGGGAGGGGGGACGCCCACCCCCCGAATATTGTAGGCCAGTCGGTAAAAAGAAATAGCCGAGTCGGCGCGAATAGCCGAGTCGGCGCGAATAGCCGAGTCGGCGCGAAGCGCCGCGATCTCTCGTAAGAATAGTCGATTTTTTCTTAAAGATAGTAGTTTTTTATGGCACTTGCCCTTCGGCCAAGTGCCATATAGCGATCGCAATTTCTGTCCGTCCGTCGGTCTGTCCAGGTTTTGCTAGTTGGGCACTTCCACATAAGCTAAGACGATAAATCTTGGCAGGCGTATCAGGGACTCCAAATGATTAAGTTGGAAATAGTCACTTCCCCAATCTGAGCACCGTGGGGGGAGTGGAGAGAGGGGGAATCCCGAATCTTGAGGTATTTATAACTTTGGAACGGGTGATCGGATCTTGATGAAACTTGATATTTGGAAACACCTTATGCCTCAGACAACCCATTTAAAATCCGGACCGGATCCAGTGACTTTTTTTTTGGGGGGGGGGGGGGGGGGCTGGAGGGGGCAACTGGAAATCTTGGGAAACGCTATGAGTGGAGGGATCGAGATGAAACTTGGTGGAAAGACACCTAGCAAACACTAGATACATCATCGACATAACCGAGCCGATTCGGGTACTGTGGGGGAGTGGAGGGAGGGGGAATCCGGAATCTTGAGGTATTTATAACTTTTGAACGGGTGACCGGATCTCGATGAAACTTGATATCTGGAAAGACCTCATGCCTCAGACGACCCACTTAAAATCCGGACCGGATCCGGTGACTTCTGTGGGGAGCTGGAGGGGGCAACCGGAAATATTGAAAAAATGCTATGAGTGGAGGGATCGAGATGAAACTTGGTGGGAAGACACCTAGCAAACACTAGATATATCATTGACATAACCGAGCCGTGCCTACTCGTAACAAGTGCCATATGAGCTCGTAGCTCTTGTTTTTAAAAACCAGCTGATTTTTAGTCAACACATTCGTTTTTTCTCAGTAATAGTCGATAAAACGCAGTCGTTGACCAAGCCAGTCAGTCGTTTTTATCTGCAACGCAGTCGTTGACCAAGCCAGTCGGTAAATAATATGCCCCCCCCCCCCCGAACATTTTGGCTAGTAACGCCTCTGGTCAACTGCATATATTATACGGTCAGAAGTTTTAATGAGGTTTCTCACATGGATACGCTTCCTTGCGCTAGATCTTACGACTGATGTCAAGAATGTTCATGTTATTAGTCTTGTAAGCGTTATCTTTTCGCGAAACCTTATAAGGGTCATAACATAAAGATTCTCAAAATCCGTCATAACATTTAACTTAGCGATTCTGCCTCGGCGGAAGTAGACTGCTAGTCTAAGCTGACTGGGAAACACACATTGAAACAATGGCTAGAAACGGATGGTCAGGCTGTTGAACGCCCTGACGAGAGTTGAAGTACGTGACCGAGGCGTTCAACAGCCTGACGAGGACCCTTGCCGTGAAGGGCAGTAGAGTACTATACCGTACATTACCCCATGTGCCAGTTAAACCCTGCTCCCCTTTGGTTTGCAACGGGAGCAGTACCATGGTTCTGTTAGACAAGCCTAGTACTCAACCATAAATATTTACATAGAAAAACCGGGCGCATCAGCTGGCCTCCAACCACGCATTGCGACCCGGGCCATGGGATCAGGAGTCTTCAGTCTCGAGGAGTCATCTGCACCCCAGACGCTTTAATCCTAGATGTAATTATTTCATATTGAACCTGCTCGTGTACAAGGTCAACTTCTATTCAGAACATCCGAAAGCAAAGTATAGAGGATAGCGTGTGCTCTCAAGAACGGTGATGTCCATTTATTCCCAGCTGCGGTGGTGAATCTATTGAAGTGGTAGTTGTTATTTCTCGGATAACAGAGGGTAATTGCCTTTCTGGCACGCCGAATTACACCATATTTTACTCCCATACATTCCTCAGTGTTAGCAGGCTTTACGTATTGTCGTCAGGTCCCTATGTAGGTCTATGTCGTGGAACAAAGATTTTAAGCTTGTATCTTCTTTTCAGATTGTTGCAGTATAGATATGCAACGTTTAGTGTTATAGCAATTGTAACTCTTGCCACAGCCTTATATCATTTGGAAGGACCTCATCAACATGTAAGCAATTTATTTATTATCACCAAAAGTGCAAGTCGTTAAGTCACTAGGTACTACCTAGACCTTATATCACTACTGTATAGCACACTATCTGCGTTCCATTCTCAGCGACCTTTGCTTGGACTGTGTAATCCCCAGCCCTAATGAGCGCTTTGATTGTGTCCCGAAACTTCTCCCTTGCCAGTTCACTAGCACCGCAGAGAGATTAGATCCTACTAGATCCTCCTACTCGAAGAAAATATGGTACGAGCCTGTTGCTAATTTACTCTTAAGATTGACCCTGTAGGTTAAGATTGACCCCTGTAGGATGCAAGAATTTCACTATCTTGTGTTCGCGTTCCTTGCAATCCCTCTATGTGATTGTCAAAATAGATGATAAGGTTTCGTTATTTGCTCCTTCTAAAAGAACGTAACATGACCAGAACCGTGTCCAGGTCATGAAAGAAATCTGAAATTAAGGGGTTTTCCAGTAAGGGGTCGTATGACCCAGATAACCTACTTGTTTAAAGTCCTGAGGGGTGTGTTTCGGTTGCAAGAACTGTCATCATTGGTGCAAAAGCTGTAACGCCCCACACGCTTTAAATATATTTATTAGAAAATTATTCTTCATTTATTGTGGTGTCAGCTTATAAATATTAATCAAAATAGAAATGTCACTATAATACTACTTCCACTCCAGAGCAGAATGTTCAATGATGATCTCCGCTTCAATCTGAATCTCTCCGTCAGATGTCAGGAAGGCATTCGAATCCTTTAGTAGCTCATCCCAGTCTGTCATGTATACTCCTTGATTAGCGTCGCATTCCGTGAAGGTATGTGTCATTGTCATCCTCTTTGGAGGCCCAGACCTTCGAGTGAGCGCGAAGTTGCACACGACAACACAATTATAGCTTTCGAGATGATCGTTCTCCTCCGGGGTACAATTAAGGAAAATGCCGAGTCTCACTTCGGTCATTGTTTTGTTGGGTTGTTTACTTACTGTCAGGCTCCACTTCATACTACCCACTACAACAGATTCAGTGTCGTAAGACGACAACGTGTCTACATCATGGCAAAGTGAAATTTGTCCGATTCGCCCCCTGACGATCACGTCCGTTACTTTGTCCAGAAGCAGTTGGACGCTGTTGTACTCCGCTATGGCTGCTTTTGCACCAAGCACTCCCAGTTCTTTGATGTTCGACGTGTAGATGTCTTTGAAGTTCAGAGCAGAGTATACTCTCCAAAAGTCCTTCGAATCTATTTTTCTCTTCATCCATTCCATTATGTCGCTAAAGAAGTCGTTTATATTGGTTCCGGCGTTGACTGCGACCTTCAGCATAGTTCCTGTTGTTGCCTGCTCGATAATCGTGGCTCTCCTGGTTTCATGAATTTCGCAGATGATCTGAGCGAGGGTAGCGTTGGTGAGCGGGAGGTTAGGAAAGCTGGCAGTGACACCAACGACTTCATCGAGATGATCATGTGCAGCGGTGGCTAGGCAATCGTCAATGGCTTGCACGGCCTCTGCAATTTAGATTTCATGCTTTAAAGTCCAGATCAAAGCCTGGGCGTGTCAATCCTATTTCAACCTTTAGCTGCTGATCAGTACAAAACTACCATCTCTTCATTGATAGGATTCAAGATTTCAGACATGAAACATTCATCTCCTACATAGCAACACCAACACGTATCGAGCTAGAGCACACATTACAAGTGCGCAAGAGCTCAGACGTGGAGTGTAAAAGTAAAGTTTGCATGTCAAGTTTGAAATTTTTTTCTAATTCTCTTTGAAAAGAAAAAAGTCTTGTCTACGAAGAGCCTAGATCCAGTCCAGAGGACCCCAAAAAGAAACATCTAAACCACAATTCCGACAAGTACATTAAGTTTGAACTTGACACCCGACGTTAGTTCAGGACTTTTAACTCACTGGACTATCTGGGCCCAGGCGCCCCTAGAGCTGCAAAGACACATCTAGACCCAGTGGAGACTCAAGACCCCAAATTTCACCGTGATACCCTTCATGCTTGGCAAGGTTACGGAATGCGCCCATCTCAGTTGCCCCTGAAAAGGGAAGGGTGGGGGGACCCCCTTAAAACTCATAGGCCTATCTAATCCGGTATGTCCACAAGTATAGCCTACCAAATTTGAATATGAAACCTTTGATAAATTTTCCAGCTTCCCATAAACGGGTAAGTGGTGGAGGAGGGGGTCGGGATCCATCATACCGCATAAAACGGTGACAAACTTAAAAAAATGAAAGAAGAAAATCGAAATATTCTTTACGATTAACTTATTACAATTTTTTTACGCGGGCATTCAGAACTCCCAGATTATGCCATTGCTAGTAATTCAGTGATCGATCATTATGAGCATGGAAGGAATTTTGGCTTCGCCAATTGTGAAACAACAAATTTAGTAGCATAAGCTGCTGCGGAATTGGCGATGACCTAGTTAGGCTAGTGAAAGAGGCACGATCGTCTTATAAAGTTGTAAGAAAGATTTTTGGAAGTGATTGCTTACCCGGAAGGATCATCAGTTCAAAAGCGTGAAGTACGCCGAGAATGTTTGAAAACTTAACCTCGAAGCTTCCACTGTAGATATACTGGATGACTATGTTAAGTGTCTCGCCGTCGAAAGTGGTTATATTGATGACGTTGCTCTGTCCATCGGTGAGATCGCTGTTGAACATCTTGGCAAAGTACTGAGAACGGGCTGCCATGAAACTCTTGTGAACTGGAAACTCGGTGTCGTCGGGTAATCGGAACTTGAGGTCGCAGTAGGCATTCCGGATGCGCATGTCGTTCATGTTGGCAAGCAGCGATGATTGAGGTTCGACTACAGCCTTCATTGTCGGAAGTCTAACCCCTATCCTAAAAAAAGGTCATATGATCTTGGTAGCCCAAAACGTCTGTCTTTCATCCCTCTCAACCCGGTTGAATGGGTTAATACGTGGCTCTGACTAATACAGGGGAATATTTCATTAAGATTAATTAGAGTGTCGATATAGTGGCAGGTATACATGCTCAGTATATAGCTGCAGTGTGTGTTCTTGCCAGACTTAGTAGCTCATAAAATTTGCTCATTGTTATCGTTGGATGGTTGAAGACAAATATGTTCTAAATAAACGTTCACTCAACCCGATTTGAGCTAGGTTACATTTGAGGCTTGACTAAATTCCCCATAGTATGATTGTCCTCATGGTCTTCAGTGTAGTTCAGACTGCAGGGGACTAAGAAACCCTCGAGAGGTGACCCCCGTTGAGTCTGATGAGCCTTGTTGTTCTGTTAGCCCTCTCTTCCAAAGGCTCGAGGTTGGTGTTGTTCTGATGTTGCCAGGTAACGGACATCTTTGTAGACATGCTCAGTTTCATTTTGCGTTACTGTCGTGCGTCAAAGAAAAAATCGTGTCGCATGTAACGCAGCATTGGGAATCAGTGGTAATAGGAATCCGGAAAAAAATTGTCTGTTTTACTACCGGAACTGGAGTGTCAAGCTGCGATTCTTTCTCTGAAATCGAGGAATGATTTCATTTGGTTATCTAAGCATCGATAAAGAAGAAAGCAGGCCGAGTTGATGTATTAGGCTATCAGGTTAATAATTTATTGCACAAAAAGCCTGAGGCCATGGCAAAGATGGTAACAAAAAGAAAACACTTAAACGGAATAATGAAACTAAACTAAAAGAAATTCTCTCTGTGGGCTAAAGCTACCTTTAGGAACCTTACCAAGCCTCTTTAAATCTTGAAAACGCTTACTTTCAATAAGGTTCATCATCCACACTTCATCATTAGTTTCGTGGTATAGGCATTAGTGTCGTGGTATCCGGTAAAAAAAACAACAAAAAAACAGGATATAAAAACAATGACAGGAAAAACTGCGAGGTTTTGGCTGTTTTGACGTACCAGTTTTTATGGCACTTGCCCTTCGGCCAAGTGTCATATAGCGATTGCAATTTCTGTCCGTCAGTCGGTCTGTCTGTCCCGGTTTTGCTAGTTCGGGCACTTCCAGATAAGTTAGGACGATGAAAGTTGGCAGGCATATCAGAGACCGGACCCGATTAAATTAGAAATAGTCGCTTCCTCGATCCGACCATACGGGTGGAGTGGAGGGAGGGGGAATTCGGAAAAATTAGGAAAAGTGAGGTATTTTTAACATACGAAAGGATGGTCGGATCTTGATGCAACTTAATATATGGAAGGACTGGTGTCTAAGATTTAAATCTAGACCGGATCCGGTGACATTGGGGGGAGTCGGAAGGGGGAGCTTAGAGTAGAGACGCTTAGAGTAGAGAGATCGGGATGAAACTTGGTGGGACGAACAAGCACAAGCTCTAGATACGTCATTGACATGATAAGGCCGGATTCGGGCACTGTGGGGGAGTTGGGGGCCGGATTTCTAGTCATTGCGCGAATTCGGTACCTCCTGATGTGCTAGGACAATAAAACTTGGTAGGCTTGGGTGGATGGGGAATCTGGAGCAGGGAACCGGAAACCTCGGGAAACGCTTTGACTGGTGGGATCGGGATGAAACTTGGTGAAACAAGTCCTAGGTGCGTTATTGACATGGTACGACTGAGTTCGGGCACTGTGAGGAGTTGGGAGGGGGCCGGAATTCTAGTGATGGAGCGAGTTCAGTAGTTCACGATATGCTAGGTTGTTGAAACTTGGTAGGCGTGTCAGGGACCCAAACAGAAAGACTTCTTGGCAAGTGGAAGGAACTACCGTTTCAGATGTTCCACGTCAACTCCGGGTCTGATGGTGGAGGGGAGTGCCGGAAAACTTTTGAGACGCTTAGAGTCGAGGGATTGGGATGGAACGTGGTGGGGAGTACACTCATTCGGCCTTACGGCCTTAATTCATGGAGCCAGATGGTGTCGGAGCTCTTTGGGGGTATTGGAGGGTGTTTATTGGAATTCGGTTGATCGCGAATTAGAATAGTTTGAGTTGTAGAACTGTTAAATCGTGTACGCCAGTAGGCTACTGAGTCTAAATTGAGGTTCCGATCTCGTAACAAGTGCCATGTGAGCTCTTGGCTCTTGTTTTCGAAGATTGATTGTTCTAACAGAATAGTCAGCATTATGACTGGTTATGTTTTCCCTCCCAGTGTCAGCTCTTTCAGTATCATGTCTTGTGTGATCGCATTGTCGGCGTTCCATAACTATTGTGAACTCTTTCTTGATTGTTCGGTCTCTCAAAATTCGCCAAGCGCTTTTGCGACCTTTGAGTCGAAGCCTTGCTTCCTAATGGCCAGTACTGCCGACAGTGACCGATATCCGTTTTCATTTGATTAGTGCGGTCTCTGCGATAATGATTAGTACTTTTGCAGATTAGTATTAAAATCGTTTACCTTTTACTCTGTGTAGCCTAAGTATTCCGTGCAAACGAGCTTGTGCAGTCTTGTTTGTCCGTCACGTCACTCTACTTCTGATGCCGGATTCGAGCTCAGTTTAGATTGTATGACTGGGCTTGCTGACAAAGCTCGTGGCAAGGGACCACGGGAGGATTACTTTAACCGCTCAGTCTCTTTTGACTAAATCTCCTGGGGTAAGCTTACGTTCTTGGATAAAGCTCAAGGTCTGGGAAAGTAGTAACAATGAAAGTAGCCATATGAGCAATATAACCTGGGGGAGTTGGAGGGGGGGGGGCTGCGATTACGTGACACAGATATGTGAGTGACGCAAAGTTGTCTTGAATTGCCCAGGGAGTTCACGTTTCTGCCCTTGGCCATTTCTCCGCATTCCATCCAGGAAGAAAATTTTTTAGATCCAATTAGTGTCTGTACTGCGCTATTTTCCTCTTCTCAAGTGTGTAAATAAAATTCATCATCATCATCATGATGAAACTTCGAAGATACCGAGCTCATGGGACCTAGATCTACTGTTTCGATCTACTGACTAGTCGAGGTAGGGAGCTCTGTGGATTTTACGGGTCTAATATACTCTTGATGACTAACTCTCTTTGCCGATGCAAAATTGCCGGGTACCAAGCGGAAGAGCCAGAAGCGGTATCACCTCGGATATCACAACTGCTCCCGAAGATCGCCGTGATTGTTTGACACAGGGCTTGAGCTGTTGAGTGTGAGTCGTTACGGAGATGTTTACTCCTGCTTCCTGAGGAGCACTGGCGTGTTTTTTACTTACTCATGGAGAGTATTTTGGTCCTTCTTGGTGATGGCACCAAGGTCAACTCAACCTAGAAGAGCAGACCTGGGACCGAAGAGGAACCTTGCCAAGAAGGGCCGATAAGATCATCTGACGTATCCGCTTAGCGCAATCAGGTACGATTCGCGGTCAGCTTGGGCTGAAGGAACATTTGGGTCCCTGATAATTTCCGGATTTAAGTATCAAGTACTAAAGGCAATAAATATACTTTGTAGTTAGTAGCACTTGTACTTAAGAATACTCGGGAAATAATATTGAGTCGTGTACAAAATTTGGCAGGTTTAATAAAGGATTGTAAACTGTAAACTGGACTGCTGACTTGGTATTTGATACTTAAATCCGAAATTTTCCGGAACCCAAATATTCCTTCAGCCCGAACTGACTGCAACTAATCGGATCTGTCAGCTGGTTCTGTTCGACCGATATTTTGGCCCTTCAAGGTCAACTCAAGCTATAAAAACCGAATCTGAAACCAAAGAGGGCCCTTGCCAAGAAGGGCCGAAAAATCGCTCGAATTTGTTTTCAGCCTCGCCCTCTTTGTTTTTGGTGAAAAACACGAAGCTTCCATAACTGGTACTGCTGCTGATAGTTGAGCTCATCAGAAAAGATAAGCTTCCAGACCGATCCAATTTTAACTGTCCGTGTCCATCGGACCTTCGGTTTAGTGCTGTGGGATATAGAAGTTCTCGGGCATCTGGACCCTCTCACAGGATGCACGTGAATCTTGACCCTTGCCTAATTTTCGCCCTTTCACCTTGAATTTGTTGAGAAAATCCACATAAAAGGAGTATCGCGTCCTATTAGTCTGTTTTAAAAACCGGCTGCGAGGTCAAAACGCTCAAATTTCCTTACTGACTTTGCCTTTGAATTGTGACTGAACAACCAAGAAAAGTCTGGAATAACGCTTTCAGCGACTTGAACGCTCATAAATATTACCAAATATCGACAGTTCAGTATAAGTAAAAGTAATGTATCCTTCTTCAAGCTTAAGAACTACTGAAGTTTATATGTTGCCAGGTGCTTAATGCGTAACTAAAAAATTTGGAAGTACTTGATACCTAATTACAAATTTGAAGTACCTACTTGTCCCAGCAAATACTTTTTTTCTACATCATTAGGAAAGCATTCTTCATTTATTTTGAGCTAAGCTCTTTTATCACAATTTATAAACATTATTCACAATAAACATATCAGGCTTGGCGCTAATACTAATTCCACTCCAGATGGGAGTGCTCGATGGTGATCCCCGCTTCGACCTCAACCTGTCCGTCAGCCACGAAGACATTCGACTCGTCCAGAAGCTCATTCCAACTTATCATATGTAGTCCAAACGTAGTCTTGTTTTCAGTGAACGTATATGTTTTGGCCATTCTCTTTGGTGGCCCAGAATATCTGAGCAGCGCAAAGTTGAATACGACAACAGAACTATAGCTTTTGAGATGCCAGTTATCATATGGTGTGCAATTCAGGAACAGGTTGAGAACCCGTTCGTTCGCCCTTGTTTTGATTAGTTTAATGCCAGTCACTATATTCAATCTCCATTTCATACTACCCAGCTCAACAGGTTCACTTTTGAAGCTCGGCAGATTTGCAACTGCAATTTTCCCTATTCCAAATTTTCCACGGTTACTTTGTTCAGAAGCAGTTGCACGCTGTCGTACTCCGCGATGGCTGCTTTCATACCAAGCATTCCCGGTTGTTCGATATTCGTCTTGTAAAGGTCGATGAAGTCCAGGCTAGCGTAGAATCTCCATAAGTCTTCCGAATCTGAGTTTTTCTTCATCCATTCCAAGATGTCACTAAAAAATTCGTTGATATTCCTTCCGGCATGAGTTGGTACCTTCGTCATAGTTCCTGTTGTTGCCTGCTCCATGACCGTGGTCCTCTTGGATTCATCAAGACTGCAGATGATCTCAGCGAGTCTGTCATTGGTGGGGGGAAGATTGGGGAAGCTAGCGGCGACAGCAACAATATCATCGAGTTGACCACTTGCGGCGGTGGCTAAGCATTCGTCAAGGGCTTGCATGGCTCTGTAATTTAGATGCTGTAGCTTAAGAGCATGCAGTGACCTTCCTTTCTTTTTTTTTATCATCATTAATTTTTTAATTCAGCTTTTGCCATAAACTAACAAACAAGTAACACAAAAACAACAATCTTGT
This sequence comes from Branchinecta lynchi, assembly GCA_023053575.1. Classification (NCBI taxonomy): domain Eukaryota; kingdom Metazoa; phylum Arthropoda; class Branchiopoda; order Anostraca; family Branchinectidae; genus Branchinecta; species Branchinecta lynchi. Next base: position 10,405,733 of record JAKZAP010000012.1, on the reverse strand, counting down.
ACAGCATCAACGTGTCTTCAACAGATGCCTCCAAACTGGTAGATTATGGAAAGTGGGGTTTTCTGCCGGGAGTTCATCACGGGATATTTTTACATGAATTCATCACGGGATACACATATTTTACATACCATATTACACGGCAGAAAATGAAGGACCTTTGGTCAAGGGTTGATTAGTATTTGGTAGGTAAGCAAGCAGTACATTATCGCATTCTATATTCAGAGTGTCCCCTTTCTCGGTATAGTATAGTCCACGAACCCGTCTTTTTTTCCCTGCTGGCAGTGGCTACTTATATTCCCGAATCAGTCTGTTAAGGCTGATTCACCAAGTATTGATCCCCGTTTAAATACTGTTTTCCTTAAAACGTGGAAGTCCGAGCTTAATGCGCTTTCTAAAACAGGCGGGTGAGTTAGTTAAAGTGAAAGAAACACATTTTGTGTGTGTCATTAAACTGAACTCGTTGAAGATTGCTAAGGCTGATCGCTTACCCGTAAGTTGCATAAGTTCGAAAGCTTGCAGTACGCGAACGACGTTTGGAAACTCGATCTCGACGCTTCCACTGTAGATGTACTGGATGACTATTTTCATTGTCTCGCTGTCGAAAGTGATTATATTGATAACGTTGTCCTGTCCATCGGTTAGCTCGCTGCGAAGCATCTCGACAAAGTACTGGGAATGGGCTGCTATGAAGCTCTTGTGGACTGGCAATTCGATATCGTCAGGTAATCGGAACTTGAGGTCGCAGTAGGTGTTCCGGATGCGCAGGTCGTTCATGTTGTCAAGCAGCGATGATTGAGGTTCAATAACGACCTTCATTGTCAGAGGGCGTTCCCCTATCCTACAAGAACCACAATTAGTGCTCGGTAGCCCCAGCGTCTGCCTGTAGGATCCCTATCAACCTGTTTGAGATTTAAAGTGGCGTCCGATTTGAGTCCTCCTTGTCTCGGTCTTGCCTTCTTGTTACTGCCTTGTCTCGGTTTAAGCCATTTTATTTAGCCTTGTCAGGTGAACGACTCAACGGACAAGCATCACAAATAAAACGCAGCATCATTCACGGCGTCCTGACTGACAATTGTCAGCTGACAGGAAAGATAAAAGGGCCGAGACAAAGCAAAATCGAACGCGGCTTTAACTTCAGCTTAGTTTAGACCCTTTACGGGAGCGAATGGGTGAAGACTAATGCAGGGGATCATCAAATCGAGTGTCGACGCCGCGGTAGAGATGCTAAGCTGATAGGAATGAGAAGTCGGAATCCGGCAAAAAAGAAAAACTAAGTCTGTTATACCAACCACAAAACTGGAATGTTGATATCGGGCCAAAGAGACAAGCTTCGATCTACCTGCTGAAATCGAAGTACGGCTTCAGGTTTCTTAGATTATGTAACAATCAATGCAGGAAAACGGCCTAGTTGAGGCATATAGTACATCAAGTGTTAATTGTAGTCTTGTTTTGGGTATTACTGTTCGTGGCATCCGGTAAAAACCACGAAAACAAAAGTAGCGAATGCAAAAATTATGACAGGCAAAACCGCGATGGTTTAACAGCTAACAATGGCTAAACATGGAAAGTCAGCGACGATGTTTGGTATTTGGGTTTTTTGTTGCAAAATTAAAAGAACTTAAACTTAAGGTGTTGAATCATATTCGTTTTTGTTGGATCGGTGCAGTCTCTGCGATGATGATCAACTTCTAGCAAAAGTATCAGTCATATCGTTTATCTTTTACTCTTTGGTAGCCGAATTATTTCGTGCAAACGCGCTTGTTTCTTCACTCTACTTCTGATGCTTGATTCAAGTTCATTTGAGATTTGGAGACTGGGCTTGCCTGACCAAGCACTTGGGTCTTAGCTACCTAGGGACCAGAGACGGATTCTTGCAATCGTTCAGTCTCTTTGACTAATACCCTGGGGCCTCGGGGTAAGCTTAAAACTGTCGAAAATAATGTTAGTAATACTTTTCAAGCACAAAAAGCCCGAGGCCATGGCAATGATCGTAAATAGTGAACCCGGGATCCCGCAAACAGGATCTATAAATGACAGATCTAGGGCTTACAGTGTCAGAAGAATAGATAAGACAAGGACGCGTGGTTTCTACAGATAACGCTTAGTAGGTCAGGATGTTAGATGTTATGTTTGACAATATAAAACGGATACGTGAGCTAAATTTTATTAGAGTATATTTCGGCAGAATTTCATTTTCCAGCTTGAGCGGTTTGAGCCTGAAGAGGAGCCTTGCCAAGAAGGGCCGGAATTTAGCTCTGATAAAATTCAGCTGATGTATCCATTTTGCACTATGAAATGTGATTCGCAGTCAGCTTAGGCTGAAGGGACATTTTCAGACGCTATGCGTACATGAAGAGCAAACAAAAAAAAAGATTGAGAGCCGAAAATACATTTATATTTATTATTTTAGTTTGTTTGTCATCATGATATGGGGAAAGTCAGCAAAATGGTTTTTCGACTCTTCATGGCAATGCTTGTTATGCATGACGTTTACGAAACCATAACAGATAAAGTATTAAGTGTTAAAACTGATGCATCCTTGTGCTATCTGTTATGAATGAATGAATGAATTTGAATGAATTTATTGCACGAAAAAACCCTTGGGGTCATGGCAACAAAACAAGAAAAAACACAACAGACTACAAAAATCGCTCTCTATGGAACAAACCAACGCGGAGGAATCTAGCCACCTTACGAATATCCCCCATATTTGTACTTCCAATTTTTTCTAGTAGCCACTCCTCCCTAGTAATTCCCACCCCAAATAATTCGACCCTTAAATCACTCAATCCTTCACATTCACACATAAAGTGGAACACATCCTCATCCACCTTTCCACACATTGGGCAAAAGTAAGGGCCATTCTTTAACCTATTTTTTCCTATAAACCTTCTTTTCTCCCCAATAGCTAATCCTCCCCCCCTTAAACTCACCATCCACTTTAAATCTACTCCCGACAACCCAGCTTTAAAATAAATTTCCTCCTCCCCCCAAACATCTTTTGCCTTTGCATAAAACCGTAGAGAAACCGACTCAGCCTTCCGACACTGCCAATCCTGAATTTCCTGATCACGAAGGATTTGCTCCACCTTACGCGACATTTCACCATACTGTAAAGAAGTTCCAACACCACCATTCCATAATTCAGACAGGCCGCATCTGTTAAGAATGTTCTTAATTTGATGAGGCCAAGATTGCTGGTCTGACAGTGTAAGTTCTCGTTTTCTCAGAATTTCAGTTCTCTCTTGAATCGCCACCGGGCTTATTTTTTTCACCAGAGGAAAAATATTTGGGCTTGATCAGGGTCGAACCCGACCAATTTTGAGAACTGGAAACAAATGACGTCCATAGACTTTTCTTGAAAGGGAAATTTTTTGGAAATAGTGACAATCTGAAAGCTTGGCGCCGAGTGTAATAATAATTAATGATAAATAAAAACAGAAAGGAGACATTTCAGAACTTCTGACCATTCGAGTCGCCCGGCGCGTGCCTAACCGACGTCTCGAACTAAATTGCTAACTAGGAAAAGAAACTGCCATATTTCGATCCCAACGTAAATAGGAGCGTCAATAGTCTCTTCTTTTTCCATGGGTATGGCTTCGCAGCTGCTGGGTAGTGCAACCCTTTTCGGGTGGTTTTTATGGCACTTGAGCTTACTCAAGTGCCATATAGCATTGATGGACAGGAACAGGGAATTAACAGATTGGGCCGGAACCGGCTCCGACAACGTTGGTGGGAGGGGGGGGGGGGGTACCGGAACTTTTCAAAAATGCTCAGATTCGAGTGAAACTTGATAGATGGTATAAAAAAGATGCTTTAGGGGGTCGATTTTTTTTATTCCGAACCAGATTCGGCCACGGTAGGTGGAGATAGAGTGAGTACCGGAAATCGTGTAGCACGTCTAAAATGGGTTTATTGGGATGAAAGTTTGAACAGTCATGTGCATTTGCTACAGACAATCGAGACGATGCCGGAACTGCTCAGAAATGAGTGAAACTAAATATCCTATTTCTATTTCCGAACCGCATTTTTGGATGGCGGGTGTATTTTGTGACGTTCTCATCTACTTTCTTGTACAGCCTACTCGTACAAGTGCCATATGAGCTCGTAGCTCTTGTTTTCTCAAGTGCTGACGGGCGGGTCTGTGGGCACGGCAGGAATATGCGACCAAGTATTTTTGAAAAAATCTGCCACAGTTCTTGGAGCGATCATGAGCCCTCTACGTGGTTAAGGCCTTGAACAGACGGTGATATGAGATATTTTTCAATATGAAGATGTAATTACATAATGATCGTGTGTTCGCACTGTAACTGGGAATCGTAATAATATCAACTAACATATTCCCTGTACTGCCTAAAAGGGCGAGTGTAAATCACTTGTAAACAAACACTGAAATCATGGGGCTTCAAAAGATTTCCCCGTTGTTTCTTTTTCTGTCACTTAATTCTCATTTTCACATAGGCTGTTCTAAAGAGTCTGCTCTGCAAACTGCGCGCTAGAAATCCCTAGGATATACCAAAAGAAGTTGGTACTGAGTTGGAATACTCGAGTGGAGACTCGGAATACAGAGTAGGAATACTCCCGTCGTGTGTATAATTATAATCCAACCTACTTTGGTAATTGCACTCAGCCCGGAAACCCAAATTTCACTATTCACTTGCCGCGATTCACTATTCACTTGCCGCGATTCACTATTTTCCATACGCATTATGCTCCCGATGAGTCTTCGCTTGTCATGCTATTGATGCGTAAAATCGATAATCTGAATTTTGCCGAGTTTTTGCTAGAAGTCAATGAGCCTGGGGAAAGGCTCAAACAGCCGAAGCCGTGAATAATTTGTCAAAACTGAGTTTTTGGTCTCGCAGTATTGAAATGGTTTTGAAAATTGAAACACAAACAGTAAATAGTGCGACGTTCACTTTTAACCTTCCAGTACATAAACAAAAATATTCGGTGTAGGAACCTTGACCTAAAACTAATGACTTCACAAGAGTTCTTTTTAGTTTAATACAAAAGTACCAACTCCCAAAAGTACGTTAGTGACTTCGCCGCAATTAGAGTAGGCTATTTCCACTCCAGATTAGAATGCTCTATGATAATTTCCAACTCAATTCGAACCTTTCCATCGGCCAGGAAACCACGCGACTCGTCCATAAGATCGTCCCAACTCACTAAAAATAATATTTGGCCATCGTCACTTTCTGTGAACATATGTTTTGCTGTCTTCCTTCTAGCTAATCCAGAGTTCTTGAGCACCGCAATATTGCATAGGATAACGGAGCTGTAGCTTTCCAGATGCCCGTTATCTGCTGGCGAACAGCAGAGAAAGATGGCAAGACTTTCTTCGTTCATCCTTCTGTTAAGTTGTTTAGACACATCCACTCTCCACCTAACGCTACCTAGTTCGGCTAGCGTAGAGTTGGAAGTGGTTACATCTGCTACGTCAAAGTTCACGTAAATCTTACGAGTTCTACCGTAGACGATAACGTCCGTTACTTTGTCGAGAAGCAGTTCTACGTTGTCGTACTCCGCAATGGCTGCTCTGGCTCCTATCATCCCCAGTTCCTGGATGTTCGTCGTATGGAGTTCGTTGAAGTCAAGGGTGGCATAGACTTTCCAGAAGTCCTTTGATTCTATGTTTCTCTTCATCCACTCTATGACGTCGTTGAAGAAGTCATTGATTCTGTTCCCGGCGTGGTCTGCGACTTTGAGCATAATTGCTGTAGTTGCTTTCTCCATGATTGTGGTTCTTTTCTTTTCTTCGAGCCCGCAGAGAACCTCCGCAAGGCTGTCGTTGGTTTCAGGAAGGTTTGGAAAGCTAGCCGCGACGGCGACGACTTCATCAAAATGATCTGTCGCCATTCTGGCTAGAGACTGGTCAAGGGCTCTCACTGGCTCTAAAAAAAATTAATAATTAAGTTTTATGAACAGATCAGCAGCAATTTCACAGATCTTTCCGTATTTGAAACAAAGGCGTCATTTAGGGGGGGGGCTGCCCCCCCCCCTGGACTTTCAAGGGGGCCCAGAGTGACCTAGCAAAAACATAAAAATAGCCCCCAAAAAATCAGTTTCTCATCAGTTTCTTGACAGCTGGTTGCGTCATTTCAGTTGACCATGTTCACTCATGAAAATCGGACCTTTCTTAGTCCGTGATAATGACCCATTGTTCGAGGATCGAATCTTCAAGGCAAGTTTGAGCCTGAGTTGGTTGTGTGTCTGAAATCTGAAGATAATGCGAGTTGCATCTTTGTAAGATGGCCTTGAGTATCATTTATCATGATTTTTTCCTGGATAACTGGGGCCCCCTTAGAAGTTCAAGTGGGGGCATCGCCCCGAAGGAACACAACATATAAAAGTAGGAAGGGGAGAGGTTCAGCAAACACTCAGTGCCTTTTCCACGTAACCCCAGCTTGTTTATTTCGTAAAACGGTAAGAAAAGTTCTAAATCTTTGTTTAACGTGGATTGCAGCCAAGACTACTCTGTTTCAATTTTGTTTCGGATGGTCATTTTATTTGGAAAGGGTCGGCTTGAAGCACCAAACACCGTCATGTACCAGTTTTCGGTTAAATAACTCACACTGTTTTAAATGTTTCGCGACCAAACACTATGAGCTGATCTATAATAGGTGGCCCTTGCTTTATCTGTGATCTAAAAAAGCAATCTGACCATAAGGAATTCAAAAATTTTTGCTTGCGGCGCCTTCTGTTGTGCTCTGTTTATTTTGAATTTTGGGGATGGGCCATTTTAAAACCTAAATTTGTTCGGGTTCGGGAGGTAGTTAAGTTTTGTTAGAAAACATGCAGCTGCTGCGGGGGCTTTGTATGACCTTTACCTGTCTGTTTCTTGAAGTTCGTTTAGTTTTCCGGATGTGGTGCAGTACGTTTCTTGTCTATCGTTTCTAAGCTGTCCAGCTCTTCAGCCGTGCTAGATTTCCGACAAGTAAATTTTTCGGTATTCACCATCCTCCCGCCCGAGCACTTCAAACCACCCGTGCGGCAAGGGGTCCAAGACGCCCCCCCCCCGCCCCCCACTTAGGTTTCAGCGAAATGACGCCTCCGATTGGAAACGAGTTCGTCTGCTATATTTTATTTTATTTTCAATTAAAAGAACTTAAACTTATAGGTGTCTCATTTCATTGCCGGTCGGGAACATAAAAAATGACTATTAATTCCCAAATTCGAGAAATATCCGTACGGAACTGATGGGGATGCCAAAAAATCCGTCCATCAGTTAAAGTACCCGTCTGTCAAAATCGTTATGGAATCCAAATATTTGTCCATCGCATGAAAGGTTCGCTCACTCTATTATATGTCATGTTTACTTAGTAGTAGTTGTAATTATACTCTCTTGAGTTGTTGACTGTCTAGTAATTGTTACTGTACAAACCGTTTTGTTCCGGTTCATCGAGGTCAGTCTTCATATTCGGAGACAGGATGAAATATAGGTTGAGGAGAACTGAGCTTTATATCGAGGGGCTACCGCAATAATAACAAAACTTTTATTTTAGTTTTCCGTAATTTCTGTTAAAAGTAGTGTAAACACATTTTTTATGGCACTTGAGCTTACTCAAGTGCCATATAGCGATTGTTATTTCTGTCCGTCAGTCGGTCTGTCGGTCCCGGTTTTGCTAGTTCGGGCACTTCCAGATAAGCTAGGACGATGAAACTTGGCAAGCATATCAGGAACTGGACCAGATTAAATTAGAAATTGTCGCTTCCTCGATCCGACCATCTGGAGGGGAGTGGAGGGAGGGGGAATCCGGAAAAAATAGGAAAAATGAGATATTTTTAGCTTACGAACGGGTGATCGGATCTTAATGAAACTTAATACATGGAAGGACTTCGTGTCTCAGACCCTCCATTTTAAATCCAGACCGGATCCGGTGACACTGGGGGGAGTTAGAGGGGGAAACCGGAAATCTTGGAAAACACTTAGAGTGGAGGGATCCGAATGAAACTTGGTGGAAAGTACAAGCAAAAGTCCTAGATACGTGACTGATATAACCGGAACGGATCCGCTCACTTTGGGGGAGTTGGGGGGGGGGGGGAGAAGTCCGAATTTGTAGTGATCCCGCGAGTTCCGTGCTTCCTGATGTGCTGGGACGATGGAAATTGACAGGCATGTCTGGGACCCGACCAGCTTAAATAGGAACTCATCAATTCCCCGATTCGACCATCTGGGGGGGGGAGTGGAGGGAGGGTGAAGCCAAAATTTGAGGTATTTTTAGCTTGCGAACGGGTGATCGGATCTTGATGAAAATTGATATTTAGGATGACCTCGTGTCTCAGACACCTCACTTTAAATCCGGGCCGGATCCGATGACACTGGGGGAAGTTGGAGGAGGGAATCGGAAATTTTGAGAAACGCTTAAAGTGGAGGGATCGGGATGAAACTTGGTGGGAAAAACAACCACAGGTCCTAGAAACGTCATTGACATAACCGGACCGGATCAGGGCACTGTGGGGGAGTTGGGGTGGGGAACCGGAAATTTTGAGAAACGCTTAAAGTGGAGGGATCGGGATGAAACTTGGTGGGAAAGACAAGCACAGGTCCTAGACACGTCATTGACATAACCGGACCGGATCAGGGCACTGTGGGGGAGTTGGGATGGGGGTTCGGATTTCTAGCGATCCCGCGAGTTCGGCATACTTCCTGGTGTCCTAGGGCGATGAAACTTGGCAGGTATGTCAAGGATCCGAACAGATTGACTTGAGAACAGCCGTTTCCCCGACCCGACCATCGTGGGGGGAGTGGGTGGATGGGGAGTCCGGAATCTAGTGGCGTGCATAACTTTTGAACGGGTGATCGGATCTTGATGAAAATTGATATTTAGGATGACCTTGTGTCTCAGACACCTCACTTTAAATGCAGGCCGGATCCGATGACACTGGGGGGAGTTGGAGGAGGTAACCGGAAATTTTGAGAAACGCTTAAAGTGGAGGGATCGGGATGAAACTTGGTGGGAAAAACAAGCACAGGTCCTAGACACGTCATTGACATAACCGGACCGGATCCGATGACACTGGGAGGAGTTGGAGGAGGGAACCGGAAATTTTGAGAAACGCTTAAAGTGGAGGGATCGGGATGAAACTTGGTGGGAAAAACAAGCACAGGTCCTCGACACGTCATTGACATAACCGGACCGGATCAGGGCATTGTGGGGGAGTTGGGGTGGGGGTCCGGATTTCTAGCGATCCCGCGAGTTCGGCATACTTCCTGATGTCCTAGGGCGATGAAACTTGGCAGGTATGTCAGGGATCCGAACAGATTGACTCGAGAACAGCCGTTTCCCCGACCCGACCATCGTGGGGGGAGTGGGTGGATGGGAGTCCGGAATCTAGTGGCGTGCATAACTTTTGAACGGGTGATCGGATTTGAATGAAACTTGTCTGGTGAGCTATCGCCTCGGACGTTCAGTGTCACGTCCGAGTCGGGTCCGATACCTGTGGGGATGGGGGGGGGGGGTGGAAAACTCAAGAAACTCTAAAAGTAGAGGGATTGGGACGAAACTTAATGGATGGAACAAGCATTAGGCCTAGATGAAATTGACGGAGCCAGATGGTTTCGGGGCTCTGTGGGGGGAGTTGGAGGGGGTTTCCTGGAATTCCGGTAGTCGTGAGTTAGAATAGTTCCAGATGTAAAACGACGACGAAACTTTGCAGGCATATTAGCGACCCGAATTATCTTGACTTAAAAACCTGACACAACATACTCCCGGAAACTTCCGTTCCTAGATCCGAGCATTTTTGGGGGAGCAAGAGAAGAGAAATATGGACTTCTATAAATTGCGAACGAGTGGTCTGATTCGAGTGAAACTTCATGGGTGATACGAATCGATGGCCTCGACATGTAAAACATGCGTTCGAACCATATGCGACCACGATTAGGGGAATTGGGGGTGGGGGGACTTTTGACTTGCACAAAAACCAAACGGATGGACCGAATGAGATGCAATTCGACAGTGCCGAGTTTATGCGGCCTAGATTTGTTATTTGGCGTCTGGGCCGGATTCGGCCAAGGTAGGGGGGGGGGGGGTACTGGAAACTTGCAGATAGGCTATGCTCCAATTTCAGTCAAACTTGATGAGGGAATTAAGAGAGTGGGCCCGAACCGGCTCCGACAACGTTGGTGGGAAGGGGGGGGGGTACCGGAACTTTCCAAAAATGCTCAGATTCGAGTGAAACTTGGTAGATGGTATAAACGAAGATGCTTTAGGTGGTCGATTTTTTTTTATTCCGAACCAGATTCGGCCACGGTAGGTGGGAATAGAGTGAGTACCGGAAATCGTGTAGCACGTCTAGGGATCAAACAAATGGATTTATTGGGATGAAAGTTTGAACAGTCATGTGCATTTGCAATCGAGACGATGCCGGAACTGCTCAGAAATGAGTGAAACTAAATATCCTATTTCTATTTCCGAACCTCCTTTTTGGATGGCGGGTGTATTTTGTGACGTTTTCATCTACTTTCTTGTACAGCCTACTCGTACAAGTGCCATATGAGCTCGTAGCTCTTGTTTTAAATATTAAATTCGGGAGAATACCGAAGGTTAGTTTTAGCTATTCTGTAGACTACACTGTAAAAAGTTTCTCCCAAGAAGGATGCAGGGATTAATCTTATCTCTAGTGAGATAAGAGTTATCCGAATTAGGGGTAATCTTATCTAAATAAAGATAATTTTAATCCCAGTAGCAAATACTGCAAGATTTTTTTTTTCGTGTATCGGAAATAGTATGGAAAGTTGAGTGTTTTTTTTTTAGTCTAACAGAGATAAGCGTTACCCTAGTCAATCAAGGGGGGGGGGGCGAGGGTATCGACATCAAAATAAACCGATTGAGAGTAACACCTCCTACCTGTGAGAAGCATTAGTTCGAAGGCGTGGAGGACCTGGTCTAGGTTCGTGAACTCAACCTCAACGCTTCCACTGTAGATATATTTGATGACGATCTCCAGTATCTCACTATCAAAAGTGGTTATGTTGATGACGTTGCTCTTTTTGTCCGTTAGGTCGCTGTCCAACATATTGGCAAAGTATTGAGATCGGGCAGCTATGAAGCTCTTGTGAACTGGGAACTCAGAATCGTCAGGTAATCGGAACGTGAGGTCGCAGTAGGCTTTTCGAATCCGCATGTCGTTCATGTTGTCAAGCAGTGACGATTGAGGTTCAACAGTTACCTTCATTGCTTCAGGTGACGTGGCTTGCCTGCAAATAAAGCAGAAGTTCATATTTGGAGGCCGACATCTTTTGAAAGATCGAGAGGTTCAATTTGTGCATCTTCATTGCCAGGACCAGACCCTACACAGTGAACGATAACCCCAAAAAGGGAGGTATATCCTTCCATCAAGTCCGTAGGTCCTCTCGACCACCACAGCCACTATGGCGTGCTGATCTAGCTTGTTTTTTAACGTCAATGATTTGTGTGAAATAGTGGTAATCTTGATAGACCTGGAAGCGTAGGTTAATTATTCTGCCTTATTAAATATAATAGTAATACAAATTGAGTCATCATTTTTGCTAACGGTCAGTTTTTCTTTCCAGTTAGTCCAGTCAACGGAAAAGAAGGTATTATGGTGCTTATACTGGGTAGGACTCGGGTTCCTGTCCTCTGCTGGCTTTGGGTTTGGGCTGCATACATTTTTACTCTACCTTGGACCTCACATAGCCAAAGTGACCATGGCAGCTTATGAGTGCGGGACATTGGACTTCCAAGAACCACCTTATCCCGATGAGTAAGTCCCTTATTTTCCAAATGATCCAATGGAAACTGCATTTCAGTTCGTCACATATCTTCGCATGGCCATTGTATGTGTTCTTTTGTGTGTTTTGGCAAGTGACAAAAAAATGATTTGAGCTCAGGCATTCACATCCATTTTGCTTTAATATTCTGAAATACAACTGATGTCAAAACGTCAATATAAGAATGTTGCAATGTACTGGCTGCACCAGTGCAGATGCGATTGGCCTTTGTCCACCAATGCCGGAGTACTCAAAACATTCGCGAAGTATGCAAAGTTTCAAGGAGTATGATAGCTTTACCCTCTAGTTAGAGCTGCATGCACCCTTTTTTGCTTTGTACTGTATACTGAAGGGTACACTGTAAAAAGTTTATCTGAGTACGGACTAAAGTTAACTGCAGTATTTACTACTGGGATTAATCTTATCTCTGCTGGGATCAATCCTATCTCTACTGGGATAAGATCAATCCGAATTAGAGATAATCTTATCTCAATAGAGACAAGATTAATCCCAGTAGCAAATCTTGCAGGATTTTTTTTTACAGTGTAGTAACTACCAGAAGATAAACAAAACTTAGAACGAGATACATTTTGTCTTACTGTTTAGAATCTTCTTTGTTCACTTTGGAAAATAGATGTGATTGTTTGTTCCCCAGTCAGTCAGGACTCCTAGTGAATTACCAAAACAACTTCTTTTTTTTTATTCATTTGAAGCTCAGTCAGTTTTCTGTCAGATCACTAGTTCTGTGCAGAAATGGAGAAATCCGAGCATAAAAGGATTCGAACCCGAATCCAGGGCTAGGTTCGATCCGAATCCGAATGCACCATTTCATGCTGAGGAGTCGAATCCTGATCCGAATCCAATCTTGACAAAAATCGAATCATGTACATAGGTTGTAGTTTAAAAATCAGAGGTGACAGAAAGTACTGATGTCTAAGGTAATCAGATAATGTGATATAATACTAGAGGATGGGTGGAATTCGAGTCCGAATCAAGCTTGAAAGCAGAAGATTCGAATCTGGCAAAGAGGATGAATCTTGGATTGGAATCCGAATCCGGTTTCGCCCATCTCTGGTTCTGTGGTCACTATCGCTGTAGACACCAAAACTGATGACTCCATTAAACCACATTTTACATTGGTGTTTTCGTTGTTTTGTATTTTGGCTTTGGTTCCTTTGTCCATGCCTTTTGTATTCTAATACATGAATCTTATTCTATTTAGGCATTTCTGTAGAATGTTTGTGTCCCACAGATTTGTTAGTGTTTGTCGCAGAAACAGCAGTATGTGCCACATGCTCAACCCACAGGTTGAAACTCAAAATGCCCTTTTGTCCCTTCTTCTGGCTGTTATTTCAAATCCCAGAAACTAAAATAGAATTCCAGTAAAATCACAATAAATAGAACATAAGGCTTACACCCTTATCATTCTACTAGAAGGATCTTGAGTTTTATGTCTGTCTACTTGATAAATTATATTTATTGTTTCAGACTTAATTTTCTGCTGAACTTGAATTTCCAGCTAAATCCAAGTCACAATTTAAAATCATATCAGGAGTTGTTTGTCAAATTTGAGCCACAGTACGAGCCACAAAGGTCTTGTTGGATGTGAAAACACACCTGTGTGCCACGCAAACAGTCACTGAAAAAGTCTTACTATATCCAAGCCGCAGTCTCATTCTGGGTAGATGTGGTAATTTTCTGAATGCCTTTTACCTCTGTCTTGTAGTGCGCAGATCAACAGGACATCAACAACCTTGGGTTGATAATTTGACAATAAACTCAGCATTTTTGATGATGGAACTGGAGTATTTTTGGAACTCTTAGCCGCTAGTACCTCAATATAACTGTAAACTTTGAATTTCTTTTGATGTATCCAGTCAAACCTAACAGTTTTAACTGGATTTTGCTTGTACCCGAGTCTGTGATTTTGTCTTGTTTTTTGCACTGAAGTCATTGATGCTGCAAGTAACATTCTGAGTTGGTGTATGTGTTGGCTTGGCTGAATTGTTTTTATAAAATTGGGAAGAAGAAAGTATGTACAGGAGGAGTATTCGACCTCGAATTTGGCCTGAAAACCTTATAAGGAAATTTCTGTGCAGTCTGTAACATGTCTGGGTCACTCGAGGTTTCCTTCTTGACAGTTATGACCTTTTTAGGACTGGAGTGAAATTTTTTCCAACCTTTTTAGACCAGGTTCGAGGTTGGATACCCCTCCTGGGCTCCTGTTTATTCCAGAACTATTTCTTTCTAAATTCTAGTGTTGCATTACCTTAAATGATTACTTTCCTTTTTCCTTAGATTAATCAACTAGACATGCTAAAACCTTCCATTTATCTTTTTTAACAACACTGGCACAACAAAACAAATGAAGTCCAAGCTCAGAACACCCTTATGAAACCCACTGGCAACTGGCAACTGAAATGCTAGTCAATTGAGATGTGGTTGTTGTCATCTTTAAGAGTATCAGTTATATCTTTCTTCTTTGTTCATTGGGCCTACTATCTAGGGCAGTTCATGCCAAGTTCATGGCTCACTGAAGTTGTTTTCCTTTCTCTTTCAGCATTCTATCCGTGCTCGGGAAGTGGCTTGGCTTCCTCGGGAAGTGAAAGTTTCGATACCCTATCTGAGAGCGCAGCAACGGGACAGAAAGAGCTATTTTTACGCTAGATGGCATAATGACCCTTAGATAATTGTGAAATGTGATTGGTCTAATCTGAATAAGGCCTCATCAGATTTGTGTCATGCATCGCTGGCTCCAAGACATTAGGCGTTCTAAAAATTTGCTTGGAGAATCTCGAAAACTTCAGTTCAACAAACTAGACATGCAACTAGGTAGTTGTAAATGTAAAATTACAATTGAAGTCTAAGAATGTTCAATAAAAAAAAAAAAAAAGTTTTAATTTTTGTTTTGATAATATGCAATAATTGTCCATTTTGACTCCCCAGGGGCGTCGCGTATGGGGGGGGGGGCAGTGTTGTTACTTGTTGGCCAGTCGGGCTCAGACTCGAGTGAGACTAGATAACCTATTTCTAGGTCCGAACCTAGCGGGGTTGAAAGGGGTATCTTGCGACCTTATCATCTACTTTCTTGCAGCACCTACTCGTAAAAAGTTCCATATGAGCTCGTAGCTCTTGTTTTTAAAGTTTAACCCTACCCAACAAAAGCGGATATTGCTACACCCAGAGGCGTTGTTTGCCAAAATGTTTTATGGGGGGGCAAGGTATTTACAGACTGGATGGTCATTTTTACCAACTGTTTTTGCAGATAAAAACGATTATTATTGAGATAAAAAAAGCACGTTCGGCTAAACTACTGTCAAGTCCCCAAGTCCTGAGAACGCAAACTCAATAAAACAACTAGGCCCAAGTAAATAGCTCACGGATTTTTCCTGTTTTCTTCAACGTAGTTCCCGCGCCAGCGCTAACAAGAAAATCCTTAATTTCTCGTGGAAAGTAATCCATTTTCGAAAAACGACATTCTGAGCCACTTTATCGTGAAAAGTTCATTTCTAGTAAGAGTTGTGCTTAAACTGGGATTTACAGATTACCGTTCCCAGAGAGATGCGCGAATCCGAGTCTGGATCGAAATAGCTGAGTCTTCGCGAAGCACCACGATTTTTCGGATAAACAGTCGATTTTTTTTTTTCTTGGCAACAGTCGATTTTTCATCAAAATAGTCGATTTTTTCTTAAGACCAGCCGTTTCTTATGGCACTTGCCGTTTGGCCAAGTGCCATAAAGCGATCGCAATTTCTGTCCGTCTGTCGGTTGGTCTGTCCAGGTTTAGCTAGTTGGGGCACTTCCACATAAGCTAGGACGATGAAACTTGGCAGGCGTATCAGGGACCCCAAATGATTAAGTTGGAAATAGTCACTTCCTCCGAGCCGAGCATCTAGGAGGGAGGGGGAATCCAGAAAAATTAGGAATTTTTTTTACTTACGACCAGGTGACCAGATCTTAATGAAAGTTGATTTATAGGAAGTCCTCGTGTCTCAGACGTCCCAGTTGAAATCCGGACTGGATCCGGTGACATTGGGGGGAGTTATAGGGGGAACCGTAGATTTTGGCGAACGCTTAGACCGGAGGGTTCGGGATGAAACTTGTTGTGAAAAAAACACAAGTCCTAGTTACGTGAATGACGTAAATGAACCGGATCCGGTCACTGTGGGGGAGTTGGAGGGGGGTGTCTTAATTTCTAGTGATCCCGCGAGTTCGGTACTTCCTGCTGTGCTAGGACGATGAAACTTGACAGGCTTGTCAGGGACCCGAACAGATTGACTTGTTAATGTAGTTTCCCCGATCCGACCATCGTGGGGGAGTGAAGGGATGGGGAATCCGGAAGCTAGTGGCATAGGGTCCCTATTCCCGGGCCTGAATTTGAGGCTGTAATATTATTTAGTTTAAATTAATAAACAAAGATTTGCTAAGTTCGATCTTGATTATATTCTATAACTATTCAAAGTGAGGCGACCCATTAAGCAACATCCCTCTCCTTTGGATCACAGGTCCAGTTGTCGCGATTTAACCTTCGCGCAACCTCCGCCATATTTACGTCTTCTTTCGCGTGTATTTCAGCGGGTCTTCTCCAATTTAGATGACAAATTAGCGTCAATGTCGGCCAGGATGTTCGAAAAACAAGAAGGGTGACTGCCTATGCAGCGTTACAAGTACAGGAAAACTTCAACAGAATCCGATCTTGGTGACAAGACTATGTTTACACTCAGAGAGAAAAAAATAAATTCTTCAAATTAGAAAATCTGACAAAAATAAATTCAGTAGCCAATAAAAAAAAAGGTAGGGCATTTATGACGTCAGTACTGATGACTGCTGCTCTCAAAAGCTAGCTAGACTTTTAGTTAGTCTTTTTACCAGCGCTGCCGACGAGATTCCTTTCAAGGAGACCGGAATTCCTTTCACCATGAAAGGAATTTCATCCCGTTAGACTTGTTTTCTATTCGTCTCACGAACGGAATCCTTTCGAGTCGACCAGGATTCCTTTCTATTCGACGGGATTTCTCGTCCGTGTAAACGCTACATTAGATTAGAGGGATCGGCGGGTTTTGGTGTTCTCAAGGATTCGCTTTGCGAAAAGCAAAACAAAAATCCGTCGCGCCCGAAGATTAAAAAAAATTCTTGCAAGCCGTACTGACGTGACGTTCTGACTCGGATCCTTCACGTCTTGTTGCCCTTACGCATTGATCGTGTTCCACCCCTCTAATAATAGTAACTGTTAGTTACTAATTTTGTTTCAACCTCATGAAAAGTTACTACGCTGACAGTTTCAGCCTTCTCGAAATATTCAACAATAGTAGCTATTTGCTTACTACGCTTTTCCAGCGTAGTAAGCGTGATAACTACGAATCTCTGTGATGTGATTGGTCGGATTAGCCGAAAGAACTTATTCTTTCGGACTTGCGGTACCTCTATGTGCTTGTCCCTCAATGCTTCTACAAAGTAAGTCATTGCCGAAAAATAACTCGACATATCTCATTATCACTTCCTTACTCCCTTCAGAGGAGTTACTTCCTCGATTTTCCGACCTTATCGTCCGTAACACATATAAATGCAGGTTGTTGTTGAAATTCCGATTCTCCGTGTCTGGATGAATTTTGGGTTGTCGTGCGAGCAGCGCACATTCTGAACATTATAACTACGACTTTCTATGACTTTTTAACCACCTTTGGGCCTAGCCGAATTTTGAAATCACGCAAAGCGAACATACTCCGAAAGCTTCAAGTTTCTTCAACAACTCTTACACAAATAAGGAAAAGCGAAGATTCAGAGTTATATTTAATTTTCGAAGACATGGTAGACCACCTTCTGTTTTAGACTATTTTTCGTTTTGCTTGGTTTTCCCACAAAATAGTAGATTGTTTCTCAACAAGAGCTGGAAGCTCATATAGCACTGCGGGGGTTTGTTGAGATCATTTGTAAGCAAAACCTTTGAGATAAGAATGATCATGGGTCCTTCGAAATAACGAGAATTCATTGTTCGTAAAAATTATTTTATTTTTTCATGCTATGATGATGCAAGATTCATCTGTAATGAACACTCTTGGAGCACAAATGATGATAAGCTCGTCGGGGATCATGAAAATGTATATTTTGCTCCAAATTGTTGTATGTACTTTAAGGAAATCATTTGAAAGCAAAACCCTTTATAAAAAAATGATCATGGGCCATTGGAAATCATGAATATATATATTTGACTTTACGGTTAAGATACGCACTTTAGTGCTAAAAACTCATTTTTTAGCAAAACCCTTAGTCAAAAATGATCATGGGCTCGTGGAGATCATGAAAATGTATATTTTGCTTAAAGGTATTTTTTGTACTTTGCGGTTAGGATTACTACTTTAAGGGATGGTTGGATCTAAGAAGTGAGACAATTCGTAAGCCAATCTTGTCATGCCTGTAATGTCCAAGCCAAGTTTCATCGCCCTAGCATATCTGGAAGTACCTTTATTCGTAATCACCGGAATTCCGGACCCCCCAACTCCCCCCACAGTGCCCGAACCCGGTCCGGTTCTGTCACTGATCAATCTAGGGCTTTTGCTTGTTCTTCCAACCAATTTTCATCCCGATCACTCCACTCTAATCATGTCAAAAGATTTCTGGTTTCTCCCCTACCCCCCATAAATTCATCGGATCAGGTCCGACTTGAAATGGAATATCTGAGACATGAGTTCTTTCCGAATATCAAGTTTCATCAAGATCCAGTCATCCGTCCAAAAGTTGGATATATCTGAAGATTTAGGATTCCCCCTCCCTGCACTCCCACGCGATGGTCAAATCGGAGAGACGACTGTTCTTGAATTAAAATTGTAGATTCCCTGATACACCTGCCAAGTTTCATCATCATAGCACATGTATAAGCATCTCAACTCGGGATCACCAGAATTCTGGAACCCTCCCTCCAACTCCCACCACAGTACTCGGATCCGGTTCCCCCAAGACCTGTCACACGATTTCCGGTTCCCCCTCTCCAGCTCCCCCAAAGTCACCGGACATCTCAGACACGAGGTCTTTCCAAATATCAAGTTTCATTAAGATGCGATTCCCCGCTCAAAAGTTATAAATACCTCAACATTCCAGATTCCCCCCTCCCTCCACTCCCCGCACGGTGGTCGAATCGGAGAAGTGACTATTTCCAAGTTAGTTTGGTCGGTTCACTAATATGCCTGCCAAGTTTCATCGTCCTAGCACATCTGGAAGTACCCTGACTCGCGATCACCGGACTGACCGACCGACCGAGCGACAGACCGACCGAAAAGTAATCGATTTATGGCACTTAGCCCAAAGGCAAGTGCAATAAAAACAGTAGTTTTTTCTGAAAATCAGTCTATTCTTTCGTCTAAATAATCATTTTTTTCCTCAACAAGAGTCGTTTTTCTGCAAAAACAGTCGGTAAAAAAGACAGCCAGTCGGTAAATACTTTGCCCTCCCCCCTCCCCGAAAAAAAACAAAAACACATTTTTGCTAGTAGGCTTGGCTTTCCCCATGTGATCAACGTCCATTGTGAGTCGCCATCGTTGCAAAAGGTCAATTTACTGAACGGGAGAAAAAACCACTCAGGTCGATATCCCTGTCCCGTCTTCAGGATTTTTTTGGAACCAGCAAGTTCTCTGTCAGAGACGTATGTTACCCTAGAAATTGGAGAACGATGGAATTTCCGGCGTTCTGTAAGAGTTTTATTTTTTTAGTATTATTTGCCCCGACGAAAATGGTGCCGACAAGTTAGCAATAACCATCTGGAGTATTATGGCCAAAGTCCGACTGGAAGCAATGATGTGGGGGGCCGGAACAGCTATAGGGGAACTTCCCCCCTACTTCTTCGCATTAGCAAAACGGAAGTCCGGAGATGATATAGAGGACGAAGAAGAACTGGAGGAATTCACGAATTTGCAGAAGAAAATTAGCAGACATGAGCGTTTAGTAAGTTGATATATTATTGCTTTAAACAGGGCTATTGATAAGCCAAGGTAGTAATTCCTGTCCTGTAAGGATAGTGAACCGTCCATGTATTGCGTTTTCGTCTGCTGCGTGATTATGATCGTGTTCCACACTCCTAGAAATAGTTACTATTAGTTACTATTTTCGTTCCAACCTCGTGAAAAGTTACTACGCTCAGGGGCTTCACGACCTGAAGGGGGGGGGACGCCCCCCCACCCCAGTGTTGTCGACCAGTCGTAAAAATAAACGAGGTCGCGCTTTTTCGCCAAATCAGTTGACTTTTTTTCAAAACCCGTTTTTTCTTGAAAGCAGTCGTTTTTCTGCAAAGAAGTCAGTAAAAATTACCAGCCAGTCGGTAAATACCTTGCCCCGCCCCCCCCCCCCCCCCCAACATTTTGGCTAGTAACCCCTCTGACTACGCTGACCGTTCGAACCTTCTCGAAATAGTAAGTTAGCGTGGTAACTACGATCTCTGTGACGTGATTGGTCCGACAGCCCGCGGCCCGGTATTTTGCAAAAAATGTAAAATTGTGCTCTAGCCTTGACGCCAAGAACCCAGGATTCGTGACGTCATGCGTTGTAACTACGGTAAGTAGGGTGGAAAACGCTCTGTGATTAAATAATCACGCTGACTGCGAATCATAAATAATACATGTTATCAAATGGATAAGCCAGCGAAGAGTTGTGCCAACAATATTTCGTCCCTTCTTAGCAAGGGTCCTCAGCATTCTTTTTCGTTTCTCCGAGCGATACACAGGTTCACTTTTCGAGCCTGATGAGCATGCCAAGAAGCAGCGCAAAATAACACTAGGGAGTATATTCAGATAATGCATAAAACGGATGTGTCAGCTACGATGCTTTAGCAGCGATACTGGGGAGTAGCGCCAAGATTCGAAAAAAGTGACACACACTCGAACAGCTCGGCACTAGCACCACTACTGATAGAGAACTACTGAAACACAATCAGTCGTGTACGAGCGCTGGCTCCAATAATTTTTATATTCCGAACATAGCAAAGAAAGATACAAAATCCCCTGTTTTCCTCGGTTTGTGCAGACCGCATTTTAGCTTTACCAGAAATTTCTAAACCAGCAAGTTTGTCTAGCTTTAAATGCCGCAATCATAGTGGGCCGCGCTAAGAGTATGGCCTGTTTGCGAAGCACGTAAAACATAAGTCGCTACTTCCTAGTCAGAGCAAAATAGCACTAGGGAGTACCGCCAACACCTATGCGTTCCATGCTTTGCAAACGGGCCATACTCATGGCGCCATTCACTACGATTGCAGCATTTAAAGCGAGACGAACTTTCGCGGTTCAGAATTTCTAGTAAAGCGAAGGTGAGGTCTGCACGCACCAAGGAAACAAGGGAGTTTGTATCATTTTTTTGCTATGTTCAGAATATGAAGTTATCGGAGCCAGCGCTGGTGAAAGACTGATTGAGTTTCAGTCAGTGTTTCCACTTCGAGATGGCAGGTTTTCCGTTCTGGTAGTCCAAAAATCGTAAAAGTCCGGCGATCGAGAACGAGAAATCCGTCAAGTTTCCGCCTAAAAACCTCTCAGGAATCCGTCAAAAAAAATCCTACGGTAAGCATGGAAGTTGTTAAGCGCAAAATGATGTGCTCTGTAGATAAGTTCCTTAAGCAGGGAATAAATTTCGTTTTGAAATTCTGGCTATCAGAGAAGAGTCAAGCAAACAAAATAAATAAATAAATGCTTGAGTATGGGGGAGGGGACCATATCAAAACATACGACTGGTTGATGACCGACAATGCTATAGAATTATACCGGTTGGTAAGAATAGACACGAAACGCAACACCGCAGGCGAATTCTATCAAAACTGATTTTTATAAGGTTAGGCAAAAGGTCCTTCATAATACTAGGTATCCCCTTCATTTAAGCTTTTGCTGAAGAAAGCAAAGTCGCGGTAGCAGAACTAACGACTGAGAATTTAAGATTTTACGCAAAATCTAAAAAAATTCGGAAATCAGACGGATCAAATTCTCATCCGTCGAAGGCCCAAGAAATCCGTTTTTGACGAACAAATCCGTCAAAGTGGAAACGCTGGTTTCAGTTCGGACTTTCTATATCGCCAGTGGTGCTGCTGTCCATGCTATTCGAGTGTGTGTCAATTTTGTCAAGTGTTGGCGCTACTCCCTAGTGTTATTTTGAACTGTCAAGAAGGGCCGAAATGTCGCTCGGGACATGAGCTGACGTATCCGTTTAGCTTTCCTATCAGTTTTCAACTATAATTCGCCGTCAGCTTGGGCTGAAGGAATGTTGGCTTGCTAGGAAGGGCTGAAACATCGCTGAAACAATCTTAGCTGACGAAACCGTTTAGCATCATGTTTTTTTTTACATAGTTACCAGGCCCGTATCCTGGATTTTTTTTCCGGGGGGGGGGGGGGGGGGGTTGCCCGCGGGTTGGACAAAAAAGACATAGATCATTGGGAAAAGCCTATGAAAAATTATTATTTTTGTATGTTTCGGGGGGGGGGGGGGGTGAACCCCCTAACCTCCTCCCCCCCCCCCCCTGGATACGGCCTTGATAGTTACATATACTTTTGGTACTGGATCTTCTGCGACTAGTCTGCGAGACCACGTGACTGATCCCGTTTTCAATCCTAATCAGTCAATCAATCATTTATTATAACAAGTGCGCAAGCGCTCAGACGTGGGGTTTTAATGTAAAATGTTTATATAAACAGCTTTAGAACCAGGACGTTTCACATCCCCAATAATCAAACAAGTATTGAAATAACCTAACTTGTACTCATCCCACTTTAAAAACTTTAAATGTTAACAAACCGCAATTATAAATTCAAAGAAATGTTGAAGATCTTGCACGTATAGCTGGAGTTCCAACTATGGTCTGCCAGCCAGTCCAAACATTTTAACCTCTTTTCCATTAGCAAGGCAGTAACAGGTGCAATAAACCAAATCGTAGTAGCCTAATACCCCCTTGTCACAATTCATTAAGAACGGCATATCATCGATCATATGACAGAAGAGTCAAGTTTCCAACTGTTCATTAGAGAAGTGCGACGCGTCGTCTTATTTGTTGCTGTTAAACTAAAGTCCTCATCCATAGATATAACTCCCCAAATATACAAAAGTTGAACTTGAGACCTGTCACAGACGAACTTAACTCATGGGAAATCTGATCCCAGCTGCCCATGAACGAAAGGGGGGAGAGGGGTCGGGTCTTTTCCTCAAGTATGCCAGCTTAGAATTTGATTCCAGTCATGGGTCAAAAACTTTTCTCATGGGCAACTGGGCCCACTTGCCCATGAACGGGGAGGGTGGGGGCTGGCTCAACTCCACAAAACCATCGCCAATCACTATGCTCCAAAAGCACAAAGGAATTTCATTGCCTTATCTCCAGTCATTGTCAAGTTAAAAACATTAAAAAGAGGGCGATCTGGGCCCAATTGCCCCTTAACCAAGTGGGGTTGGAGTTTGGGACCCTCAAAAAGTAAACGAGACTCCAACGCTCACAAACCTACCAAGTTTCAACTTGCCTGTCACGGGAAACGATTTTTCCTGGGCAATCTGGGCCCAGTTGCCCATGCACGGGGTGGGTGGGGGAGGTGCAACTTCAAAAGCGATATTCCAGCCCTAGGATCTACACGTACAATGAATTTCATGTATTTGGGTCTAGTTGTGCCTTTTGAGGGTCCCACCCCCCACCCCAACTCGGTTCAGGGGCAAATGGGCCCAGATTGCCCAGTGAACAGTGTTCATAACTTGACCAGTTCTGGTTAAGTTATGAACATTGTTCACTGGGCAATCTGGGCCCATTTACCCCTGAACCGAGTTGGGGTGGGGGGTGGGACCCTCAAAAGGCACAATTAGACCCCAATACCCACTAGTGTACCAAGTTTGAACTTGATATTTGCACTGGTTCACGAGTTATGAGCTCCACAAAATACGGTGAAAACCGGAAACCGAAAACCGAAAGCTGCTACAGCGCTCGCAATAGTGGATTGTTCCGAAAACCGTACACGGACGAAGCCATTTGTTGGTTTCTCGATTTTCTAGGAATAAACATGAAAAGCCAATTTATGTACAAGTGTGAATTAAAGATATTAAATTAGTCATAATGTACAAACTATAACGTGCATTAATTTCAACTGAAATTACTCGGTTTCTTGTCTAACTACTCTTCTAACACTAAACTAAAACATTACATGACACTACTAGAATAAGTACTAATATAGGAAATAAAATTTTAATATAATACATTCATTCAAGTGGGACCATCAACAAATCGCCATTACCGGTGTTGTAACGTGTTTTGAAAGAAGGGATTAAGCTATTCTCCTACCGTTCATGAAAAACTCGCGAGATGCCTAATCGCCTCGATAACAATTCGAGCCCTGGACCTGAACGCGCGAAAGCTTGAACGAGTGTCCCCTTTGATGTTAGTGCATGTTCTCTCCCATCCCGTTTACCCATGTCGGTAACCCGGTTTATTTTTCCAGAGTCTTATCGAGAAGATGAAGTTAACAGTCGAACAGTTTGTTGAGAAGGTTGGGTTCTTCGGTATCCTCGCCTGTGCGTCGGTAAGTTATTTACTATGTTGAATTTGATCCTGACCCTGATGTTCCAGTCATTGCGATACCAAAGGCGTAATCTAACCATTCCCCGTGGACTCCTTGGGGAGTCGAGGGGAACCACAAGAGTAGAGGGAGTCACTTCGTTGGGACTCCCAGGGTGGAAAACAACGAGTACACGGCGAATGCCTTCGTATGTTTTTGTTTTCCAAATATACGTCCTTGCCAAACTTACTCCAAACAAACTTATTGTGTATTTTGATTTTTTTTTTTTTTTTACTTAATTAATTTAGTAAAAAAATACAGTGTGAGATTCTGATATTATCCAAGAGTATTTTCTGTTCGTTTGAAAGCCAATATCCGTAAATAGTCAGCATGAGTAGTTTTTGTTTCTGTACGCCTATCCTAAAATCACCCAAAAGGAAGTACGCGCTACCGCACTGTCAAGAAATTTACACCTTGCATGCGGAATCTTTGATCTAATTTGTAAACACAGGCGTATTCTCGCGGACTCCCACAGCAGAATAACTAAATATATTACTTATTTCCATAATAGCTCAACAGATGCCTGGCTAGCAGAGTATTCTCATGTATATACAATGTAGAGTGTAGATATACATATATGCTAACTCGTTACGGAAGCTTTTCCACACATCCGATCAGGGGCTGTTCGAAAGGGGCGTGCTACTCTCAGTCGTATGTTTCGAGCTGGTCTGTATGACAGTCGTATGTTTTGAGCTTTTCAGAATGACATACGGGAAGTTACCAAACGTGAATTTCACCCACAAATCACAATTTTTTGTCGGATGGCTACGAAGAAATTTCTGTTCGTATGTTTTCAGATTCACAGTTGTGTGTTCTGAGTTTTCAGAATGAAAGTCGTATGTTTGAGTATGCCAGAATGACATCAACCGCGAATTTCGCCTGAAAATGGCCCGTTTCTTGCCGTACTTTACGAAGGGATTTTCTAGTCGTAATTAGAGACAGTCGTAAGTTTTGACCTTGCCAGATAAAGGCAGACAAAGCAGTTAGCTAATCGTGAACTTCGCCTTCAAATGACCTGTTTCTGGTCGAATGGTTCCATAGAGATTCTAGTAGTATGTTTTAAGCTTGTCAGATTCACATTCCTCAGTTTATCACATTCGTATGGAACTTGCTAGAATGACATCAACCGCGAATAAGGAACCCTATTGGGATTTCATTCTTTTAAAGTTTTCTAGGCTTTGTAAGTACTGTATGACGGGCCTAATGATTGCACTGTTTTTTTTTTGTAGCATAAATTCAAAGTGGAAGCACTACCAAGTACCAATCCGGGAAAATATCCCAATCCGTTTGCGAGTTACCGGGGCACGGACAGATATGTGATATAGTAGGCAGCCTTTAAAATGTTTCGCAAAACCTTACCTGTGCCGTCTTTCATAGTCGCCTACTCGCTATCTGGTTGAATGGCCCGTAATTTAGGTGAGGTGTTAGGTCTAAGATTAAGCCACCTTAGAAAGGCCAGAAAAAGGTCGGATTACAAAAAAATTGCCTGCGGCGCTGAGTCTAAATTTTTTGGGGGGTATGCCGCAAAAGCTGCTGCTTGGGATCTGAGCCACGTCAAAAGCAAGAGTGTGTGTGGGAAGTAGTCGACTAAAGGCCGATTTAACAAATTTTGCCTGCGGCTCTTTCGTAGTCCTACCCTATTTCTATTTAGTTGGAAGTGTGCATCATTTATGTGCAGTTTTAAGGTTGAGATTGTCTAAGCTACATTAAAAGGTAGAAGCTGTAAAGAAGTAGTTGAATTTTGCTCGGATTGAAAAAATTTCGCAGGCTGTGCTCAGTTTAGTTTTCTTGAGTAGATATGTCAGAAGCTGGTACCGAGGCTTGTCTTCTCTCCAGCAAAATTTGATATGAACGGCATCGTCTACTTCCTGTTACTTATTTGTTTATTATTTTATTACCACAATGCCATTTTCCGTAACGTTTTAGAACTTATAACGTTAATATTTCTTGAGCCTGCTGGTGCTGTGTTTTTAGCCAGTCGTATATTTTGAAGTCCTCCCCCCCCCCTCCCCCCATGCCCAAGCCCTTCGAACCGCCCCTGCATCTGATGTTACAACTATTAGAAGTACTTTTTACAAATATGCAAATATGCTGCTTGGGCTGCCACTGTGATCTTGAAATCGGCAAATTACACGAAATCATGGAGTTAAAGATCCGATTGAGGCTGCTATAGAGCGTCGTGCTCGATTTCTCGAATTCCTTGACGGCCACTGCATGATCATCGACCCCATTTGATTTCGTTTCCATGCAGTGGCCGCTGAATGATCAGCGACCCCATTTGAGTTCATTTCCATGCAGTGGCGGCTGCACGATTACGGCCTGTGTCCAATTTCGTTTTCATGCAGCTGCCACTGCATGATCAGCGACCCCATTTGGTTTCGTTTCCATGCAGTGGCCGCTGCATGATTACCACCTTTGTCCAATTTCGTTTTCATGCAGCGGCCACTGCATGATCAGCGACCCCATTTGATTTCGTTTCCATGCAGTGGCTTGCTGCATGATTACGACCTTTGTCCAATTTCGTTTTCATGCAGCGGCCACTGCATGATCAGCGACCACATTTGATTTCGTTTCCATGCAGTGGCCGCTGCATGATCAGCGACCCCATTTGAGTTAATTTCCATGCAGTGGCGGCTGCACGATTACGACCTGTGTCCAATTATGTTTTCATGCAGCGGTCCTCTAAACAGCCTCTATCCAGCAATTAAGAAATAGTGTATTATTATTTTTTCTCTTTTTCTCACTGTTCCTTTTCCTTTATTTTTTATGTAAAGATGCGAAATAAACATATTCATTCATTCCATACAATGTGTGATAACCATCCCCCTTCTTTTGTGACAAGATTATAGAGTGATAGTGTTGTTGTTCATAATTTTTTTTTATGACGAAAAGGTCAAATTCGGCGTTAACGCTGTGACAGTTGCTTTTGAAAAAAAAAATCTGTTATAGTTCTTATCCAAAAAGCAGGTCACAGATAAATAAATAAATAAAACAAAGAAGAAACAGTCGTTATGACTAAAAGGAATTTTTTAGATCAATATTGAGCTTATTGAAGATCAGTATTGAAGTGAAAGTTCAAGAAGTCGCGTGGCAAGATGCCGCTCCAGACTAGAAAGTGGAAACGCTAAGCTTCGGGACGTGTTTTATGATCAAAGCATTGTATCCTTTTTTCGTATGCTTCAGTTTGCGCCATCTTCCCCAACCCCTGGAATTCACTACGGACTGTGCGACTCTTTCTTCAGATTCGATAAACATGGTTTCATCATCAGAATTTCTCAAATTATATGTGTCACTTAGGATATGTGTCACTTAGGACGATACAAGAGGGAGTCTCACTTTAGTGTCCATCCTTATTTGTATTAATAATAATAATATAATATTGTGCAATAATAAGGCTTTCGCCTCCAAAAATTTCTCGGGACACTTTAAACACTAAATTGAATTTCAGCCAGGTGGTAGTCGACACCTGCTTTGAATGGGTTGATATTCTCGGCATTCGTATTGTCAAAACCCGAAAAGTGCGTCCACGTCTGGAGTGAGGTAAATTGTAGATAATTTAATTTTTCGAGGGCGGATCATTTTTACGGTGGCAATTGACATTTGACACGCGTTTGGTGCACATATGGCGTTTACACAAGCTATCGAACTTCCGTTGAACTTTGATAAAGTTTTGCTTCGAATATCTCTTGGATTTTGAGGAGTTTCCAAGTAGGGCGGAATGTCAAAAATTTAGGGGATGCATGCTCTCCACTGTTTTGTACATACAATGGTACACTTTATAGACAACCTTCTATTGCACAACGTAGACAAACATTACAGTTTATAGTTTATATAGTTTAAGTAGTGCGTGATTAGAAGTTACTATGAAGTTCTTTCTTGTTGTTTTTTTGTCTGTATATGGTCCTAAGGCTTCAAATACTGTATTATTATTTTCTCAATCTGTCACTCTTTCTCCCTTACCTTTCTTTAATTTTCTGTTTTCCTCTCATCGAAAACATAGCGTAACCAGCTATTGCTTCCCCCTGTTTGGTAATGCGTGCGAGTTTTAAACTTGGGTGGAGTTGAAGGAAGTAGCTCATTTGTAACCCGCCATTTTTGAAAAGCGGAATAATTAAAGAAAATAAATAAAACACATTAAAAAGACACTAAATTTTCAATTTTCGGCCAGGAAGCAGTGGATAACGCCATGCGCTGATTGGTCCCAGTTATCTAGGATTTTTGAAAGCGACGAGGAAACATCCAAAAGGGTGACACTTGCATCCTGAATTTGAAGGTATGCCTGAGGTGGGAAAACGGGCGTATTCGCTCCTCAGGGAATCTTTAAAGTTGAACCTAAGTGGATACGCATCACTTAAATACGCCTGAAAACCGGGAAAAGATGTTTTATTTCATTTATCCACAAATAATTTCCATGATTTAGCCACGATAGATTTCATCGAATGAACTTATTCTTTCTAATTTGTGGTACCTCTATGCTCTTGTCCCTGTACGCTCTAATGTTCACCAACTGCAAATGTAAGACATTGCTAAAAAAAAAAAAATGTTGATTCCTTGCAAGACACTTTCTACAGGCGTCACTTTTCCGAACTTTATTATCTTTAGCCCTGAAAACGCAGGCCTATAAATGAATGAATATATTTAATAGCCAATTGGCCGTACAAAATACATGATTGTTATAATACACTTTACATCACTCAATACTTATCTTTATTTAACTAATACACTGTTTAAAAATTGGCATATTTTAAGTATCTTAGCTTTATTTTTTGTTTCAAGAACGTCGGGGAGCTTGATAGTATACAGTATACCCATTAAGAAAATGTCTCCTAGGGTCTGAGAGTTGCTCGCATTCAACCAGAAGATGGCCCTCTTCCTCTGTATTAAAGAACAGGGGGCATTGTTGCTTACTATTTGGGATCCTATTATCCCAATTAATTCGACCTCGTACTGGCAGGCAGTTCGCTCGTAGCTGAAACCACAGGCGCAGGCTCTTCGCCAGTAGGGATAACTTGAAGTAAAGTTCCATTCCGAAAATCTGCTTAACTTCTTTGTAATACTTTAATGTATTTGAATGTTGTGTCCGTACGTACCAAGTCTGAACCGCTTGTTCTTGTAACACTCTTGTGAATTCACGTATGAAGCTCGTTGGGTGTCCTTCCGGCCCTCTTCCTTCATTCCATATGTACGATAGACCTGCATTATCTGAAAGTTTTTTAACTTGGATTAACTTGGACTCTCCGCGCCTGGGGGAAATTTTAGGTTGTCGTGCAAGAAGCATTTTGAGCCGTCCCTTGGACGAGTCAAACTGTTTTAGTCTCTTCAGATATCAGATGTGAAAATAAGCTACCAGTTAAACTTCAAGCTTTCAGTTAAACTTTAACAATCGTTTCTTATTCCAGATTCCCAACCCTCTGTTCGACTTGGCCGGTATTACCTGTGGCCTTTGCCTCGTCCCATTCTGGACCTTCTTCGGGGCCACTCTCATTGGAAAGGCCATAATCAAAACTCATATTCAGCAAGCATTTGTTATTATCGCATTTAGTGAGAACCTCATAGAAACAGCCGTGGCCCTTGTAGGCCAAGTGCCGGTACTAGGCCATAAAATGCAGGAGCCGTTTAAGGAGTTCTTGGCCAAACAGAGGTCCAAGATGCATGGTGGCACGAAGAATGTCGCTGAGGTATGTTTTTGATTTTTGGTATTCAGTTCAGACCAAAATAACTCTATAGAGTAGTGTGTGAACTTTGAAAAAGTGACACACAGTCAAATCGCAGCGACACTAACTCCGCTAGTGGACACGAACTGAAACTCAACCAATCGTTAACGAGCGCTGGCTCTGATTTGGTCCTCGGTGCTTGCACCGCATCTTACACTCTCAGAAGTTTCATCAGATAGCGTATAACACTTTCAAGAATAACACCTTTTCACTTAGAAATAAAGTGTTATGTCCAATTAAGTTTACACTATTTAGTGCCTAGACCTCAAACGACACCTTCAATTGGTAAGAATACTAACGGGAACGAAAGAAACATAACAGATAACCAGGGGCGTTACCCCCCCCCCCCCCCCCCCCCCAGTGCTGTCGGCCAGTCTGTAAAAAATACCGAGTCTGCGCGAAGCGCCACGATTTTTCGTCAAAACAGTTGATTTTTTTTCATGAAAACAGTCGGTTTTTCTGAAAATTGGTCGATTTTTCATCAAAATAGTTGGTTTTCTGAAAATCAGTGGATTTTTCTGAAAATCAGTCGATTTTCCAAAAATATAATTTTTGGTGCTGAAAACAGTCGTTTTTTCTGCAGAAAAAGTAGGTGTAGGTAAAATTTACCAGCCAGTCGGAAAATGCCTCGTCCCCGTCATAACACTTTATTTCTAAGTGACAAGGTGTTATACTTGAAAGTGTTATGCGCAATCTGTTTTGAAACTTCTGACAGTGTCTTGAGTGTCAGAGCCTTGCTAGAATTTTCCACGTCCGCCACTGCTCACACGAACAAGACGGCGCTGCGACGGAGGCCCATTTCTGATGCATGGGAAGGATAGGTCTTCGCATTACTCTCGAGAGTTATTTTGCTCTGATTCAATTAGAAATTAGTTCCGATGGAAAGTGGTTGGTTTTGCAGCTTCGGGTCAAAGCCTGGCTTATTAATTGGTGAGTATTAGTCGATCCACTTTCGTTGGATATCGTCGACCAAAACAAACAAAAATTGACCAAGATAGGTGCATACTTATTTATATCAAGGAGCCCATTTGTCAGAAAGACCGGTTACTCATCAAATCTTTTTTTTTTTTTTTTTTTTGCCCACGTAGCGTTTTTCCCTTTTCCCTCACTGTGGAATGAACCAAAGCGTTTGGCTACGTCTCCACCTCCACCCAGGGACGTTAAAAACTATTATCAAAAAATCAATTTATAGGCTACCTTAGAACCCGTATTATTTTAAATTTTAATCATACAAGAAAAAAAGTAGACTTGCCAAAGCAAAGGGTCGGGTGAAGTACCCTGGTTTGGCACATGGAATTTAAAAAATTTTATTCAGAAAATAAAGGAAAGAAAAAAAAATTGAATTAGAATTTATAATATTGGTTATAAATTAAATATTGCAGTTTGAAATTTGGATTTTGAAAAGTATCTGTAATTATCGTATCCGGTGCAGATAGTTTGTAGCAATTGGGTACGGCTTGAATCTATGCCTGCATCTGTGACGATTTAGGGGTTCGCAGATGCGAAAAAAGTATACAACTTATGAAAATAAGAGTTAGTAAGAATTTTAGTAGAAATGATTAAAACAAATCTTTGGATTGGAAATTGGAAATTTATAGAATGGTTAAAACAGTAGAAATGGTGATTACAGTTTTGAAGTAAAACCTTGTAAGATTTTTTTTTGTTTTGGGAAGAGTAGGTGACGTTAAAGAGTTTAAGAAAATATTAACGTAGGAGGAATCATAGCCCGAATAGTAAAAAAAAAACTGAATTTTGCATTGAATAGATGCTGTGCGGGTGTAAAAAAAAAAGGGTCGCGCGTGACCAATACAGCGGAAGGGTATCTAATTTTTGTGTAAATACACCACATTTTGAAAGGGTACGTTAGAATGTTGAAGGAGAAATTGATGTACTGCAACCACTGCTTTAAACTCATGAGTTCAGCCCTGAGATAACAAGTAGGGAATGTACACCGTAAAAGAAAATCTTGCAGTATTTGCTACTGGGATTAATCTTGTCTTTATTGAGATAAGAATATCCCTAATTCGGATTAATTTTATCCCAATAGAGATAAGTTTAATCCCAGTAGCAAATACTGCATCCTTATTCGGAGGAACTTTTTACAGTGTGTAAAAGAAAATCTTGCAGTATTTGCCACTGGGATTAATCTTGTCTTTATTGAGATAAGAATATCCCTAATTCGGCTTAATTTTATCCCAATAGAGATAAGTTTAATCCCAGTAGCAAATACTGCATCCTTATTTTGAAAAAATTTTTACAGTGTAGGTGAAGACCTAAATTTCAAAGCTTCTTAGGGTGTTGTTTAAGCCAAATCTCTCATAGCAGTGGTAATTCAGGATAATCGTGGGACTCAGGATAAATTGGCAGCTTAAAACTGGCTAATCTTATGTCTTTCTCACGTCCAGCCATTTTGCTAATGACGACTTGTCGCTATTTTGTCGGCGGGTACTTTCCCTTCTGAATTTTCTTTATTTACCAGTTGAAAAAGTAAATCTTGCTTTTTGGTAAGAAAATTACATGCTGTCGAAAATACTGGCAGGAATTCCAGCGGCCATCTATCTTTGAACGAAGTATAACCGGTTGTGAAAGTGATGTGATTCTGAGCGTGTTCCACCCTACTTACCGTAGTTACTACGCATGACGTCACAAATTCTGGCTTTTTGCCGTCAAGGCTGGAACGATCTTTCTATTTTCCAGCGGGATATCATGCCACGGGCGAATCCGACCAATCACGTTACAGAGATGCGTAGTTACTACGCTTACCACGCTCCCGAGCATGGTAAGCAAATAGTAACTATTAGTTACTATTCCGAGAAGGTTGGAACGGTCAGCGTAGTAACTTCCGTGAGGATGGAACGGAAATAGTAACTAATAGTTACTATTGGTACGAGGGTGGAACACGATCTCTATCGTTTATGCTTAGAAGAAGAAGAGAAAGCGGAAGCCGAGAAAAGAGAAACACGAAAAATCCAAAAATCAACATTGCACCATTAGGGCATTGTTGCCACTTTTCTCTGACCGAACCTCTGTGTCTTTGGCAGACAAATCCTGTGACTTTCTGGCGCCTACGAAACTGAGTCTTTTTTCTTTCTTTTTTCAACTATTATCGAGAAATCTCGCATCGTTTCTATGTTATATCCTCAACTTTTTTTTCTTTATTGTATTTTTTGGTGAGGAACCTGACGCAGAATTGTGGCCCGCTTTGCCGAACAAACGAAAATCTGACAAATCGCGGAACTTCTTCGACTAGTGGCAACACTGCGTTAAGCCGCTTTCACATTGACGTGTTGAGCCTTTCACACGAAGCTACGCATTTCTGCGTCGTGGTTGCGTCGACGCAACGTAAATCTTACGCAGACAAATAAAACGCAACAGATTTAACAGTGGGAAATGGAAGGTTTTAAAGAAAAACTGGAGAAAACCCTACTGATGATAAAAAGATCTTGCAAATGGTAAAAGACACGAACGTTCAGCAGAAGAAACCGAGTAAGAAAAACATCCAGCGCTTCTCGCGCAGGTGTGAAAGATGCGCTACGCAACATGTACGCAACGGAAGGTAAACGCATCGAAACGACGCGTCAAAAGCGGCTTTAGGGTGGATAACAGTTCTAGATCTTAAGAAATGAGAGAGAGAGAGATAGGTTTATTTAAACAACATCGTAGCTGACAGCTAATTTGCGTTGCTTCACTATACTAAATAACACAAAAAAAAGAAAAAAAATATCACTCGGCTTTGTTTAGCAAATCCGTAAAAAAAGGTACACACGAATTTGCGTGGCGGCTCGTTCGCGAAGCTACTGGAACCAGTTTATTTTGGTGACGCGTACGGTTGTTGGGCGGTGCAGTGTGTGGTAAGATGTCTCGATGCTGGGGTTTGGAGAGAAGAAACTTCCCAAACCTCAGGATAATCTGCTCGTATCTTTGGGCCAACGTGGGGGGGGGAGAATGGGTGGAATGATCGAAGACGTAGAGTGAATCAGTAATGTAGGTAAGAACTTGAATGAGCGTTCTCGCTTTACTGAATCCCTTGTCTGGACGTTTTTCGTATTTTCGTTTTTCTTTTCTAGGCAAAATCTCTGCTTGGCCTCATCTTCGAAGGCCTCTTCATTGCCATGATCATCTACTTCGTCGTGTCGATCGTCAACTCTCTCGCGCAGTCCTATCATAAGCGAATTCATACCAAAAAGGGCAAAAAGAAGAATCGCTATGCCAAACAAAAAGTGTAATTACAAAAAGACAGGTTAGGAAAAACTAATTGTGCAAAGTTAGCCTCAGGAATGTTCTTTGTTTCGTAGTTTTGCGAAGGCTTATTAGTTATTTCTGGAGTTTGGTCAGTGTTGTCAGTGAGTGTATCGTGAGTGAGTGAGTGAGTGAGAAGTATATCTGAAAGACAGAAGTGCCCCCCCCCCCAACCCCTGAAAGTTACATGCCTCGCCTGGCGTAATGAAAGTATTTTCCCTCATAACTCTTTGCCGTCACCTCCGCTTCGTAGCTGATCTCTTCATTACGCAACCTCTCTTTTTAGTTGTAAATTCGGCTTACGAACACGTCCAGTTGTCATACGAGTCTAAAAAGTTTTTTTGGCATCATGTGGATCGATGTATATTTCGTATCTTACGTTTGGCTATTCTTCAACGTAAGTGGATCTTTAGATGGTTCATAACAGATAACAGAAGATTGGGCAGTTTCAGCAGATAACACTTGGGATGTTATTTGTTACTATTTTGTTGACGGCGAATACCGGAAGAAGAAGAAATTTGACTTGTCAAAAGTCCAAAGCCCTGAGTCGCGGAGCCCTGTTCGTTGATTGTCGCAGGCCCCTCAACGAACCTGGCTCCAACCCTCGGTCCCTTCTGCGATCTTATTTGTTAATATTTGCAGACCTTCACTGTAAAACAAATTTGCAGTATTTACTACTGGGATTAATCTTGTATCTAAAAAGATAATCTTATCTCTAATTCGGATTAATCATATCTCACTAGAGATAAGGTTAATCCCAGTAGCAAATACTGCAGTTAACGTTAATCCTTTCTCGGAGAAACTTTTTACAGTGTTATGCATAGCTTTGCTAGGAAGAGAAAATAAACGCCGAAA
The DNA here is from genome assembly GCA_023053575.1 of Branchinecta lynchi. Classification (NCBI taxonomy): domain Eukaryota; kingdom Metazoa; phylum Arthropoda; class Branchiopoda; order Anostraca; family Branchinectidae; genus Branchinecta; species Branchinecta lynchi. The sequence continues at coordinate 10,370,638 of JAKZAP010000012.1, read as the reverse complement.
AAGTATCTGCTGACTTTTTTCGATATTATAATAACAAACAAAAATTCAAACAGATGTTTCGTTCTTCAGTGTTTTGACTCTTCTTGTATGCATAACGTTTGAAAAACATAACAGCTAACATTTTAAGTGTTATCTGTTGAAACCGCGGATTCTTGTGTTATCTGTCATGGTATTTCGTAGATTACTTACATCTTCCCCACTGTTAAGGTCTTTGGAATTAGAGCAAAATAACACTACGGAGTACGGGGTATCGCCAAGATCTATACGTCCTTCATAAAATCCGATGACGAATTGCCGCCAGACGTGCTAGAGGAACAGTAACAATCACACGTGAGATCTGGGGATAAGTTATCTGACGGGTGAATAAGCGATTAGGCCTTCATATCAAGTCGCGGATTAGCCCCGTTGAAAAGTCAGCCAGCACTCAGCAGTAACGTCGGGAGCCAGAAATGACAAACTTGATGACGCTTGACAGAACAGAGTTGGGTAAAGCAGAAAGAGGGGAAGAGGCATTTTAAACAGTTTAAACATGGTTAGGCCTAAGAGAAATTGAAAATAGCAAAACAAACCTGGATAAACGTACACCAAGAAGTAACATGTCATTGTTTTCTTCGCGATAGCGCAACTAGCAGCCAAAAAAGAACTAATCTGAGAGGAATTTTATGAGGGGCGTATGCTTTCCATGATTAAAAAACGGGCTATACTCGTATTGCCGCCCACTACGCTCGCGGCATTTAAAGCAAGACAAACTTGTGGGTTTAGATATTTCCAGTAAAGCCAATATTATTATGCGGTCTGCAGTCTGCGCACATCTAGGAAACAGGGGAGGTCTTTTATTTGTGTATCAGATCCAGCGACGGTGCACGACTGAGAGCGTGTTCCACCCTACTTACCATAGTTATTGCGAGTGACGTCGAGATTTTTGGCTTCTTGGCCTCAAGGCTGGAACGCGTTTTTCTATTTCCATCAAAATATCACGCCACGGGTTAATCCGGCCAATCACGTTACAGAGATTCGTAGTTACCACGCTCCCGAGCATGGTAAGCAAATAGTTACTATTTCGAGAAGGTTGGAACGGCCAGCGTAGTAACTGAGGTTGGAACTAAAATAGAAACCAGAAGTTACTATTGTTAAAAGGATGGAACACGTTCTGAAGGAGTTTCAGAAGGGACATTCTCTATCGCTAGTGGTGCTAGTATCGCTGCTATTCGATTGTGTCACTTTTGTCAAGTCTTTAGGCCTAGTGTTATTTCGATACTGTTTAGAACGAACGACTGTGCCTGACATGGCTCAGCCGGGCTCTTAAGCTACGTGCACACAATTCGACAAGGTTTCGCATCCGTAAATACGCATGCGAAATTCGCATACCTATGGAGAAACCTACATGCGACAGTCCAAATTTCGGAGCAAAGGGAGAAGCCGCATCCGACTGCAAAAAACAGACGGTGCTTGCACTTTAGATCGATTAGGCTTTAGTTTGATATCTCCTGATTGTTGTGTACCAAACTGTTTCAGTCCGGGATACTTGGTTTGGATCTGTGTGTGGATTAGCGTGTCTTATACAAGTTATTCCCCTGAATAGTGCAATTATAGCATAGTGTATCAGAGATTAGGTTTTTGGAAGACTATCATGTCGGTAGTTTCATAGCAGGTAACAGAAGGCTGTGCGGTTTCAACATGCAACACTTGGGATGTAATCTGTTGTGATTTCGAAAGCGTTATACAGTAAATGTTATACATAACAAGCATTGCCAGTAAGAGCCGAAAAAGTATCTACTGAGTACGTGACGACAAAGAAAAAAGTCAGCAGGCGGTTTTTCGGCTCTACCTGGCAATGCTTGTTGTGCATAACCTTTTAATGCATAAATTTTTCAAAATTACAACAGATTATATCCCTTGTGCTATCTGCTATGAAACTTCTGACAGTTGTAGAAGACGTGACCAATAGTTGCGTTTTTGCAGATGCCATGTTATCTGATACCACGGTCTAAAGTGGCCTTCGCAGCTACCGTGGCATCTGGCAAGGTACCGATTTATCTGATATTTAGAAAACGACTTTAGACCGTGGTATATATCAGATACCACGGTAAATGCAAAAACGACTAGTTCAAGATCCAGTTACCATGGTAACATATACCATGGTATCTGCGAAAAACGCAAGTAATGCCTCGGATGGTCATAAGAGTCGATTGCCTCTTGCTCATTTTCCTAGAATTTGTGTATTGGATCGGTGATAGGTGGAACTAGGACTATATGAAATTGAGATTCAGTGCCAATGCTTTAATTGTTCTACTTTCTCGAAAGATAGGGAGTACAGTAAAATAAAATATCAAGGTAAATAAAAAATGAACTTGTCAGCCGAGCAATAACAGGAAAAGTGTAGTATTGAGCAGGCCTAGAAAAAAATAAAAGAAATGATTCAGTTTGGGAAGTAAAGAACTGAGCGGGATCATTCAATAACACCGAAATAGGTGATACTGTGCAGATAAGACGCCTTTTCCTCTTTTTTTTTCCTCAGCTGAAAAAAGTAGAGCTTTAAAGGACCCGTCGCACCTATATTTCTGCTTAACTCTGCGTCCCTGATCGTTCAATTTATTCTCATTCCCGACATTCCGAACTACCTATAATAGGTCTCCACGCTAACGGCTGTTGGACTGACTCTTGTATTTTCTGTGTTCGGGACTTTTCGAGCCAGTTTCACTGTATCGCTTGTGTCAAGCTGATTGGTCAGGACTAACGGCTATACAAGTTTTTCATGAAAACCTAGGGGGAAGCGCGAGGACAAAACAGTCGAAATGAGTTTCTCAAAACAGTTGGAATGAGTTTCAAAATAATCACGTTTGTTCCAATTTTGGAACATAAAATAAGTCTGCTGCAACTTTGCTTTAACTTCTAGTTTCGCTGTGTCTTATTAAACTCCTGTTTGCCCAACTTGAGCAGGTTCGCCTTTTTTTTCTAGAGGGGGTGGGACATTAGACCTGCTGTTCATTTCTGGGAAGCCCTAGGCTTTGCACTGAAGATGCTGTTACGCAGTTTCGACCCATTGAGCTTAGGGGTCAATCGTAAACTTCACGAAATCCCCCTCGGATATGTTATTTGCTCCTGTTCGATAATTGGTGCGTGAATATCGCTAATCTAGGGTCTATGGATGTTCCCTGCCCATTCCATTGTCTGTGACTTAGGCTATGATTTTTCCCGTTAGTCAAAGATTCTTATTGAACCGACGCTTAAAGCACTGGAAACCCCTTTAGCGGAGCAAAAAAAGTCTAGGAGTAGCGTCAAGACATATGATTTCCTTGCTTCGCAAACTGGCCATACTCATAGCGCCACCTACTAAGCTTGCGGCATTTAAAGCGAGACAAACTTGCGGGTTTACAAATTTCTAGTGTAGGTAGAATGCGGTCTGCATACATCGAGGAAACAGGGGAGGTTGTATCTCTCTTTTGCTCTGTTCAGAACAAGAAGTTATTGGAGCTGGTGCATGACTGATTGAGTTTCAGTATGGACGTTCACTGTCGCTAGTAGTGCTAGTGTCGCTGCTATTTGAGCGTGTATCACTTCTTTCAAGTCTAGGCGTTGCTCCCTAGCAGAGCAAAATAACACCAGGGAGTAGCACCAAGACTTGAAAAAAGTGACATGCACTCGAAAAGCAGCGACACTAGCATCACGTACTTAACTCGAATATGTCGTGTACCAGCGCTGGCTGCAATAACTTAAAATTCTGAGGACTGCAAACAAAAAAAATACAAGCTCCTGTGTTTCGACGATGTGTGTAGACCAGATCTTAGCTTTACTAAAAATTTCTAAACTCGCAAGTTTGTCTCGCTTTAAATGCCACAAGCGTAGTGGGCGGCGCTACAAGTATGACCCGATTGTGAAGCACGGAAAGAATAGGTGTTGGCGCTACTCCTTAGTGTTATTTGCTCTGCTTTATAGTACATCCTTGCCAGTTTTGTAAACCATCACCCAAACAACTCGCTGAAGTGTCAGTGTGTCCGCCCCACCTATTTAGGCTCATTGATCGAATCCGGAGGTATAATTGTTCAGAAGTATGCAGGGATCCGGTGCCTGTACTATGCCCCTACCCATGTAGAAAGACGTAGTTGCGTCACTGCACGGCTCATAACTGCCGAGAGTTTGTCCATGTTTCGTGAATCATAGTTGATTAGATTTGTAGAGTTTGCTAAGTTATTTGTTTCAACCGGAATAAATGTTTTGACAGCTAAATATGTCATAAGATCTGTCTGTTCTTAACGAGGCTACGCAACTAAAGTACGCCTTTAGCGCAAGCGACTATTAATCGTACTTGAGAGAGAGACTTTATTTTCAAAAACGACTTTCACAGCGCTTGGCGCCGAATTGGCGCTTCACGTCAGGTTATTTATAAACTTATCAGAGCCTCGTTTTTGTTGCAATAGCGCTGCCGCATCGCTGCTGCAGCACTTCTTTGCTTTTGCATAATATGCGTTTTTGGATTCACTTTCTTCTTGGTTGAGCGGCAGCGCTGCAGCATCTTCCAAGGAAGCACGGACTTGGTCGGGGAGCAAGTCCGTGATTCTCGAGAAGCGCTGCCGTCTTCCTCGGAAGCGCTGCAGTGCAAAAACGGATGTAGAAAGAATCAGTCCGGAATCAGCGGAGAAGTGGACCTGCAGCATGCAACAAAAACGAGGCTCAGGTAAAAGCCGATCGTCAACGAAAGGCTGAGTCAACACATCAAAATAATACACATATCACTGGTTAATAAAGTTTACAAACGCAGGTATGAAACTCTTCCTGTATCTCTCGTGGATTGGTGAGAGAGGTTGAGGGGTGGGGACTTTCTGGGAGTTGGGTATTTGAGGTCGGGATCTTAAAGGTTAAAAAGGCGGGGTGAATAAATCTTGAAACCGGGGATTTGTCATGACTTTATTGCCAAACCGGGTACACAGGAGGGTTCTTCTCTCCGATAGTAGTGAGCTGGAAATACTTAAGAAGGAAGTGATATAGGAGTTTACCTTGACCATGAATAATTCTTAATGCTCGCTTATGGACTGACTCTGTTGAATTAGACTGGGAAACAGTTACACCAAAATGCCAAACCGGACAAGAATATTCGAGAATAGGGCGGATAAAACTTGTATAAATTCTTAAAAGCTGGATTTTAGGGTAAGAAAACTTGGCGAAAAATTTAAGCGTAGAAAGCGCCAAATTAGCTTGCTTTGGTGATGTTAGCGACGTGGGCCTCCCACTTCAGATTGTTCGGGATAATGATACCGAGGAGCTTGCACTGCTGGCAGGGGCGTAGCTAGCTCTTCTCTGTTGGGGGGTGAGAAGCGGCGTTGTGCCGACAGTGGGGTGTCGTAAAGTGTGGCGCCCCCCAGACCCCCCTTTCAGGTCCGTTCCATAGTCATAGATCCCAGGGAATTGCAGCAACTAACGGAGTAAAGTCGCAATTTGGTCCAGACATGGAAGGTCCGGTCCATGCCCATCGTACTTAATTTTCAAATAGTTACTCGCTTTATTTTCGATAACCAAATTACTAACTTTAAAGCACAGCTAATCTAGATATGGCTTTTTCACGATAAAATGGCCCGGAAATAGTTTTCTTTTTAAATACTAATACTTTCCTTTCGAAATTAGGGATTCTCTTTTTAGCGCTTGATGACTCTGGCCAGGCTTCGTTAGAAAATGTTGGATTTTTGCGCAACAAATTTAAGTTGTATAGAAATGGGAGAAAAATCTTGTTTTGCCACGCCTGACAACAACGGTGCTCTAATGCGCACAAGTTATTGTCTGGGAAACCCTCAAAATCTCGGCTAGATCTGAAGAGCGAAAAATTCAAATAAAGCGACAGACATAGATTTTGTTAAGAAACAGATTTCAGAGGTTAATAGACCAAGCACGTCGTCACTGGGTGTGTGAAAACAGTGAAAAGCAAGAGGGGTTTTTTAATACCACGAACCAGGCCTTTTGTTATGAGGGAAACGTGCCGCAGCCAAAAATGAAAGATGCATTTTGAACTTGTGGGAAAAAATGGAAAACGAACGTTTTTCCAACTTGAGCGGTTTTGAGCCTGAAGATGACCCATGCCAAGAGGGCCGAAATATAGCTCCAATAAATGGAGCTGATGGATCCGTTTTGCACTATCAAATAGGGTACTAAATATTTTTAATTTAAAATAATAGTTTTAAGATCGCTGTTTGTGATTCACTTTTTTATTTTTTTTTATTCCGCAGGTCATTATAGAATTACATAATAGTTGGTACTATATCAATTTAACATCGATGATCGCCATTCCCATTCTCCTCTGCTCCTTTCGTTTCTCACTCATCCAGTTCCAGTTTACTACGGAGTGAACACCCCAAATAGTTCAATCGTGGGTATTCTTAACCGTGAGCATTTAGAGTCGTAGGCATTTTGAGTCGTGGGCATTGTGAGGGTTAGCCGAAAATTTGCAATCTGCCTCCCAGGTAATGGAGGTTTTGCATATGTCCCAGTAGTAGAAAGTTACCAACTACCTTATGGGTCCGACTTTTTTCTATGTCTACACAAGCGTTGAGTATGAGACAATAGGGGCTAACAGAAACCAGTCCACTTAGAGAGCTGAACTGGAAATAAGGCTAACTTGCTTCATCATAATAGTCAAAAACACGGAATAGGAGTAACGTGAGGAGAATTGAGATAGAAAATGCAACTATTGCAAGGACTATACGTCCTTCTCAAAATCCGATGACGAATTACCGCCAGACGCGCTAGAGGAACAACAACAATCACACGTGAGATCTGGGGATAAGTTATCTGACGGGTGAATAAGCGATTAGGCCTTCGCTTCATATCGAGTCGCGCATTAGCCCCGTTGAAAAGTCAGCCAGCACTGGAGTCGGAAGCCAGAAATGACAAACTTGATGACGCTTGACAGAACTGAGTTGGGTAAAGCAAAAAGAGGGGAAGAGGCATTGAAACAGTTTTAAACATGATTAGGCCTAAGAGGAATTGAAAATAGCAAAACAAACCTGGATAAACGTACACCAAGAAGTAACATGTCATTGTTTTCTTTACGATAGCGCACCTAGAGGCCAAAAAAGAACTAATCTGAGAGGAATTTTATTGAGGGGCGTATAGTTGCATCTGCTTAAGCATCCTAACTTTCGGAGAGTCGGACGAAACGTTAATAAGGAACAAGTGAAAGTGGTTTAGTCGCCCTTTGATACAAGAGATTGTGGATGTCGTGTCGTATGGTAGTAGTGACAGAATACACCATATGACTAAGGACAAAACACGCCATTGTGGAAGAAGGAGTAAACATGTCCGTAACGACTCAAACTCAATGACTCAAATCCCGAGTCATCGCAGCTGTGACACCGTTTCTTCCGTTCTTCCGCAGGTACCCGGAGATTCTGCATCGGATGGGAGAGATAGTCATCAAGAGTATTCAGGCCAGTTCGCAGCGTGACTGTTGAGCATGCGGGGGGACCACCAGGAGCACCATAGGACTAACAACCATGGGATTTCAGTACTGGATTTCGAATCAGGAACCTGTAGAACCCATTTTATTGTGATTTACACCTCCGCTGTCCACGCTGACATAAATCAAAGCAAAATAGTACCCAGAATGTCTAAACAAAGCGAAAGATAAATTGTACTCCGAAGGTCTAAATAAATACTGGAACAAAGCAACACGACACACAATTATCCCTTGAACGTCAGTCCAATAACGCATAGACCATCTTTGCACCTGGTCCCTGAGGGGCAAGCTGAACAAGGTCTGCCTGAGATGTAAAGTTGCCTGCCTATGTAATTTCCTGCAGGTCCATAGTTACAGCTGTGGTAAGTATGGTATTTCCCATTCTTTAGGTATTCGATCATTGCACAGCCTACTTTGCTGGTTGTAGCCCATACCATCGCCGTGTAGTGACCTGCGTAGCCAATTCTAGACCTAACGAAAAAAATTGTATGAGGGTCATTTCTGTTTGATGAGGGCATGGGGGCAAACAGAGGCTAACCAGCTTGGAGCGCTGGGTTTTGGAGCAGAGGGTTTTGTGTGAGGAACTCGGGTGTGAAGGTATGGAATCATCTTCCGGAGAGAATCAGGGAGTCGGAGAACCAGTTTTTGGTTAAAAATAGATTGAAAAATTATTTTTTGGATAGTGAGGTAAATGTGGAATATTTATTTGGAATTTTATTTAAGTTGAATTTCAATATTATTATTAGGGAATGAGGGTTGGGTTGGGTAGGGGGGGAGGGGGTAAAGAAAAAGAAATGATAAGGTTAAGACGAGAAATGTGTGTCATAGTATGTAATAGGTGATTAAAAGTTGTGCACTCCCGCACAGGACACGGTTGTGCCCTTCTTGGGAGCGTTCTCTTTGTTGTTTTGTTTAAGGAATGTTGAAATTAAAATGAATTGAATTGAATTGAATTGAATAGGTCAATATAAAACGAATAA